>WAAF01010244.1:0-141467 GCA_013400475.1 Tricholaema leucomelas | reverse complement strand
TCTTCTCTTCTCTTCTCTTCTCTTCTCTTCTCTTCTCTTCTCTTCTCTTCTCTTCTCTTCTCTTCTCTTCTCTTCTCTTCTCTTCTCTTCTCTTTTCTTTAGAATCATGTTTATTTATCAAGTAGGTAATATTTCTGTTAAAAGAGTATGCCTATTAACTTCAGAACATAAACTTTACCATGCGCCAAGCCTTCATATATGGTGAAACTGTAACAACTCACAAAGAAGTTGAGTGTCCTGGTTGTATACTTTTCTTTGCAGGAACTCTCAAAAGTTCAGGGTTGGGTTTTTTGTTGGGTTATTTTTTTTTCTCCACAAAGGCATGTAATTTAGCTAATAGATTTAACACCACTATTGGTCCAATTTTCTCATATCTGCTTCAATCAGCACGCAAACCACTAGACAGGAGGAAAAGCATAGAGATTTATCTCCTTCATTTCAAGGCCCTTGAGGAGGCAATCTCTTATTTCTTTTGCTTAAAAAAAAAAAAAAAAAAAAAAAAAAGAAAAGCATTTAGTGGTGGGTGAAGAGACGGAGGAATAATCTGCAGTGAGACCCTCCCTGGAGCAGAGTTGGTTCCAGAACCTTTGAGATAATTACATTTTCCTTATGAAGTACAGAAAAGTGCATTGAATTTTCCTATGTTAAAATTTTCAGCAATCTTCTCCTTATTGTTACTTAATTGCTTGCTTCTTTGAACTTTCTTTACCTCCTTTCCATTAATTACAGACATAGTTTTCACTCTCACAGTCTTTTGATTGTCACAATTTGATTTAATTGGGACCTGTTCCTGAGAACAGCCTTTTTCAATGCAAGATGTGTACTGGGTTACTCTGCTCTCGTCAGACCCCACCTGGAGTACTGTGTGCGGTTCTGGAGCCCCCAACACAAGAAGGACATGGAACTGCTGGAGCAGGTCCAGAGGAGAGCCATGAAGATGATCAGAGGGCTGGAGCAGCTCTGCTATGAGGACAGGCTGAGTGAGTTGGGGCTCTTCTACTGATTAAAGTAAATAATTATTAAGGAAAACCAACTAATAAATGACGTTGTTTGGGGCAACATATTCTCTGATCAGAAAGTGAAAGTTCCTCAAAGACCCTTTACTTCACAGGAAACACCATGGCTATTCTGAAAAGTATGGAGCTTGTTTGGCCTAAACTTAACTGAAAAACATCATCTAGTCCAGATTCGGCAATTGGGTCAGTAGATTTTAAAAAATCTTTGCTTCGTTTGACTCACCAAGGTCATAATATCAGTCCCCTGTACCAGAGATTGATTTTTAGTGCTCGTGGAAGAAGGAATTCTTTTTGTCTCTCTTGAGAAAAATTTGAACCTAAATCGTGAGTGGTTCTCTTATCACTGTTCTGGAATTCAGTAGCATTTTCTTCGGTTTTAAGAAGATGGTCTGCAGGGTGGAAACCTCATTTCTTGCAAAATTATAGTCTATGTCACTGTTCTCAGACATTTCCTGTGTGTCTTAATAGACAGAGGTGTGTTAAATTTTTACTCTCTTCTGCTCTGCTCCATTAACACTAAAGGTTACAAGCACCTACATGGCACACACTATTCATTATTTTTATGTAGTTTGTACTACTCAAAAGAGGTTTTCACACGGTTTTCTTAGTGATTCATTCACCTTTTGGGCTTTCATTTTCTATTGAATTTAAATTTTACTGGCCATAATATTTTCTGTGTATACTGTTAACACTCCAGGAGGAGGTTCCCTGAACTCAAAACCTGACCTCAGGTGGTCCTGACCCCTCCCCAGGGGTGGGTCTGGACACCCCCAGGTGATGGTTAGCCCACTCTCCCTTCCTGTCCCTTAAAAGCAGGGGGACTTCCTGTTCTCTTGCCCACTCGGACTTGCTCTCAACCACTCCACAGCCCTCTCAGATCTCCCTGCATCTCTCCACATACATGGCCACCATCACAGAAGGGGTTGTATTCATACCTTTTTGTATTTGTTATTCTTCCTTCCCTACACCTTTTGTAACATCCTTACCTTTGATACCCTTTTAAGTTATTGTTACACGCTTCCTTTTTAACTTCCAAATCGAGTGAGACTGATTTATTCGGGTGGGCTTACCTTTTCCTCTCACTTCCAATTCTTTTCTTTGGAGAAGTAGGGAGGGGAGAGGGAAGGGCAATTAATATAAATTGTCATCGGTTCTATTAAAATTATTAGAGTCCCTGGGGATTTAAATTAGAACCCCAGACATTCTGCAAGGCAGCTTCAAGATACCTGTCCTGCAATAACTGCAGAAATCGTGTGGTAACAATGTACCAATGTAGTAACAATGTCACAATGTGGTAACAATGTACCAATGTGGTAACAATGTAGTAACAATGTACCAATGTAGTAACAATGTACCAATGTAGTAACAATGTACCAATGTGGTAACAATGTAACAATGTAGTAACAATGTACCAATGTAGTAACAATGTAACAATGTGGTAACAATGTGACAATGTGGTAACAATGTACCAATGTGGTAACACTGTAACAATGTAGTAACAATGTACCAATGTAGTAACAATGTAACAATGTGGTAACAATGTGACAATGTGGTAACAATGTACCAATGTGGTAACACTGTAACAATGTAGTAACAATGTACCAATGTAGTAACAATGTAACAATGTGGTAACAATGTGACAATGTGGTAACAATGTACCAATGTGGTAACACTGTAACAATGTAGTAACAATGTACCAATGTAGTAACAATGTAACAATGTGGTAACAATGTGACAATGTGGTAACAATGTACCAATGTGGTAACACTGTAACAATGTAGTAACAATGTACCAATGTAGTAACAATGTAACAATGTGGTAACAATGTGACAATGTGGTAACAATGTACCAATGTGGTAACACTGTAACAATGTAGTAACAATGTACCAATGTAGTAACAATGTAACAATGTGGTAACAATGTGACAATGTGGTAACAATGTACCAATGTGGTAACACTGTAACAATGTAGTAACAATGTACCAATGTAGTAACAATGTAACAATGTGGTAACAATGTGACAATGTGGTAACAATGTACCAATGTGGTAACACTGTAACAATGTAGTAACAATGTACCAATGTAGTAACAATGTAACAATGTGGTAACAATGTACCAATGTAGTAACAATGTTTTTGTATATATCCACCCTCAGGACAGAAAAAAAACACTGTATGACTTCTCTGGCTAATCTAGCCAATAAAACTGCCAACTAATGTTACATTTTACTCCAGTAGTTACTGTTGATTTTCCACTCCCCTAATCGCAAGCATAATTTTACAGCTACTTGAATGATCTTTGGCTACCTTTGATCAGAGCGAGCTACTTCATCATCGATAAATTTGCATCCAAGTTTTATGAAAACAATTTTCAACTTCTGTTTGTCTCATGAATGATTCAAGCATTGCTGGTGGTAGCTCTGTTTCAACAGAGGATTGTATCACTCTAGAAATATGTTTTTCCTCTATAACCAGATAACTTCCAAAAGCAAAAATTCTAGTATTTCTTTTAAAAGTACATTTCAGTAAATATTTTACACATTAAAGTGAATAAAGGTTTATGAGTATGTGAAAGTTTTATTGAAGGAAATGCTTGAGAAAAGCTTTTATTTAATACCTGCTGAACCTAGACTTCAGCCAGTGTCAGATGATAGTGCTTTCGTATATTGCATCACTAATTTCTTGTAATCTGCTCAGACCTTTTCTTCTCATGTTTGTTGTCCTTTCTTTGCAGTGAAATCTAAGTATGGAAATGCCTTTCACCATCATGGAAGGCCCGAATAGGACTAAACATGCCCTGACTTGTCCAGACATGTTTTCTGCTCTCCCTCTCTCCTGTTGTTGGGGGAAGCCAGGGCCGGAAAGGAGGACAAAAGGACAAAAGGCCTAGCACCACCACATCACCCCTCAAACTTGTAAACAGAGTACCCACACATGTTTATATACTTGCGTTTGTTCTGCCCTGTGCCCATCTGCACATCTGCAAGACATCCTGCCTGCCTCTCTTCAAACTTCCATGCTAAGTATGGAGTCCAAGAGGAACCAGGATCAGATCAGAGATCATCTACCTCTCGCCCAGCACCCTCTTAATGCCTGGGAAGACTAGAAGGCTAAGAAGACACCAACAGAACTCTGTGCTGCTTGGGTGCTGTCTGGAAATTGTAGTTAGCCCAGGTAATATGAAGATATTAATATTTTGTGAGCAAATACCCAAAGCCTCTTGTAATTGAATCCACACCTTCTGCTGTAAGCAGAAAGAAGCTTCTCAAGTCTTTCTAGTGGGCAAGCAGTACAATCAACTGCAAGAACCTCTTTCCAGTTCTGACAGTTTAATGTCTGTATTTTACTAGTTATTTCTTTAGTGTTCTAGATACTGTTTATCCTCTATGTAATGTTTTCATGACCGTTGCAAAGAACCTATTCTTATTAAAATTGTGGCTGGTAGCAAGACTCCTGAATATCAAAATTAATAAACTCTATTAATTTTGGAACATAAAATCTCTTACACCTTACCTCTGTAACAGCTGTATCAGACCATTCTTTTAAGTATGCTTTGTATGTTTGGTAGGTGCACAGCATTTAAAGCAACAAGACAAGCATGAGAATAAAATAATAATAAAATTAATATTTAAATACCAATATCTATGTGGGCAATATTTGTATATTTGTATTTTAGACAGAGGTGATGAGTCCTTTGGAAAAAAAATGTCTTTCTTTTCCTGCTTCTTAGTCTTTAAGCAGCTAGATCGCTTCCTTAAATTAACTCTTCCTCTTCTTGTAGATAGGTCAAATGCCACAGGTCACTGAAGTTGGTAAAAATAAACTGATATTTGTGCTGTTGAAGATGAGGGATATTCTTTTTTTCTTGAAGGAAATTTTTAATGAGCTTCCATGCATAGACATATCTGCCCAGCAGTTTAATTTTTTTTAGAAGTTATTTTATATTCATATATGAATTATTGCTTGCCCCCTGTTGATTTTGTAGACAAACTAATCCTGTTTTATTCCTTTGAGTATTTTCCAAAGTTTTAACCTCAACAACCACATAAAAGAATAAAATTGGAAGTCATGACAGCAATATTTGAATGTACAGTCTTGCTTTTCCCAAGATAGCATTTTTGTCTCCAAAGTTCACCATCCATAAGAAAAACAAAAAGGAAAACAAATGCTAGTCACCATACAGGTGATTCAGAAATACTCTGAATTGCCATACAGGTGATTCAGAAATACTTACGGCTAAGGTGTCAAATATTCCCTGGAAAATTAAAGCACAGATTTTAGCACATTTTTACACTAGTTTTTAGCACACATTTTACACTAGTTTTGTAGGTAGAACCTATAGATTTTTTTTATGACTAGTTTTCTTTTCATTAGCCTTCCCTCAGGAGGAGGAAAGCTGGCCTTGTTGTAACAGTTACTGGTAGGGAATCCCACAGCCTGACTGGATGTACTACCATGGCAACATATGGGGTGCAGAAATTCCTGCCAGCAGCAGATGGGGGAGATCAACATTTGTCTCCCAAGAGTTTAATTAATATTTGGTTTTATTTTCAAGTAAAGACTTCCTTTAACAGTTGATCTCATATTTTACAATCATCTAGGATCGTGAACTATAAATATGGTTTGCACAGAAAATAGAGGTTAAATACTGAAAACAACAAAAGAAGACCAAGGGTGTATATACTACTACTAAAATATGTTTGAGCTGCACAATCAATCTATCTTCTAGAAGAAGCTGTATATATGGACCTATCTGGCTAATCTAATGCAAGCCCTCTATCTTCTACATGTCACAGCCTCAAGCAAAATAAGATAAGTAGTCCACACCAAGTGGTGCTTTAATTCTCTGTATCAGGCTGTGTGTAAATGAAATCCTTGTTTCCTTCAGCAATCATACCAGTAAGAACAAAAAGCAGATCCTGGACTGAAATAGATGTAACCAGGTTGGTAATCTACTATTCTTCACATTCTCCTGTTAAAATAAACAAATAAATAAATAATATTTTAACAGTTAACTATTCAGAAACAGAAGATAGCATCTCAAAATAACTATCTGGAGATGGACCAACTATTATCTCATCAGAAGTTAATGCAACTATTTTTAAAATCAAAAGCCAGAAACAACAACAGACGGAAGGAATGCAGTCAGCAGCAAAAAATCGTTGCTGTTTTACTGTACTTTTGATACTGCACCTCTCCCCAGGGTCCTCTTCCATCTACAGTACATCAACCAGTCGTCTCACAAGACTGGTCTGCACCCAGTGGAGATAAGGTGCACGTGCTGCTATGTGTATTTGACACACAGTGGGTCACACTGCGTGGCTGTTTATATAGCCCAGAGTTAGTTTAAGAACTTTGTGCTCTCCCCACTACTATTTTGGGTTTCCCTTGATAGTAGGATGCCTTCAATACCCGTCATGCTGTTTAATTTCAGCCAGAAGCTCTCCTGAATGTAGAAAGATGAGAGCAATTCTCTTTGAGTAGTTTAATAAATTATTATGACAGGAAGAGTAATATTATTATTTAGTTCCTTGAAAATTTCAGGTACATTAAATAAAAGGGAAAATATAATAGTTGTTGTCCCACTGTTTTTTTAAGGAGTACCATTATCTTTTCAGGACAGAGGTAAACACATTTTTTTCCCCTACCAATCTCACTTTCCTCAAAGAACAATAGAACAAGACATGGATGCTTTCATATTTTAAAAAAGATAGCGTTACATGAGTAGAGGTGAAGGGAGGGAAGGTGGTTGTTTTTCTGATCTCTAGAAAATCTGAACTTGAAGTACTTTCAGTGGTATAGAGATAGATGATGGGGCCCTGAGCAACCTGATCTAGTTAAGGATATCTCTCTTCACTGCAGAGAGATGTTCAGAATCACCTTTAAGGGTTGCTTCAACATGATACATTCTGTGATTCTGTGCATAAGGGGATTCTTGGGGGATTCTTTCAAAAGAAAATCTTCAGACTCATACCAAACCCTTTTAGACTTCTAGACAGTTTTGTAAGCAGTGACTGGGTTGTAACATAATTTCAAAGCTGTGGGAGGAATTTTCCCATTTCTTTTCCAACTGAAAGGACTCATGATAGTTTAGGAGAGTGCCCAGTATTTAGACTGGTGAACCTACATGAAAATAAATTATCTCACAGAATCTTCATCTTTTGAACCAGGAAATTACAAGAACAGCTCATGAAATTTTGTCTTTGATATTCATCTCATTCTCTGGCTTGCTTCAGACTGACATTTTATTTGGAATGACACTTCCTCATTCCATTTATTCACAACTAGTCATCTCTGGTGGAAAAACAGAAAAAAATGCTGATAAGAGATGGGCTAAGGTGGTCACTTGCAATCCCAGAAAATATACAATCAAGTGAAGTACACTACTCATTACTGTTCATCAGAGGAATACAGGAAGAATTGCTACCTTTTTTTCTCTTGAAATTCCAGAAAATAAACTGTAGGGATTAGTAGTTAAGAAAAACAAACAAAAACCCAAAACAAAAAAAAAAAACAAAACCCAAAACCAAACAACGACAACAAAAAAAAAAAAAAAAAGAGAAAGCAGTAGGTGGAACTACATTACCTGCTTAAAAAAATAAGCCAACCAACCAACCCAAACCAAACCAACACTGATATATGTGCTATGAAGGATAAAACAGAATTTGTACAAAGGTGAAAACAACGATGAACATGCAGGAAGATAATACTGACAGGTCGGATTTGTCCTGCTAGAAAAACTTGATCTTCTTCTATGGCAAGATGACCTGCTTAGTCGAATAGGGAAAGGCTGTGGATGTGGTTTACCTGGACTTTAGTAAAGTCCTTGGCACTGTCTTCTGCAGCATCCTCCTTGGGAAACTGGCTGCTCATGATTTGGATGGGTGGATGCTTGGCTGGGTGAAAAAATGGCTTGGTAGTTGGACCTGAAAAGTGGTGGTGAACGGAGTTAAATCCAGTGACAGAGGGTTATTAGTGCTCCCCAAGGCTCGGTATTGTGGCTAGCTCTGTTTAATATCTTTGTCAGTGATCTGGGCTCACAACAAGCCTGCAGTGTTATAGGCCTGAGAAAGAAAGGCTGGAAAGGTTTTCAGTAGAGAAAGACCTGGGAATGTTGATTGACAGCTGGCTGAATATAAGCCAGCAGTGTGCCCAGGTGGCCAAGAAGGCCAACAGTCTTCTTGCCTGTGTCATGAATAGGATGATAAGCAGGACAAGGAGATTGATCCTCTGTACTCAGCATGGGTAAGGCTGCACTTTGAGTACTATACACAGTTTGGGGGCTGTCATTGCAAGGAAGACAGCAAAGTGCTGGAGCAAGTCCAGAAAATGTCAATGAGGCTGAAGTGTCCAAAATCAGGTCCTGTGAGGAGCAGCTGAAGGAACTCAAATTGTTTAACCTGAAGAAAAGGAGGCTGAGGGAAAACCTTATTGCTTTATACAACTACCTGAAAGGGAAAAAAGTGATAGAATGGCCTAAAATTGCATCAAAGAAGGGTTAGATTTGACATTAGAAGAAATATCTTCACTGAAATGATTAGCAAACCGTGGAAGAGGCTCCCCAGGGAAGTGATTGAATCCCCATCCCTGAAGGTGTTTAAAAGATACATACATGTGTGCTACGGGTTATGGTTGAGGACCAGACTTGGTAGACTTAGATAATGGTGGAATTCAATGATCACACAGATCTTTTTCAACCAAAATGATTCTATGATTGTATAATCCACAATCTGAATTAGTACAATGGATGAGGAGGAATAAAATTCTGGTACTGTTACCTGATACAGTCTGGCATCTCTACTGGTACTCTTCCTGTCCACAGATTTAGTTCATGAAGTAATTATGGCTGTGAGCAAGTATAGGTGTGGATAATGGCATTTTTAGAGTTAATGACAGCATTTTCAAGTATCTGTCTAACATATGTAAGTGAAGACTGAAGATCCCAAACAAAAACATATCTGAGTTTGAGAATGTCAGTTACAAGTTAACAAAAGATCAACCTCAATATTCAAAGATGGCTGAGTAACGAAAAGACTGAATGATGCATTGTTTCATCTGCCTTTTCCAGAATTCAAGTTGAGTACCTACTAAATTCGTAACACAGGAACTGGAACACACATGTACCCAATAATAAGAAATGTTAGATTGCTACAATGCACAACCTGCATAGCCAACTTGAAACCCATTAGGAGAACCATGTGTTTAATTAAGATGTGAAAGAGCATTTTCAAATTTCTTTATATCCTTCTTTCAAACCAACATCAAAATTGAAACCACATATGGATCCTAAAAGGAATTTGTCCACAGTAGTCAAAATGGAGCATTAGCAAGGGTTTTGTATCTTTGTTCTTTCTTCTTTTTTTGCTATTTTTTTTTCTTTCCAGTGGTCATTTTAAATATACAGTGTGGTATAATGTGTGGTTCTATACATTTGGCATAGATCTTAGCTTGGTAGTGATGAATTTTCCTGGCAGATGAATATTTGCTCAGATCAGCTCTTTTGGACTGAGGTTTGCATGGAATTGTACCAGTACACGTGAACTGACACCAGGTTCAAAGAATGTTTCACTTCAGCTGTTTGAATGGAAACTGATAGTTTCTGTTGATTACAGAGAAGTGACCTAAGAAAAGAGAATGTTATTATTATTTTTGTTTTGCTTTAAAGGAGCTCAGGAGATATCATAATACTTTTGCCAAAGGAAAAATAGAGACAGGAAAAGAGCAAGCAGAGTTTTTGCTTACATAATGTTTAACAGGATTAAATAAAAATGCTAGTGATGCAGGCAGTTTTACCCTGGTTGGTCTCTTCCAGCAATGAGCTTTCTTGATTGACAGTGAGAAGTGTGAAAATGCAAAAAATAATGTTTTTTTAAGGCAAGAAAAATTGTGGCAAGAACAACTTTCTTACAAGTTCAGGCCTCTAAAATAAAATACATCAGCAAATAGAAACATCTAAACTGAGAAAGGTTTTGATAGAGGATTAGGATGTGAGGTTGATCAGCTTTGGCATAAAAGGAATTTTATCAACTGCCTTGAATTCAATATAAACTCAGTAGCCTTCCTGCTTGTTCACTCTTGCCTGTAGAGATGCTTAGAAGACATTTGTTAGTCTCACATTAACAGGTGTGAGGTGACCAACTAGTTGAACTGAATGCAATGAATAAACCAAGTCAATTGATCCAGTCTCATTTTCCATTTACTTTGCAATAAGGTAAAACCCCTTCAATATTAAGAAAAAAAAAAAAGATTCTCCAAACCAATGATGTCTGTGATGTTGTTTTAACAGTGGGGGGTGATGAAAGAAAGGATGCTGGAATTTTGGAATGAACTTGGATTTCATGTGCATAATTCATGTTTCAGAAGTGTATGACACCAGAGAAGGAGCCTAAGTTATTCATTATCATGGTACTATTAAACAGGAGACTTTTCAACTTTTATGACCACTACCTTACAAATTACCTTAATACTTCCTCCTGCATGTTCATTTTCTCAAAGTAGCTGCATGCCTATACAGATGAATTTATGGACAGGCAAACAAACTTTCACCGCATGATATGGCATAGGCACACAAATGCATAAGAACTCTGTATGTTCAACCCACAAGACATAATAAAACAAATACTCAAGTGAAAAAAATGCATGTGCAAATTTCTTATATTTTGCAATTAGCTTATTTTGTAGCTTGTTGCGTGCTGGAGATCCTGCCAATGATTCTCGATTTGCAGAAATATGCAGGTATGGTAAAAAATGTATCAGCAATATCATGCAGTGTAGGAATAGGCAATAAAGGCAACAACTTTGTCAGTGCATCCAGTGTTACTGTGGGTCTAGCATGTTGGGGAAGCGTGCTTTAGAGGTCCTAAATTCTAACCCAGGGGTGACCTCATTGCTGTCTACAACTACCTGAAGGGAGGCTGAAGCCAAGTGGGGGCCTGGTCTCTTCTCCCAGGCAACCAGCAATAGAACAAGGGGACACAGTCTCAAGATGTGCCAGGGAAAGTATAGGCTGGATGTCAGCAGGAAGTTTTTGACACAGAGTGTGATTTGCCATTTGAATGGGCTGCCCAGGGAGGTGGTGGAGTCATCGTCCCTGAAGGTGTTCAAGAAAAGACTGGATGAGGCATTTTTGTGCCATGGTCTAGATGACTGGCTAGGGCTGGGTGCTAGGTTGGACTGGATGATCTTGGAGGTCTCTTCCAGCCTGGCTGATTCTATGATTCTATGATTTTATGATTCTAACTGGTAAGATTGAAAATGCAGATATTCTTTCTGGCCACTAATTTCTCTTCTTTATATAAAACAGAAAAATTGACAAGTGGTTGTTCAGAAAGTTTCATCTAGGAATTGTTTAAAAAAACCTCCAGGCTCTCACAAATGCAAAACTTTTTAAAGTCATTAAAAATTTAAATAAATAAATGATTTAGATTTCTAGTCCTAGTGTATGAGAAGCTCTACAGATAATTTGACAAAATTAATTATTTAAATTTTCATAACAGGTAGATAACTTTGAGATAACTTTGCATGCTACATTTTCAATACTCAGCTCAAGTAGAAGCACTAGGAGACAGGCCTACAGGCTACAAGCTCCCAGTAACATCCTTTTGTTTACTAGCACTCTGAATATAGCATCCTATTTTTAAACAGATCTTTGTAGTGCATAAACAACAACAAATACTTGCTATTGTTTTTCAGTCAAATGGTATCTACTTCTTAGTGCTTCTAATGCTATGAAATACCTCTATAAATTTCGTATATGAAGGATTTATAGTTATATTTAAATATGCTGCAGAAGCAGCTGGTGTTGACAAGCAAAATAGACCCAAAAGAATTGGAAAGCTATGCTGAAACTGTACTCTTCCTGAAGAGCTAGATTTGACCACACCTTACGAAATCTTTTCCTTTTGCTATACATTGTTGTGACCAAAATGAAACTGTTATTAACAGAAACACCCTTGTGTCACCAAAATTAACTTTAAAGATAAAAATATGACAAAAAAATCTTGTCTCAGGCAAAACAAATGCTGTATCTGACATCATAAAATTCTTTCATTCCAATATTTCTGTGATGCTAAATGCATAGTAATATTATTACTATATTATGTCTAATCTTGAGCACTGGAATGGAGCTTTATGATTTCATCAAGGAAAGAATTTTGAACAATATTCTTGACAAACAAATGTATACAGGAAGAAAATCTATTATTTATTTCCATTTCAGGAAGCAGGAAAGAAATCACAGAATTATTGAATAAAGAGTAATATATTTTCTGGCATTCTAATGTAGAGAATAGGAAGCTCTACAAGGCATTATTTTGTTTAAAATGCAGAGGAAAAAACAAAGAAGAAATATCTATGAACCCTTCTAACTCACCAATGTTCTTTCCTTAAATGTTGCCTTAAAGTGTTAAAGGAAAGAAAGTTTATCCTTTTTGTTGTCACCTGGTTATTTTCTACCCCATATCCCCTGTTTGCCAAGATTGACTTCCAGGAACTTGCAGTACAGAACATTTTGTAAAAATGTGGACTCCACATGTTCAGCAAATCAGCACAAGAAGGGATTTTGCTTCCCTGACTCTTCCACATCAAGAATCTCTGGTATTCTTCCAGCTACCTGTCCTCCCTCATACATGATGTCACTTTTGATACTGTGTAGAAGGAGCTGAAAAAAGCTGCTGCTGTTGCTTCATTCCTTGTTATTGCCAGTGGAGTTCAAGGAATTACTTTTCCAGTACTAAGTTTAGCTTTTTCGTGGCCCTGCATTGTTGTCATGGTGAAGAAATACACTCCAAGATTACTCGCATTACATTTCCTTAATTTCTGCATCCTTTCCCACTATGCTGCTGATGAAAATGTTTTTGGATACTCCATGCTGTGGTTGCATTTGAGCAAAAGGCTGGGTGAAATAATTCCTCATGAGGTGATTATCTTTTCACTGCTACATGGACTTCCAGAAAGCTGTGTGATGTCTTACTAAATGATGCATTAGACTTCCCCAGCCACTTGTACTTTTAAACCTCCAGGCCATATGTAAATGAATTGTGTTATTCAGACTAATTGTGCTAATCCTTCAGTATCACATATGAAATGTGTGGCAAGAATTTGAAATACTTTAGTGGAACAACCCTTCATCTCCTTCAGCATTATAGTAGTTGTTATATGGAGACAGCATTCTTCTGTCTCATGATTAGAGCACAGGAACACCGTTACGCTTTTTTTAACATTTCTTTTGTCAGTTATGTGTTCCAAGTGTGATTTTTGGACACCCAACTTATCCTCAGATTCCTTCTACTCATATTCAGTAGAAACTGAGTTTATTGTAAAGATGGGTCTAATCAGTAAGAAGCTTTTGAGCCCAGATTTTTTGTCTATCTTAGCTTCTTCTAAAAGGAAGATTTGTTGAGTGTGTTCCTCTCTTCATAATCCATGCAGGGATGCAGCATGACACGTTCACATCAACATGATGTCTATACAGTCAATGTCCTTTATTGAAGCTAAGAGTGATGCTTATATAATGGCTAACACAACGTGTATAATTCTGATAGATTACACAGCAGAATATGGGCTGTCCACACACAGAGGCAGATCTGAGCAGTCAGCCTCTCTTAAATTTTGTTGTAAGGCTTGGGAAAAAAAATATACGCAGACCTTTAAAATCAAGACAGGTATGCTGCTGGCAGGGGAAGTCTAATACTTCGGTACATTTCGTCCGTTAAAGAGAAACAAGAAATTCTATTGGTGATTAATGAAAATCTCTTCTTACCAAAATCTCTTCAAATTAGAAGGTAATCTAGTGAAGCCAGTATGCCAGTATCAAAGAGCACAGAAGAAAGTAACTTCCAGAGTTCTATTTACGTAAAAAGCAAGGTGATGCTATTTAGAAACCTCACCCTGAAAGAAAATCTGATATGCATAATATATTTTTTCTTATGGGAAAAGAATCTTGGTAATCAGCCCCCCTTAAGTCCTCCTCACACAGCTAACTACAGATAACAGCTAACTTTGCAGCTTCTCTGCCAGCTTTCCCAAGGCCACTTCCCTGAAGCTGTGCCTCCTTATCAGCATAACCTAATGTTACCTTTCCTGCTCTGCTCAATTCTGCTTGACCCCAACAAAGGTTGCTTAACAAAATTCTGATTCCTAGTTCTGAATATGTCCAAAATCATGGATCTTTGGGCATATGGATTTGATTTAGACCAATCTATAATTTTAGTTTTGTGTGCATTTGAATCCAATGATCACAACCGATCAAAGATAGTGGGAACAGGTAGTATTGTGAAAGCTAATTTGCACAAGTTGTGCAAAACTCACTGTCACAAGTGCAATCCCAAGCACAAAGACAGGCTGGGCAGTGACTGGCTGAAGAGCAGCCTTGAGGAGAGGGACTTGGGTGTGCTGTTGGACAAGAAGCTCAACATGAGCCAGCAGTGTGCACTTACAGCCCAGAGGGCCAACCAGATCCTGGGCTGCACCAGGAGAATTGTGGCCAGCAGGCTGAAGGAGGTGATTCTCCTCCTCTACTCTGCTCTGCTGAGACCCCACCTGGAGTACTGTGTCCAGTTCTGGAGCCCTCATTACAAGAAGGATGTGGACATGCTGGAGCGTGTTCAGAGAAGGGCCACTGGGCTGATCAGAGGCCTGGAGCACCTCTGCTGTGAGGACAGACTGAAAGAGTTGGGACTGTTCAGTCTGGAGAAGAGGAGGCTCCCAGGTGACCTTATTGTGGCCTTTCAGTATCTGAAGCAGGCCTACAAAAAAGCTGGGGAAGGATTATTCAGGATACCAGAGAGCGATAGGACTAGCGGGAATGGAGTGAAGCTGGAGATGGGTAGGTTCAGGCTAGATGTGAGGAGGAAGTTGTTCAGCATGAGAGTGGCGAGAGCCTGGAATGGGTTGCCCAGGGAGGTGGTTGAGGCCCTGTCCCTGGAGGTGTTTAAGACCAGGCTGGATGGGTCTATGGCCAGCCTGATCTAGGATAGGATGTCCCTGCCCATGGCAGAGGAGTTGGAACTAGATGATCCTTGTGGTCCCTTCCAACCCTGACTGATTCTACAATTCTATGATTCTATGATTAATGCCAGATCAATATAACTGTATTGCTTCTAAATGAGACCTGCTCTGCTTGAGGTCAGTAGTAAGAACTACCAGACACTGGATCGCAGTACTATTGCTAAAATCCACATCTAATATCAGAGAGGACAATTTAAGTATGCACATATATATTAGTAACTCTAGATGAATCAGTTTTCCATCAAAACACAAACAAAAACAAAACCAAAAACCAACCAACCAACCAAAAACATTAAAATGATATAATTATTTAACAGTAGATGAATAAATCATCTGTAAGATGAGTTTTTCCAAAACATGAAGTGTACCTCTACAATTGCCCTAGAATTAATATTAAAACATTCAATTACTTCTGCAGAAGATTAAGTACAGTGCTTTTTATATTTGTGATTCTTACTCATAAGGGTTTTTTACATATCTGAGAACAAAGAAAAATAGCATGCTAATGACTTCAGTTACTCCAGGCTTATCTTAGCTCTCTTTTACAAAGTATATGAGTACATGAGGCTACAAAATATTTGCTGCATCCAATCTATCAATCTATTTGCCTGATGCTTGTTAGCAGTGTAATTGAAATAGTGGCCATAATTAAATACTTCTAAATAGCCAAGATGCTTTTCAACAAATTTCCTTTCTAGTTGAAGGGAAAAAAAAAAAAGGATTTTTAATTAAGTGTTTCTGACTTTAAACTTGCTTTAAAATCCCTTAGGAGTAACTATCACTGAATTACACAATGATTTTCTGTGACAGATGGAGAGGTATGCTTACAATCCCTCCCTGACAAATCTTTTCAAGTGCAAAAAATATTTAAAGCAACAATTCTAAAGGAGCTGCAAGCACTACAGAGGAGGCCATGTAGATCTGTGTATTTTCAGCTGCATTGCCTGCAGTCAGTGCCTGAAAAACACTTATTGGCATAGCTGACAAACCAGTCTTAATGATAATACTATCAACAGTATTATTGTTCAAAATGTGTTAATTACATGGCATAGACATGAATGTAGACACAGCCCCTGAGATTTTAGCTTTCATTATGCTGAAGTGCAGTCTGAGATTTAACAGAGCAAAACACAACAGGGTATAGTTTGAATATGAAGTGATGTTGTAGGGAAGTACCACCAGAAGATTTAGAATACTTTTCAATAAGGAAAGGGAGAAATGCAAGTCATGCCTTCTGCCTCCATGGCAGCAGAACTGACGTAAAAATGTATTACATGCTCTATCTAAGATGTCTGTGTAATACATTTATGATATATCAAGTTAATTAATATGATGTGATAATAATTTATCAAATGAGAAGCAGAGATGAATTATCGAGAGCACAAAGTTTTGTACTGTTGGATTGTGTCTTTGGAATATAAGTAAAAAAAAATCCCAATCACATCCTGAGCAGAGAAGATCACTATTATAAGTAACAGCCCATTCAATGCCCCTGACAAAGGAAATATGACAGTCTCAAAGAATGTCAATAAACTAATTGAGTTTGAACAAAAACAGAGTGAAATTTAAACAGAAAACTGCAGATAGAATTAGACAAGATCTAATTATAAGGTTTTAATGGGAATATGAATCTGATTAACTACAGTAACCAATATTAGATAGAAAATATCAACTACATCTTCTGAAACTTCTTGCTGATTGGAAAGTTAAAAAACAAGCAAACAGAAATTTAATAAAAAGAATAAAATTGTAACAGAAATCAAAGTAAAGCAAGAGGATTATTCCATTATACTAGTGTGACATAGCACATGTACTAGTATCCTGACCCTAAAGAATGTAAAGGGTAACCTTTATTTGTTCAAATCTAATTTTGGTCTGCAGAGACCAAATTAATAGATGAAGTAACTCCTGTTTATCAGTTTGGTAAGTATTTTGAGGAAAAAAAAAAGGTGTTGGATAAAGATACTATTGACATACTTATTTTGAACAGCCACATAATACAACTTCATAAAATCAAATAAAGTTGAAGTGAATAGCTATTAGGTGATCTGGCTTTGTCCAGCCACAAAGAACTGAAATGAGTTTTGCCCATTTATATTAGATCCCCTGGGAAAAATTTATGCAGATATAAATTTCAGTTACAGAAATTGTATCTTGATTGTCAGACCAAATTTTCCTTCACTTCAATTTCATCTCACTCTCCTTTCTTATGCTGTTGGGTGTATCCAAGGTACCTTAATGTCCTTTTTCAGAAAATAAACCCTTAATTATAGACTTATAGAATCATAGAAACATAAAATGGTTTGGGTTGGAAGGAACCTCCAAAGCTCTTCTAGTCCAAGCCCCCTGCAGCAAGCAGGGACATCCTTGACTAGGTCAGATTGCCCAGAGTCCTATCCAGACTAATCTTGACTATCTCCAAGGATGAGACCTCAACTACCTCTCTGGGCAACCTGTTCCATTGTTCAACCAACCTAGTGGTAAAGAATTTGTTCCTAACATCCAATCTAAATCTACTCTGACGCTGAGCGCTTCTTAGTAAGGATGAAAAATGAACACAGAAGGAGAGATAACCAGTGCACCAAAGACCTCAGCAATTATTTTGAAAGAGGTAGCAAAGAGTCATGAAACACTGCGGGTTTTCAGGTAAACTTTGTTGAATCAGTGGCCTAATTGTCCTTCATCTTCATGTCACTGATTATCACAGTATCACAGTATCACAGTATTACCAAGGTTGGAAGAGACCTCATAGATCATCAAGTCCAACCCACTACCACAGAGCTCAAGGCTAGACCATGGCACCAAGTGCCACGTCCAATCTTGCCTTGAACAGCTCCAGGGACGGCGACTCCACCACCTCCCTGGGCAGCCCATTCCAGTAGCCAATGACTCTCTCAGTGAAGAACTTTCTCCTCACCTCAAGCCTAAATTTCCCCTAGTGTAGCTTGAGGCTGTGTCCTCTCGTTCTGGTGCTGGCTGCCTGAGAGAAGAGAGCAACCTCCTCCTGGCTACAACCACCCCTCAGGTAGTTGTAGACAGCAATAAGGTCTCCCCTGAGCCTCCTCTTCTCCAGGCTAAACAATCCCAGCTCCCTCAGCCTTTCCTCATAGGGCTTGTGCTCGAGGCCTCTCACCAGCCTCGTTGCCCTTCTCTGGACACGTTCAAGCATCTCAATGTCCCTCTTAAACTGGGGGGCCCAGAACTGGACACAGTACTCAAGGTGCGGTCTAACCAGTGCAGAGTACAGGGGCAGAATGACCTCCCTGCTCCTGCTGACTACACCATTCCTGATGCAGGCCTCTGATTATTACCCTTTGCTGGTAATACAGGCTGGTAGTGATGAGATTGATAAGAGGGCCACCAAGGCAATTATTAGGCCTTGGCCTTTGTTTCTAGAAGCCAGCTGTGAAGAAGTTAGAATATGAGAAAGAAGAAGCTATTCCAAATTATTACATTCCCCAATAAGTTCTTAACAAGGCCACTTGCACCTAAGGTAATATTCCATGTGTTTTCTGATAATCTGCCTTGATTTGTCTCTCTTGTCTGTTTAGTTCGTGGCCCTCATTGGTTATTGTTTTTAACCTGTGTTCCTTCTGTTACAATAGCAGTGCAACTCTGGTGTCATTAAAGAGACAGGGGTATATGCCAGGGCTTCATGGCTTTGTCCGTCAGGCATGGCATTATGGCTGCTATTTAGAAATCTAAGTAGTTTCATAGGTGAAACAGTTTATAAGTAGCCTTTAATTATTATTGTAGGATAATACTGTCTGACATACTGTCTTCCTGGAAATAATCTTAGATTTTCCTGCCTTTTTCTGCCTCTACAGAGCATTGCAATGTTAGTTTCTGTTCCTGTCCCCATGACTTAGAACTCATCTGTCTCCTAAGTTTTACTTGGTGTGCCTGTGCAACACCACAAAAGTAGTCCCAAATCATGTGTTTTAGTCCCTTTTTTAAAATATGTGATATTAATGTACTACATAAAAGTCTTCAAACTTAAGAAGAAATAGCCTTTCTTCTTATCTTTTATTTACTCTCTACTTTTGGTTATGATGTGTAAGCTCCTTATAACTTCAGTTCATCTAGTGGCAACTGCTACTACAGTTTTCTAAATACCACATTCTTTCCTTAATGTTCAGCCCATCTTAAATTAGTATTTATACCAGTCACCCAAAAGGAAGCATTGAGAGCTGACAGAGACAAAATCCATCTCAGGATGCACCTGCTCCTAATGACATCATTTTCTATCAAATAAAGGAATTTGATAAGACTGGATCCAGATCCTGGTATATTTAATTTGATTCACATGATTATTTGCACAATGTTTTCTTAAAAAAAAAAAAAATCATTTATGGCTAATTATAATTTAGGAAGCTGGGGCAGTTACTTTTATGCTTAAAGAAATAAAGTACTTTGCTGTGAAGTCTCAGTGCCTGAGTTGATCTGTTGAAATATCATTTCAGTAGCTATTCCTTAAAGGGATTTCTACATTTACAAAAAGCCCTGATCAAGTCTGAGTAGTGGAAGAGCCTCTGTACAAGTACTTACTGTGATGTTACAGTGAAATAAAACACAACAATTGTGTGACTTAAGTGTCACTAATTAGTTACAAGGAATGTCAGTCACTTTCTTCAAGCTGAAAGCTAATACATAGTGGTCCCACAAAGGACTTGGGATTTGTGTTCTGACAAATCTCTGGAGCACAGAGTCATCATTGTGCTGCGGAATATGCCAGGAACAAAATTGTGTTTACAGATCATGATTTTTTCAGAACTGTATTTGTCTAGGACAAATTCTCCAAGTAACTACAGCTGAGGGAGAAATTCAATGTAATTTAGCATGGTTCATCTGCTTCATTCAAAGCCTTTTCACCCTAAAAATGATAAAATAATTATCCTAGCATATCTTATAATGCTGTGGGAGAGTATTTATCATGTTCAGGTGACTCACATTCCCATTTTACAGCGTGATCATCTAAGAGACTTTGTTTGGCTGTCTTGATCTATATTTGTATTATAAGCTGCATCCAGTTTGCTCCTCTACAAATAGATTTTGTGTTATTTGAACTAGGAAGCCAAAGATAGTGGGAAAATTAAGAAAGCCACACCATTCGTTTGGGTATTTTTTGTAAGAGAATCTAGGGCACTGTGTAGCTTTCTAAATATAAAGGAACCTCCAAAGTGTGCATCATTGCATACTGGTTATGATTTAGGAGGCTTAAACTTCAAGGAAATGGTTATAGCTGTGGATATATAAAGAGTTAATTAAAAAATGCAGTAAATTGTATCAATCCTTAGTGCGACGTTAAATAATGCATCAGAGAAGAATCAATATATATCAACACATTATAATGCATTTTTTGTAGTAAAATAATTTGAATTCTAGCAGGGACAATTTCATTTTGGCTCAACAGTCATAAATCTGCAAAATATATGCAGAGGACGGCCAGTCGAGGCAATGACACTTTATGATTTTTCTTTTACTCTAACCTAGTGTTTTTGAATGCAAGATTTGTCTGTATCATTCAGCCTTGCTCAAAGCACTGGAAATTCTGTGCAGTGACTTTGAACGGAGATACCCTCTAGTGGTTACATTTTCAATTCAAAATGGATCTAAATTGCTACTCAGAATGGAGTATTTACTTAAGAGCTGAGGAGATGAAAAGAGCATTCTCTCTTGCTTTTGCTCCATATAAGCAAAGGGGAATAACCTCGGGTTTCTCTGATATCTGACAAGTTAATTGCATCTCTTCTTTTATCACGTCAAGTATAACACTGTGAGACTTGATAACGTCTAGGTCCTGTGCTGGACAGACACCACAAAATATAGTGCTCTGAAATAGATGTACAGTCACTTTTTGGTCTCTTTTGTGTGAAAATAATTTTGTCTTCATTTCCTCCAATGTCAATACAGAGAGGATTGAATATAAATTACTGTAGAAATATTTTCTACCTTTGGAGCCAAAAGCTCGCATCCAGGGCACTGGATTGTGCTCCCAGGTCTGTCACTGAATTCCACTTTTTGACTACAGTTTTAAACTCTCCTCAGTTTGGAAATGGGTGCAACATCAACTTCTTCACTCACAGCATTTTGTCAAGTATCAATTGTGAATTGTTAAAATCCGTTAAAGCAGAAAGAAGTACAGATCCATACTATTGACTACACTGCCTGATCAGAAATGAGACTTTATGAAGAACTGTAGTCAGGGATCTTTTACAGATTGTGTATATTCCTGAAACTGTCAAGGATCTGTCTCTGCTACATGCATAGGCAACTTGACCCTTTCTTACTCTGGCTGACAGGAATTATTTCAGCATTCAGCAACACCTAAGAGAGAAAAACAAAACAAATAGATATTTTCTATGTTCAACTCACATATTAAACATTTATCACAGAAAATGAAATAGATGCTGGTCACTGGAGTGGCCAATGCAGCCCAGCACTCAGCACACTGCAAATGCTGTAAGGTACCCTGAATAAGATAATTTTTCACTTCAATGTATTACAAGCACCATACAGATATTCACTTAAAGGAGTCTACACATAATGTTTGACTACTTTTGGTATCTTGTCTCTGAAGATAATGTGGAAACTCATAATTAACAATTCTGGACAATCCAGTGATATCAACAGGCAGAGATCAGTTATTTGTCTATTCATAAATTTTCAGGACAAGAAATAAAATATGTGGGACTGGAAGGAGGGAATTTTTGTAATTGGAATGGAATCAAAAATATCAGCCAGGCCTGTTCATACAGTGCAAACAATAACAAAAATGTGATGACTCAACTTCTTGTCTGGAAAAGTAACACAGAGCAGGTTATAGATTAGATATAGACTAAGTAATAACAAAACCAAACCAAACCAATCAAACAAAAAATCCACAGGAAACTACATTTATTTTAAAAATGCATTAATTATTTTTTGGAAGAATTATTTCTGAATGTCAAGCTTGGCCATCTTATTGATATATTTATTTGACCTGTAACTTCAGGCATTCTGCATGGACTCTATGTGCCTGTTTATTGTCAAACGAATACAGTTACCTACCAGAATGAGACCTGAGGAATCAAAACTTAATTAATATTAATAATGTGTTCAACAATTATTTGATATGTGCTATTAGGAGTAAAAAAGCTTCCTCTTTAGAAAGATAAGCTCCATTCCATTTTGAACTCTCTTCTACTGCTCTGCCCAAAAATAGTTCACAGATACAGGATGTCAGAAAAGAGTATGTGGCTAACTATGGTGAAGCCCTATGCCTCTTTAGCTCACATACATATATATGTGTGCATATGTTTGTATAGTTCTGTATACAGCAAATGTATTAGTACAGGTAAGTCTGTACTGTGCCTGTGTTTTACAAAATTATCTTACAGGGAAGACAATTTTGTAAAACACAGATGCAAAACTCGATATGTCTTCTCATCCTTAGTCTTTCCTGTTAGTAGTATTTCATAGAATAGGATTTCATAGAATCTATTCTCTGTACTTTTATCTGATGTTCGTATTGTCTTAACATGTGCAAATGAGCAAGCAGCCAAAGTTTAAGACTGGTTCATTACAGTAAACTGTGCAGATATTTTCTTCAACCTTAGGAGGCATGAAACTGTAGGAGCTACAAAAACAGATGTACAGACTTCAATCAAGAAGGTGATAACCTCCATGAGAGCTGAGTGTAGTAAAAAGTTTTAGTCACCACGGATAAATTTGTTCAATGTCAATAATGATACTGCCCTGGGGGTACAAAAGTGCTTGCCAATGTTTTACAACTGTCCGAAGGGTATTCTGCAAATTTCTGTGTTCTCTATATCTTCAGACTTTTACAGTCTTCCATTTCATTCTTCATGTCCATCAGGTTCCTGAATAACATCAATCAGAGTGACAACTACTTCCACTACAGCAGACCTGCCTTAGGTAAAATACTCCTTTACAGAAGCTACTTTGTTTTAATTGTGCAATAAAATAAGGCTTGTCTTCATATTTTTATGAAACATTGGACCTGACCTCAATTTTATGAGGCATCACAGAAGGCAGATAGAAAAGGATAGATAATAATTATAGGTCAACTCCATGAGCACTAAACCAACTAGCACAAGCCAGCATCAGTTCAGAAGCCCTGTGAGGATGTTGCTAAGCCTAAACTCGTAAGGGCCTACTGAGAAGCTACAGAGTTGGCAGGTACCTTGTACTCTTTCAATACATGAATCAAACCTTTTCTGCAATGGCTAACAGAGAAGCCTAACAATTAAAATACTTTATAACAGGAAAATATGGATTTCAGACTCCAGGCAGAGGTTCTGGGGCAGGAAAGACAGACAGCTGCAAAGACCACTTTAGGGGCAGTTCCCACAGAAGCCCTCTTCGCTTTGCCAAACTCAGTGTTCTTCTATCTATGAGTCTCAGATCCTTTTTCCTCCTAATTCAGTCCTAACTTTTTTGTCTGGAAAAATATTGGCTCGGTCTTCAGATAGATTTAAATTTAAATTTGGGGTTTGGCTTGAGAGAGAGAAAGCCAAAAGCTGTAGCTGGAGTGTGAAGCACGAAAGGGACTTCCAAAGGACACTTTACTTTGCAACTGACCCATTCCTTTGGTATTTACTTTCCAGCTCTGATCCAACTGGAGCTTTAGGCTTCCAATGATTCTGAACCTGAACTCTAACCCTAGGGATAGAGGTATATCAATTTTCATTGGCTATCTCATGCTTTTCACACACTGTGTGAGCAGAAAGGGTGAACATGGAGAACAAATCTCACTCTGACTTGAGGATAGACATCTCTCCCCATGCCCTACAAGAGAAGACAAGGTCTGTCATCCATTATTTGGGATCATGCTGCATACACTGAACACTTGGATGTTTGATTGAGTAGTTTCAGGTAGATAAGCCTGTTACAGGAACACAGATATCTGGAACTGTTGTAAATTCAGGCCCCAATGAGATCATATGTTTACTTTCAGAGAGGCAACCTAAATTATCTTCTTGTATGCACTGTTGCCATTCTAGAGATCAAATATCCCAGTTTCACTCTTACAGTCCCAGGTACTAAGTAACTAACAAGCCCTTTAATATATTAAGACCTTCACTCTGACAGACATTATTGTGAGTTACATTTTTTCCCTCTCTTTCTTCTTTCTTATTTTTTAGTATGAGAACACATTTCTTTTTAATCATAATTATTCCAAATTTCTGCCAAAATTACTTCTTCCAGAAAGTCAATATCTTCTTATATCGGCCTTTCAAATATGATTCATTTAACAATTGGGATATTACATTTCTGACTGCATAGTTTACTGTTGTTATTGTATGGGAAATCTACTCACTCATTTTATTACTGAGACACACCTGGAGGGGGGGGAGAACCACTTTATAAAAATGTAATTAATTGCACACTATAAAGGTCAGCATTAATAAAAATCAACATGAAGATTATTAATGCCCATAGAGAAAATAATTAGTGGTCCTTTCAAGTGTTGTTAAAATCAGTTATACTGAAATGAAAGAATAATGCATTTTATCTGAAAGATATAACAGAATCTTCATGCCTTGTGAAAGAGGAAAGACCTTTAGACCTTAATGTGGCTATCTCACAATTTGAATTATAATGTAATAGAAAAAAGTTGCTTCATAAATTTTAGTCGTTTTAGGTACTCATGTGTTCTTCAATGTTTTATCAAACCAGTCCATTTTTCCAGGGTTATTATGAATGTTTCACTAAAAGACATTAATATGTTAATAGTATGGGAAACAGCAGAAACATTAGCATATATTTCCTTAGAAAAGACTCCAAATTGTTAATTATTTGCAATCAGAGCCTTTGTTAAAATCAGTTTCCTCATTTTCTTACTGTCTTGAAAATTTCTCTACTCACCCAATCTTTCTCTGTTTCTTTTACTCTGTAATGGAAATAAGCTGCTGGGTGTATATGGATGATTTCATTTATTGTTGATTCAGAGTAATTTGTGAGTAGTCCCAGAAGTCAAAATATGAGGTTAGGTACAGCAAAGAATTCCAAAAAAACATAATCCTGAAATAGTTTGGCCCTGATTCTTATTTACATAAAGACTCCTTTACACATTGTGGCAGCAGAAAGGAACTCTAAAGTGTATTTAAATCAAATTTATGCCCTCTCTAACATTTTTTTATGCTGCCAGAAACTGTGTAAATGAAAATCAGGTTCATTACATTGGTGCTGGTCATTGGGGTTTTATGTTGGTTTTTTTGAGTTTTGATTTTTCTCTTTCTTTCAACAATTGCACTGTATAAATGAAAAAGCGTGGGTTTGTGTCTTGTAACTTCTGCACTATCCAGTCCAAAGATATTAATCAATGGCAACACAGATATCTAAGGTTTAAAAGGAAAATATTTTTTTTGAGTTAGACTAGGGAAGAAAAGTTAGGATTATTCTGATTCAAATATAATAAAAGATAGGTGCATTTTATGAAATGCAAACAATCAAAAATGCCTTGCTTGACTTTTCTTTCTGTATTCTGAGAAACTGTGATGAAACATGTTAAATATCAGAAAGATTAGTTTTGGAGCAGGTTGCAGAAGGGATCAAGTGAAAAGCAGCTGGCAGGAAACCAAACCTGTGACCAATCTCAACTGCAGAGCGGTTATAGCTGTTTCACAGTGAAAAATGAATCATGGAATGAGTCATGTTAGGTATCATGTGTAGGATGGATGTTCATTTCTCTTGAAGAAAATGTGTTTTGAAGGCAAATTTTTAAGGACTCTTAGATTTTCTCTGATAAAATATGCTTGAAACTATGTCAAAGGGAGGCATCCAGTAAATCGCTTTCAAACTGGAGTACCTCTGGCCTTTAGAATTAATTCTAGACAAGTGGTAACATTTCTGTTTGATTACAATCCAGCGCCTTGACAAGTTGCACATGCTTCAAGTTCAAGGATTTGTATTATCTCTCTGAGAGTCCTTTCTCTAGATCTCTTACCTGCAGTTCTGGCCCTGGCTTTGGACCATTCAAATTTTTTTTTCCATTATTTTTATGCCAGCATTCCAATGGATTCCAGCCTTTCCCTCTGTAGTAAAACCCTCTTGATTTCATTCTCGATAGAAACTGAAGCCATAGAGAATAAAAGACAGTTTACACCTATAAGGAGAAACTGTTTGTTTGTTGTTTTTTTTTTTCCCCTGTGAATTAATTTGTCTCCAGCTGCAGTAGGTTCCAAGCTTGTGCTGTCCTGAAATTTCCCCATTTGATAAGGATAGGAACTGAGAATCTTCAATATTCCTTGGCAGCATGCTCATACTTCAGGATTACTTTGTCAGCTCTCTAAGCACTGGCAGTAAACTCTGTAACTGTTGGAATGAGCTCAAAATCCTGACTCTGTCCTCTCTCCTGTTTTTTATCCACTCTTCCTGTTTTAACATTTGCTTCACCCTGATCACTCATTACTTCTAAAACCCTGTGGATGCACTACATACCTAACAGACCGTCTATTCTGGCAAGGACTCTTTTGGGACGACTAGATGCCTATGAACATCAGCCAAATTTGGAGAAAAAAGGAAAGTTTTCTCCAGCCACTGAAGTGGACAACACAATTTTGTGGATATAGGTATAATGAAAATGAATACATGGGCTTTTTAATCTGTTGGTACCTTGTGTTCATCTATTTGTCCAGTCAAGAATGCAGTAAAAATATATTCTTAATCTTATTGTCCTACACGGATCTTCTTCTGGCCTTTTATTAGATATCTCACAGCACAGAGTGAAAGATAACTGCCACTTATTATCATGAAAATAATGTGGAAACTTTTACTCTTAATACAATTGATTTTTGTCTTCACAGACAGACTCAGAGAGAAAAAAATGCTTGAATATCTTGGAGAAAAGCCAAATGACAGTGTGAGCTGGAAGAAAATGATTAATAGTCAAACCAAGAGCACAATATTCAGACATAGTTGTAAAAAATAAGTAGGTGTATGTGTATGTGAAAATCAGAAATATCTAAAATAAATCCTCTTCCTCTATTATATGAGATTTTAATAGGCTTTGATTAATATGCATCTATTTTTTTCTGTCTCACTTTGATCATTTGTACAAAATACTTCTCTATTCTGCTTGACCTCTAAATATTTCTTTAGTTTGCTTGAACTTTATTCCATTTTAATCACCAATTGGATTCAAACCCACAATACATTAAAAGCTATTTAACATGTATACAGTTGTTGCAAGTGAGTGAATAGGTCTCAGATGTCGGCTAAAAGTTCACAAGCCATATCCCTGATTGCAGTTCTCCAAATTCAGCCAAAATCATTCCACACTTCTGGCAGGTTACCTTGTTTACAGTGCATTTGTTCTAATAGTAAAACAGAATTTTCATCACTTTATGGCAAGTTAATATTCCTTTGAAGTATATATTTGTTAACGATGGAGCAAAATTTCTTCCTTGCCATCAGAGGAAAGTAAAACCAGTATCAAAATACTTGAGAACACAAGACTCTGCTAGTTAAGATATAATAATAAGGATAATAAGGAGAGACACTACATAGTAGTTAAGACTCTAAGTCCCTTGCTGCTTCAGCAGCTATAGTTGACTATCTCTCTGCAAGCCAGACTTGTTAAAGAGGCAGCAGTTGCAGAAGAGAAGACCTGGGAACTCATGCAGTGAGGAGGTGGATGACAGGAAACTTCTATGTGCAGTATCAAGATTGTTAACATGGCTCACTGTACAAAACTGCTGAAACTCTGGTAGTTTTGAAAACCTTTCAGCATTTGAAGACCTGAATGCTCATTTCCTCCTACTACAAACATACCGTTTTACTGGGGCAAAGAACATCTGCTGATATTGAGCAGAAACAGAAATCAGATCCATTATGATAATGTTTATATATTTCCTGCAAGGCTTGTTTCCCCTTGTAAAATGCACATCTCATTTCCTTGATAAATGACATCACAGGCCATCATAAACATCTTTCTTTAACTATTGTCCACATGTAGCCATTCACCTGAGTCAATATATCTAAGAAAATTACTTGAAATAAATCTATAAATCTTAAGCAGCCTGAGGGTTTGGAGAAAGGGAAAAAATAAAACAATTAAAAAAAAACCAACAACTAACCAAAAAAACTCCACCACCCAAAAAAACCCTTGATGGACACAGATCTATTGTCACCCCCTGCACAGTCACATTTTCACCTGCACACATAAACACACAGACACTCATCATATATGACTGCGTAGTCATTCTCAATAGTTTTCATTCCACTTTAAACCACCTGTCAAAACAGCCATTTAATTAGGGTAAGCTTTCTGGCTCTGCAAGAAGTTTTTTACTGTACTCTGTTGTCCTTGCTATAAAATTAATAGTTTGACCAACTTCTAAGGGGACAGGTTTTTGCACTTGTGAAAGTCAAATTAAAACCACCTTTACCAAACAAGATTAAAAAAAAAAAAAAAAGAAGAAAGAAAAAAAATATTATAGTGTCTGAAACTTTGAAAGCAACACTTCATTTGTTATAACATTTTTCTAGTGCCAAATCACAAATTATGCAAAGAAATGGAACTATAGATGCAGAGAAGGCAAAACCATAACATTTAGTACTTGTCAACCTTGTAGTTTGTGGGGCAGTTGCAAGATGATGAAGCCATCAAAGGACTTATACTTTACTCTGCACAACTTACTTGTCTAAGAGGGAGAGTCTCTTCACTTTACTATGATCTCTCTTGTGCTTGGGTAAGTCTCATTCCTGCAGCTGTCAAGGTAACTTTGTGCTGTGAATCAAAAGCTCCCTGAACACCAACTTAGTTGAGAGTTGAAAATACTCCAGTGATACTGGTATGTCAGAATAACCTTTTTGGTCAAGTGACAACACTCAGACAGGATGTCTAAACAGCAGGAGAGTGTTTTTAAGCTATGGTTACATCCTGATAAAGTCTAAGGAGCACGAATTTATGACTGCAGATGTAGGCTTATTTCAGCATATGTTTCACTGAAAGTAAAAATATCCAGATACCTACTTTATTGATTTTACATTGAGCTGCCTAATTTTATTCAGAGTTGAGAGGTTCTGAAATATATTTGGAGACAAGCTTCCATTTATTATGATAGTTAATACTAGTGTCACTTGCTAATACTCTTGTTACAGTATTATGCCAAAGGTCTATTTAGTATGTGGACCAGGTATTATAAACTTATTAAACAATTAAGATAGTCCCTGAAGCTCATATAATCTAATTAAGACATAGTTATGAAAGAGATGATCAAGTAGAACTTGACAATGGATATGAAAGTTTTACAATTTTATTCTGGGTCTACACTAATTGGTTACTTATATATTTTGGCTTGTAAGACTTTGTCCAATGTACTTACTCTTATACTGTGGTATGAAATTTATTTTATCTGCATGATAGCACCTTCAGTATGTTCACAACAAACAAACAAAACACTCAAACAAACCCCAAAACAACCAAAACCCCAAAACTCAACCCCTCTTAACAAACAAACAAACGAAAAGAAATAACAATGAAAGTGATATTATAATTAACATTTTTTTCCTGATAGTTATCTGTGATGGTTTCTTTTCCTTTTTCTTGAAAATTATTATTTTAACTGTTTCTTTTGTTTGATTTGTCACAATAGAGCAAGGCACTTGGGATAAAATAAACCATCTAGCTTTTATCAACAACAAATTTCACACATGCACTGTTCTCCAGTACATAGATGNATTTCTGTATATAACTGTATATACTGTAAATATCTGCTTGTAAATTGTGCCAGCTGTAAATATAAGCTTCATTCAAATTTCCAGAGCCATCTGAGTCTAGTCTGGGTGATTTCTAAAAGTGTGGGGGGCGGGGGATACCCAAACCATCACAATAGATTTGCACAATAGAAAGTGTGCCCATTCTACAGCTACAAATGTATAACTCAGGTCAAGCTCTGAATCTACGTGAAAAGCTTAATATATGAAATCTTGGAGTGTAACTTTTACTACAACTTTGTCCTCATTAATGCATGTCCTCATTAATGCATGAAATAAGCTATTTCTGATTAAATTTCTGCTGATTCCCTGGATGAATCCACATTGAGAACCTTCATTTTTATTGTGGAGAGTAAGCCTGCCTTGCTTAGTGATTCACAATCTACCTTTGTGGCAGTTTGGGAATTTCCTGCCCCACCACAAGTATACCAGACTAACTCAGCCAGACAGAAGTAAGAAACGAATCAATATTTATAGTATGACACAGTTTACAAGCATATATATACAATATATGAAGAACTAGATGATCCTTGTGGTCCCTTCCAACCCTGACTGATTCTGATTCTATGATATACAATTATATACAAGTTAAAAGTAATACAGAGATATAAAACCCCTCCCGAACAGCAGAACCACCCAGGAAGGCTTTCAACCAACCCCCCACTTTCTTTCCACTGCCTTCCTGATCTCAGAATCCCCTTTACATGCAAGGTGAGATGTGAAAGGGCAGCAAGAGGTTAGAAAGGAAAAGATTAGATTGGGTTACATAGGTCCAAGCAGGGGAGTTAATGAAGCAAGAGCAGCAGCCAGAAAACTAACTTTTGTTTATTGTTTCTTGGGTTTATATCTCTCAGCAGAAGCTATGAGTGGTATAGACATCACTATTATGTTCTTTTCACAGCCAATGATCTAATTTCTCTTATTAAAATATTCCAATTAGCCTCAAACCAGCACAACCTTCCAAGGTAAAGAGAAACTGGGTTTGAACAAGCGAGTAAGCCACCTATTCTTCACGGAATCACAGAATCACCGAGGCTGGAAAAGACCTCCAAGATTATTAAGTCCAGCCTATAACCTAAGACTGCAACATCATTAAACTGTGCCACCAAGTGCCAGATCCAATCTTTTCTTCAGGACCTCCTAGGATGGTGATTCCACCACTTCTCTGGGCAGTCCATTCAAAAAACTAAATTGTAACATTTTTTATGAACTTTCTCTCCAAGCTTCCTTTTCTTTATTTATTTTCTCTGTTATTGTTTTCTGTAAATTTGTATGAGATAATTTAAGTATGGCTTTATTTTCCAGGTTCATATTATGTTTCCATGGATGGCTTTCCTAATGCTTTTCTGGCTCTACAATGTTGCTGTAGATGAGCAGAAGATGTAGTTTATCAAGAATGCTCTCTGGAATGTTCTATCAGTTGTAACACTGCAGTTTCTACATACCTAACAGTTCTTTTTCTGATAACCAGAAATTTGTATGCAAATAATAATTTTATGCATAATTCTGCTTAGCTGATACCAATTTTCTGTATTCGAGTGGATCTGTCCTGCTTATTTGATGTTTTATTTGTTGTAAAATGGCTGAATGCTTTCTGCTTTGTTTTCTAACAGCACAGTGAAAGTGTGAGCTGCAGGTCTCTGTGACCTCATCTGCCAGTATGATGTGCACTACCCGTACTGCTCAAGGTGGAGATGTCTGTACTTCACTCTCTATCTTCTTTATTATGCATGTGTGCAGCACCCAAGATTTTAGTTCAAGACCCTCAAATTTCCAGTCTGGATATCTAGGTAGAGAGCTTTTTGTCTTCCATTCCTAGGTCATATCTCTCTTTTTTTACTGTTGGAATCAGGAAACAACAGCTAAACTTCTGCTTTACTGCTATTATTTTGCTGCAGTCCATATTTAAAGTAAGCAACACATTTCTAACATTGTGTTACATGAGATGTTTAATAAGTTCATTTTGCTTTTACATAGTCATCAGATTTTGGTTAGATTCAGAAACTGGAAACAGGTGGAAAACATAAACAAAACATAGATTTGGTAAGATACTTTTCTAATATACTCAGAGAGAGAATAACCAAGAACCCATATTCTAGGGGAATTCTCTATTCTGGATTCTTACGGGGACAAGGAATGCTTACCTAGCTGTTCATTAATATAAGGAAGCAATCACATTTCGTATAAATGAGTTTATGACAGCAAGTAACCTAGCTTGTGACTGAGCTACCTATTGAAACTCAGTTTCATTGCATCTCCTCTTCACTTGACCAAACAATCAGCCCAGTGGTGCATAAACTATTTCATTTTGTTAAAATTCCGTGCTGGATAGTGTGATGACTCAATATCTTATTCTTACTATTTTCTTATATCCTGGCAGGTGTTGCACGACTGCTGCTCAAGTTTTAATTTTGTACTGGCTCATGGCGTGACTGTTAATGCTTGTTCTTCATCAAAAGCGTAATGGATATGAACAGTAATTGCATAGAGTTAAAAGGGGTTAATTGGGCACACAAGCTTCTCTGCAGGCTGTCCACTTGGCTGTAAAATCCAGTGACACTGCAAAAAAAGCATCTTTTGCAGTAAAATGAATGTCTTTAAAACATAGAAAGAACACTGACATCAATTTGACAGATCGAGAACCGTGCAAAGTAACCCATCATTATTGCATGTAGATTCTTGTTGTCAATTTCTACAAAGCTCTTAATTTTGTTAATTGTTCTTTTTTACTACAGTGAAAGATTAAAAAAATGCTTTCAGAGGTTATGGCATATATTTTATAATTCAGCAAGTACAACCCAAAAAAGACTGTATGTGTGTGTGAACATAAGGCAGAAAGAAGAGGGAAGGAGAAAGTGACTTTCTATAAATTCTTTGATTATCTGTAAATTCTTTCCTCATTTTCATGTTGTAACTTCACAGGAAACCAGTGGTCAGTGCCTGAAAATCATAAAGCATTGAACAAGCACTAGGTGCAATCCTATGCATATTTATAGAAGTCTATAGAGATTTCTACCTGAAAAGTGTGCACAGGCATGCAGTCTATAAAGCATCCATGCCTGGATAATACTCAAGTACTGTGATTGATAGCAAAGAGGCACATGCCAACAATCTTCTTCCCAGAGCAAAAAGCATGGTGCGGCAAAAACAGCTGGCATTAATGGACCTTCTGTGGTACCCGTGAGTGAACTACTCTGCAGTGAGAATAAAAGACTAATTCTGATCGATGTTACATACTAAATTATAGTTCTGTGTTCTGTGTCTTTAGGAGAAAAATAGATACGTTATCTAATGATCCCTAAGGGTTAGAGTGACTTTCAGGGAAAATAATATTTCCATTTTTTAGTTGTATAAGAAGTATGTCTGGCTGATGAAGTTTATAAATAATGTAACATATGGTTCTTCAGGGGAAAAGGGATGGGATTGATTTCTGTATGCATCAGGTAAAAAGCTGAGCCTTGTTTACTTATTCACACATTATTTTCCCACCTGACAGCCAACCAGATGAAAAAGGTAGTGATAATATCCCAAATATCATACATACATGTTGCAATTGAAATCAATAGATGTACAAATGAATGTGCCCTTTATGTATGTTTAAAAGGTTTATAATACAGTTAAGAAAAGCTTTGTCTTTCTTAATGAATTCTCTACTAGTGTAACTTAACTACCCTCTACAAACTTCTACTGCTTGATGCTCTTCAGAGGGGCAAAACGAGTTGATGATCCTGTTTTTTATCACATTTTCAACCATGCTTTCTCATAAAAAGTGCCCATCTCTTTTGATAAAAAACATTAACAGAAAACATTTAAACAAGAACATTCACACTGACAAAGTTTCGTTGATGAAAGTTTCCTTAATATATGCAGAACCTTAGAAACTTAGGACATACAGTTCCAGGTTTGAGAGAGTCAGTCTTAGCACTTATCTTTCATTTTTCAAGTATCGAGTGCAAATTCAGAGGAAATATTGTGATATGTTGAAATACATAGAAAAAGCACATTTTTCTTTCTAGACATATAGACAGAGTGACTGTCTCATGAGAAGCACTCAGAGGGGCTTTCCAAAGTGTCCAGAACCAGATAGCACAGAAAAATCTGCCCTGATGTGATGTGACAAAAACATTGTTCCCTTAAAGTCTCTGCTTCATCTTTATCTGTTTGGGTTTTGTTTTGTTTTGTTTTCCCTTTTCAATTCTGAACTCCCAGTGGATTTACACTGTCCACTCTGAGCTGAATCTGTACTGATACACAGTCAGCTTAAGTCCTACTCTGGAGAACCAAAAGATGTGCTGTTTTGTAGAGATGTTGTTCGGTTAAAGGTCACCTAAAACCCTGCTCAAAATCTTGAGGACCCTTTAAAGCAGATCCTTAAGCTGTTTACTGGACATGAGATTCTTTGTGAAACTTCCACTGTATTCCATAACAGTCAGTGAAGTGAGCTTTTCTCTGCAGCAAATCAGACTTCCTTAAGTAGCAATTCTGTCTTCAGAGGTGCCTGTTGTGTAGGGTCTGTAGGTCCGAAAATAGGCTCGTTTATGCCTTGCCCTGCCTGGACATGTTTTTCTGCCCAAACTAGAGGTAAACACATTAAATGGATAAAAGGGGCATAATAGGCCTGGTGCCATAAAGTCTGGCCTGCCCAGGGTCCAGGTTGTATAATGTGGTTGTGAACATGTTTGTGTAAGCCCATGCACCCGGCTCACGCTTTTCGGGTGCTAGGCCTCTGTGTTCACTGTATTTGGAAAGTCCAGGCCTGTGGCTTTGGACTACTGTGGTAAGCTTTGGCTAACTGCCAACCTGATTGGTTATTCTAGTGTCCAAAGGGCCATTAATCTCGGCCTCCTCTCTCTGTTTATAGTTTGAATGCATGCCAGTTATTATAATAGTTACTGTTCTGATATATTTCCCATAATGTCTTTCATGACCGTGTAGGATCCTTTTAATATTAAAATAGAGTGGTTGGGGGTGGCGAGAGTTCAGAATATTTAAGTTAATAAATATGTATTTTATAGAATATTGTCTGACACCAATTAATTTCTCCCCTCTACCACAATTGGCGTAGGCAGCAGAATCCTCCTCTGTGACAGCGCCTCAAGCCAGTAACTCCTTAAGGGTAGAAAATGGCAGAGAGGGTAGAAAGGAAGCTAATAGGGTTAAGTACAAGCTTATTTTCAGGTTTAAGAAAGCAAAGGGTCTGAACAACAGTAAAATTAAAGCTATCATCACCATCACAAGAGCAGTAGCATACGAGAATAACATGACAATTCCTAGAGTTATTTTGTATGCAATACGCAGAAATAATTGAACATCTGCAACAGAATGGTGCCACTAATGCATTAAGGTCCACCTCATGCTATTCCTGGACTGCTGGCTGCAGAGTGTCTCAGGTGGCAGTGCATCTGTGCACATTCTGCTGTAATGTAGGAAACCTAGTAATATTTCCTAATGGAGCATTCTAACAATAATTCTCATCTGGACTTAAAAGTGAGAATCTTGCTTTGTACTTGTGTGAGCCTTATTTCCAGGTTCCAGTATGCTTGCAGAGCTCTTTAGAGCCAGGGATAACAGCTCAATGTGACATTTAAGAAAACTCTGTACCACACTTGCTGTGTGGCCACCTGAGTGGCCACAGACTAGCCTTTATGACATTTGTACATTCTGAGTCACTTTTGTCTGGTTTCGAAATCAATGTCCTTAAAATGAAAGATTAACAAGATCATTTGCAGCCATCCCTCACGCAAATAGAATTCATCCCTTATTCACTTTGACATTTAGACTGCTTCACACAATGCTGTCTGATATTGCAAACCATGTGGGGCCACTTCCCCCAACCTCTCTTTACTAAAATTCATATGCCCACACAAAAGTTGAGCTTCCCTGGTAACCTATTAACAAGCCACAATAAATTGACAAAATAATTACTCTTAGCAGCCAAGGTTTCCAAAATGATTTNTCTTTTCATTTCATTTTATTTTATTTTATTTTCCTTTCTTTTCCTTTCTTTTCCTTTCTTTTCCATTTTTTTTCACCTCCTCCTGAAAAATGACACAGAATATAATTTTTGTATTGGATAAAAGGAGGTTTTGCAGGAGAAAAAAAAAAAAGAAGAAGGGATAGTGATATAAGGCAGGGGAGACAGAAGAGGAATATGGACAGAGAAATTGAGTCCATCCTCAAGAAGTTCGAGGTTGACACAAAGCTGTATGGTCTGGTTGACATACTGGAGGGAAGGGACGCCATCCAGAATGTCGTGAGAAATGGAGCCATGCCAAATTCCTGAAGTTCAGCAAGGCCAAGAACAAATAAAGGCAGGGCAAAGAATGGCTCAACAGCAGCCTGGAGGAGAAGGACTTGAGGGTTGATGAAAAATTCAGCATGAGCCAGCTATGTGCACTTGCACCCTGGAAAGCCAACCATGGAAGGCAGCAATGAAGGAAGGTAAAAAAGAAAGTCTGAAAGGGAGTGGGATAGAGGAGGGAAAATGGTAGGCAGAGAGAAGGAGAGAAAAAAAGAAGGAAAGAAGGCAACAGGAATTATCTAACTTGCATCTGCACACAAAGACCATTCTGTAAAGTACAGGCAACTGAGTTCAACATACCCAATGAACTCATGTATTAAGTGATTTATATTTAAGAAGAAGTTTCATTCTGCTATATATTCTCATCCACTGTTTATTTTGGTTATGAAGGAAACTACAAATCTGCAACTCATAACTCATATAGATCCTTTTTCCTTAATTAACTATTTAACTAAAACCCATCTGGTAAGCTGCCACATGCAATCAGCTCATTTTTCAGATTTTCGCTGCAAATTCATTGTCATTATGATTTCCAAAAGATCCTTGTTCTAGGAGAAAAGGAAATTAATCCGCGTCCCATTGTTCCTTGCTGCATAAAACTAAATCCTGTGCTTCTTCCTCCTTTCTCTGGGAATTTCTGTGGAGCAAGACAAAGCATGCATTAAAGCAGAGATATTTTAATGGCTCATTAGCTTTCTTACAGGAGGCTTCAGCAAAGGAAATATTTTGCTGTGGTCACTGGTGAGCACAAAATATATTAAAGGATATGACACAGATGTTTTTATATCCAAACTATTCTATGGCTCTACAAAATCAAATACAGAGAGGCTTAAACCGAGAGGCTAGAAAAGGAGTAATTTAAGGGGCATTGTATTGAGAGCTTATGCCTTGTTTAAGGAGAGTCTAGAGCTCAGGTTCCAGACTTGTTTCAGATCATAAATATGACTTAGGGTCCCTTCTGGTTACTAAGTGTTCTACGGTAACCCTCTTCTCTGCTTTTGGTGGGTGCTTTCTCACTCTTTCTCTGTTCTTTGAAAACAGATCAATTAAAAGCGGATTGTCCTAATGTATAACTTGTATTATTCCAAACAGTTGTATTCATACAACAGTTAAGCCGTATCTCATCGACCACTAGCTATGTGACTCTCATCATCAGTACCATAGCACTGTGTCATTGGCATAACTAGACATAGGTAGGGAAACACCTATATTTAGTGTCCAAACGTGGAGCTAGCTGATGTAACTTGCAGAACAGTGTTTAGGAAGCAATAGGAATCAAAAGCACTTCAGATCAATTTCTGGAGAACTAAGTATCAGGGATGGTCCTGACAAAAGATAACTCCAGCTAAAATAAAGTAGAGAATGAAAATAATTCTGTTTGTTGTTTCAGCTGTTTCCAAACAGAATTTTTTAGGTGTATTGTTACTCTGAATGCAGGAATTGAACACTACAGATCTTGACAAATCTGTAAAACTCTGTCTTCTTTCTTTCAGGCACACATTTCCCGTTTGAAGGAAGAATTTTGATATAGTGGATCAAACAAAACCCCATACATAGACATTGAACTCAAAACAGACAAATAGAGAAGGGCGTGGGGGAGACAATAGAAAACAGAAAAGCAACATAAATCTAAGAGTATTTGCATTTGAAATCTTATCTGTCTGCATATACATGTGACAAGCAACAAAACAGATGTAAAGAAGGGAGAGTAGTGATCAAAAACACTGCAAAATTTAAGGCAGGAGACTGGATATTAGAATAGAGTGATAGAGCTTTGGGTGTGGCAGTCTCACATTTAAAGCTCCTGTTTCTCTTTCATCTCAGTTCTTGTTATAAAACCCAGTGAAACGGATCTTGGAAATTGTAAAGCTGAGTGCTAAATTGGTTTAGGGAAGATGAATATTGTTACTGCTGCTCACTAACTCTCCCATCTTGCTCACTCAATGAGTCCATATTTGGAATGTAAGAAAAACATTCCTCAGCCAGCATTAGATTGTATTTTTCACTAGCATTTGACTTTTTTGTGGCCTATGATCACAGTGGAATTTTCTTCTTAAAGAGATCTCCACATAACTAAACCAGAGCTGAAAATCAGACTCAGGGAGAAACACACCTAAACATATCTGACCATAGCTTTGTATCAGGAAGAGAGATGACCTGAGACTGCCAAACAAAAGGAGCAGGTCTACAAGGAAAAGACTCCCAACTGTGGTATAAATGACTTTGTTCATGATCTTTTATATAATTTGTGTGACCTCTAGTGGCCTTTGCTAACTTCTCTGTCCCTGTGCTTTCAATTTGTGGAAGTCACCTGGACCTGCTGATGCAGCAGCACACGAATGTCAGCTACTGCTGGGTTTCTCTTGTGGAAGAAGTCAGTCGAGGATTGTACAGAGATATGCACACCTTTTTCCTTAGATAAACACAGGAAAGAATAAATAAATGGAAACAAAAATAACAACTTTCTTTTCTACAAAAGCAACATCTCCCAAAACAGAATTACAGAATGATTGAGTTTGGCTTAGTCCAACCCCCTGCTCAAAGAGCTGTGTCTGATTGGGCTGTGAACACCTTAAAGCATAGAGACATCATAGCCTCTGAACAACCTGGTCAATCACCCTCACTGTAAAAACAAAAGAAATCAAACCAAACCTCTGCTTTTTAATGTTTCAATGGATTTTTTTTTTTTTTTAATTAGCTCTTTTGTTTGTCTTACTGGATTCACCTGACAAGTCATAATGCTTTTTCCCTTTTTGGTGTTTTTTTTGTTAAGAATGTGAAAAGCATATGATAATGCACAGTAGAGACAGATTTCAAAACTATACACACACAAATATTTTCTGCACAAATATTTCTTTTCATCCTTTATTTCTCTAACTGTAACATGCTCCATATCTCTGTGTTTGACTACTCTTGGGAGTCTCCTCCTGCCTGCTCCTGCTGAATGTTCTCAGCTTGCCATTCTTCTGCATTCCTGCTGACCTCTCACACTGTACCATTCACTTTCACAGGCATTTTTTCTCTTAAAAGGCATAAGGTCACCCTCATGTCCAAAAGAGATCCATACTTTTGCAGCAAGGAGAAGGCAAACAGTTGATCTTCCTCATTTTCTGCCACATTTCTTAATGGCACATAATAAGATACTGCAGGAGAACAAATAAACCAAATACCTTCCATCACTGTTGCGTTTGCTGACTGTTAGGTGTAGTTGGTAAACAAACTTTGCTGCTAGCTTTCCAGCATGCTTGTGTGCTTAGATTAAACTGGGAATTTTTACAAAACTCCCAGTGGAAAAAAAAAATATTAATTCAAATCAGAACACTTTCTTTTATGGGGTTTGCATTGTGTTATGCTGTGAGCAGCAGATAGTAGAAGGTATACACAAGCAGATGATGTAGTGAAGGTATATCCTTCATTGCTTGGCCTAAAATAATTTCTGTTATAATTTAGATGTGAATAGAGTTATATTTGTAGAACTTTACACTGCAAGTCACCATTTTGTCCCTATTTTGCAGGGAATGTATCCAGTCAAAGACAATAATAAAGACTGCTACGTGCTATTCCAGCACACAATTATATATACACATGTGTATTATAAACACCATTCTATATTGTGTTTATAATACACACAAATACTAGGTTTTATACTAGAGTAACAATATGAGTCACTAAACCAACACAGGATACATGAAAAAGCAACAGGATCATAATCAAGCATTTTTTTTACCCTTTTAATTTTAATCTTGGTTTTAAACACCTGATCTGCATCTGTTAATGTCAAATAGAAAAATTAAATCCCTCGAGGTACATTACTATGCCATCAACCTTTATTGATTTTAAATAATGATGATGAAGGTGAGACAAGGATCACTTTAAAACAACATCAGGAAAACTTAGATAAATTTACTTTTCCCATGTGTGTGAGCAGGAGAATTCCCTGTGTGCAGCAGTATATCTGAAAGTAGAAAGTAATTTTCAATTACAGAAAAGTTATACTAAAGCAATCAAAGAAATGGGAAAAAAACAACAAAATGATCATCCTAATAATCAAAACATATTTCAAGCCACCAGCCATTGAGATAGCCTGGACATTTTTCAGCCTCAAAGGGTATTAGATTTGGGTTTTTGATTTAATAATTTTGTCATGATTGAATATTAATATTCAGGTGTCTGGAAGAGATAGCTAGTGCAGACCTGGAATTGCTCAGGCTGAGTGAGTGGGATATGCTTTGTCTGGGAATAATTTGACTTTTCTTGCTAGTTATGTTTGCACTGTGCTGCAATTAAATAAACACAGTAAGTAGATACACCTAGAGGTTTTGTTTGTGGTTGGCTTTTTTTTCCTACTGGTGGTTTTCTTTTTCCTACTGGTGGTTTTCTTTTTCCTAAGGAAAGAATTGACTCTTCACATGTTTGTGGGAGATAAGCTATAAAGTGCTGTTAAAATACATTTTTTATCTCTGCTCAGCAATAAAGATGGTTTATAAATGATATCTTTGCCATAAGGTAAGCAAAATAATAGACCTGATTTGTACACAGCATATGGGCCCTTATATCTGATTTTATATTATTTCTTGGGTTTGCCTTAGGCCTGGGTCCTATTTGTTTACAGTTTCATCAAAAAGATGAATTTTAAAGACATCTCTTCAAATTGTGTAGTTCCCTGGTTATTAACAAAATATAATCCAGGCATCTGTGAAATTTAAAGAGAGGGAGAAAACTAGCACAGCTCTAGCTAGTTGTTGTGTTAATCACACATTACAGAACTTCAGCATCTGCTCTTAATGGAAGTGTGTTATTAATGACAAGTTTAAAAGTGGCTTCTAAAATTTCATTACTTATCTAGACTACAAATATGGTTTTGCTGTTACATAACACACATAAACATTAAGCATGCATTTTGGATCACTCTGGGTTGTTGGGTTGTTTCTTTTTTGGTTTTTTTTTGCTGTTTGTTTGTTGTTTGGGGTTTGGGGTTTTTGTTGTTTGATTGTTTGTTTATTTGGAGTTTGATTGTTTGCTTCTTTGTTTTTTTTAATGGCATTCTTTAATATGAATAAAGTTCAATTGACATAATTCAAAAAACCTACAAAATAGCTTAATGGATCTACCGTCTGCCCAATGGCTGTGAGACCTGACAACATCCAAACCTATGATTCCAAAACCTTCACCAAAAAGTTTCTAACCCTGGAGAAGCTACAAATCTCTCTCAGGAAGGAGTCTGACCACTGTGGTTTTCTAATTAAAACAGTGCTTTGAAAAAGAGGATTCCTTAGTTTCTGTATCAAAGAACTTTGGCCCTCAGACCAGTATTTGTAATTTGCATCAATTCCATGTTGGATTTAAGTTTTAGTCCTAAAACCTGGTGAAAACTCAGCAGTAACCCTTACATGCTACAACATCCATATTTTAAATGCTGCAGTCATGGTTCACAAGATCATCTGATAGTCTATCTCTAACAGAAATCAAAACTGAGTCTAGTAACAGATGATAGATTCACCCAAATCCTACCTCAGACTAAAAGGCAATGAGTTATCTTAAATTATTTTCAAGATTATTCTGATAAAAGTAGCTTTGCCTTTGAAATGGAGAAAATAAATTCATACAATATAGAAAAATAGCTCAAAATTAATAAAAAAACCCTGAATTTTACTTATGAAATCTTAGTTTCACTGATGTCATTAGGACTTAATACATTTTTTTTTTTAAATGAAATTTTTGTTGTCAGCCAAGGGATGAGTATTTAATCTCAAGTGCTTACATTGTCAGAATTTGCCAGACAAATAAAATTTACATTATCTTCCACTTTGTGACTTCAAAATGAGACAATCACCTGCTTTTACACTTCCTATTTGAAATTGCTCCAGAAACTGAAGCCTGAATGAAAATTGTGATGTATATTTCTCGTCAAAAATAAGACAATGTGCTCCCAAAACTATTATTTTTTCCGCCATCAGACCAGTAAAAGTGAAATAACAACTTTGGCTACCAGGCCTGTAAAAAATCAAAAAGCTTTACCTGTTATATATTTGGAGCCTCACCTATGGAGCATTTTTCCTCTCTATTTCTAGGTGACAGTTAACTAAAAGAAAAATCAGAATCAGTTTTGGGTTCTGAATGAAAAGAAATATTTACTTGAATTCTTGTAAATTTTCATTAGTCCTACTTCCAGAAAGCAGTGGCTGAACAAGAGAGTATTTTCTCACACCCATTGTTAATGAGCACTATGAAGAAGCCATTGTCCATTAACTCACTATAAGGCTTAATAAAAGACAGCTGAAGGCACACAGCGTGCCCACGTCCCATCTGGTCCCTGTCTTCACAGACAACGTTGTCACTGTGATATAAATTTCCTGCAGGTAGCTCACAGAAGAGGGAAACGAGGCTTTGCTAAAGGTGTAGTTAGCAATATTATCTGATTCTATGAGATTTAACTACCCACAGATGTTAAGAAGCTGTGTTCTGGTTGAGTTCTCAATGTTCAGATCAGAATTAAAACTAAAGTCCAGGATACTTAAAATAATTTAATTATTGGCATTCAGGTACCTGTGAAAGGAGAAAAAAAGAATTTAAATTCCTCTTGGTAGATGTATACTGCGGAAGTTGTACTTCATTTTAAACTGAATCAGTTCCACATATCTTCAAACTACAAGGTGGGAAAGGATAATTTGAGGATAGCAGAGCAATCAGTTTACTTCCAATTACATTGATAGTGTGTCAGACAAATCAGATTTGTAAACACTTGGGGAAGACATGATGATGAATATTCGCCAACTTTGACCATCAAGCAGAAACAGTAACAAGACAATCTAATTTCTGTCTATGACATAGTAGCACTCAATATAGATGGGGAGGCAGCAGAAGTCATGCAATTTGTTTTCTGTGAAGTTGTAGTCTTGCATGACATTTTCATTAACAAAGTAGGGGAATTTTGCATCTCTCTGTACAGGAAATGCAAAACTGGCTTCACACTCATAGTTATCAACAACTCACAGAGCACAAAAAATTATGAGGAGGCAGAACAGGAACTTGCATGAATGCAATATTTCATTGTCTTATTCACATTTACAAAAGAAAGATAAGAAGGATCAGAACATGTGAGTTCAGAAACTTCCTACAAACCACAGAACTTTCCTGAACTGAGCATTAAACTTGAGTTTTAGAATAAACAGATAAAATTAATACTAATAAACAGCCAATTCATGTAATATTAACTAATGAGTTCTACAGGGACACAGAAATTAAATTTCTGAAATGTAGTAAGAAGTCCAATAATTTTTAAAAATACTTCCCATAAATGAATATAAATAGTTTTAAAAGGTACTTTTAGGTACTGACATAGCTCAGGACCAACACATCTGCCTTCCATGCTGGAAGACAAAGTGCAAAAACAAAAGAACTAATAGTGAATGTGTTATCCACGAGAAGGTCAGTATAATTTCTGAAAATGAAGTTTTGGGTCTCACAGAGCTGCCAGAGATCTTTTAAGGACTGCTTAACACATGCATAAGGAGAGGATGTTATCACAGGCTGAACAACAATCAAGAGTATAGCGCTGTATTGTGAAAAACAAAATGTCAAACTGGAGCAACAGCTGTAAGAGTGACATAATTCTGATTTGCTTCGGCACTGGTAGCATCTCAACATTATATGTAGTTTTGTTGTGATGTACTTGAAAAAAAAGAAGCAGCAAACTGCTTAGACGGATTCTTTAGGAAGGAAGGGAAAGAAAAGATCCTAGAAGCATGCATAATAGGAAATGACTCAAAGATGCAACCTTCTTTAGTCAAGAAAGACACAGCAGAGGTTAGAAAAACTGGTAGTTCTAAGATATCACAAAGGTCATGTAGAAATAATAAAAGTTATTTCATTCTCCATGTCCAGAGCTAGTAGATTCATTGATAATGGATTTAAATTTCTGGAAAAACAGAGACAAGGTATTGTGAAACTTTAAAGTCCAGATGCTGTTCTCTGGACATAGCATTTACCATTAAACAGAAAGAGCTGAACAGACATCTATCAGGAATGTCATGAAGTAGAAGAGTGCAAAGAATTTCAGGGCTTAGAAAACCCTTCCCAGATCAATTTTCTATTATTCAAGAATTATATCCATATGTTCCATGTTCTGTTTCAGGAATTTTAATCTATGCATCTAATCTCTATAATTGTACAGTAGTTCAGTTATGACTTTAATTATAATAATTTCAACAAAATGTTTGTTTCATCATAGGAAAGCACTGATCCAGTACTTGTTGAGAATTGCTACAGTATTTTGTTCTTCAAAGGCTAGTCTGGGCAACATTTCTTCCAGGCCATTACAACTCCAAAATTCTAGTTAATGTCATACCTGTTCTCATTTAAGAGTTTGAAATGAATGGTAGGCAATTTTCCCATCTATAACCTTGAATTAAGTATGTTTTTTTCAGTTTACAGGTTGGTATCAAACGTGAAGTTTTGTGCCTGAAGACATTTTACACTGGAACGCATGCATTCAGTAATAAAATGGGGAAGAGAGCACCTTACTACTGAAAGTCTCCCAGAAATGTTAACATGCAATTCTAGAACAGGTGACTTTGCATTTCCAAAGAATAAAAAAACCCTCTGACCCATAATTTAATAGGAAGTATGTAAAAGCTCATTACAGATGAACAAGCTTCAGGAAGAGAAAATCACTTGGGAAGGAAAGCCCTAGAGGATCCCAAGAAATTACAGACTTGAAGAGTTCTAAGGAAAGATTTATGCTAAGAAAAGGAAAGCGAACAACTCAGTGCAGCTTAGAGAGAATGCCTGATTGTCCAGGAGGAAGCCTTCAGAAAGTAATTATGCAGTAAAATGGAGACCTGTCTTGAATGAGAGATAGTCCATCTGAATACTGGTAACAAACAGAAAAACCTGATAGTACAGTTCATTAAAGTGGTGCCCTTTTGTTACCAGTCCTTTATAGACTTCTGTAGCATCGCTGTATGTTCAAAGGTTTAAATAGTTTTATTGGCACTTAACCATATAAAATACATATGGTTATCAGTAAGCTATTTTAAATCAACAGACACGGTGATCCTCAAAATTGGATTCTCACAAGTTCACAGTTTTCCTAAATATTTATACAAGAAATTAAAAAGGTAACACAAAAGACCTATTCTTCCATCTAAGATGCATGAATAAGAGGTATATCACAAGACTAAGAGACAAAGAAATATTTTTCAGTAGCAACTGAAAGTACTGCAGTACACAAGACAACTGAATCCTGAAGGTCTCAAAGGAATTCTTCAGAGTGTTGTAACCAAGGTAATTGTGTTCCTATTGTCCAGCCACTTGAATTTCAATCCATTAAACAAGCAAGAACTGTTTTGAAAGTAATATCAAGGAGAGAGGCTCACTTTACTGAAAAGTAAGAGAAAAACAGTAAGGCTTAATCAATATATTTCTGCTGGAGTTTAAAAGATGATAAGGTATTGCAGAAGAAAAACCCTTTCCCTGACTAAGGCCCTGACTAAGGCCCTGACTAGGTCCTGACTAAGGCCCTGACTAATGCCCTGTCTAAGGCCTAAGAGAATGATCACAGACAGAGCTGTAACTGCTCACAGAGAAAAAACTGATTACTTTTGATGGCAGGTAAGCAACACATAACGTGTCTATTGAGAAAATAGGCAGAGTAGAGATTACAGGACTGTGAGGGGAAAAAAGGAAGAAAAAAAATATACAAGTTAACCATGGCACAGCAATGTGCCCTTGTGGCCAAGGCCAATGGGATCCTGGGGTGTATTAGGAGGAGTGTGTCCAGCAGATCAAGGGAGGTTCTCCTGCCCCTCTACGCTGCCCTGGTGAGACCTCATCTTGAATACTGTGTTCAGTTTTGGGCTACCCAGTTTAAGAGGGACAGAAATGTGCTGGAGAGGGCTCAGTGGAGGGCTACGAGGATGATTAGGGGACAGTAGGGCATGGCTTGTGAGGAGAGGTTGAGGGACCTGGGGCTTCTTAGTCTGGAGAAAAGAAGACTTAGAGGGGATTTGATAAATGTTTATAAGTATCTGAAGGCTGGCCAGAGGCGGGGGGACAGGCTCTGCTCACTTGCTCCCTATGACAGGACAAGGAGCAATGCATGTAAGTTGCAGCAAAAGAGGTTCTGCCTCAACACAAGGGGGGACTTCTTTACTGTAAGGGTCACAGAGCAATGGAATAGGCTCCCCAGAGAGGTCGTGGAGTCTTTCTCTGGAGACTTTCAAGGCCTGTCTGGATGTGTTCCTCTGTGATCTGTGTTAGATTGTATTGTCCTGCTCCGGCAGGGGGGTTGGACTCAATGATCAATTTGGGTCCCTTCCAACCCCTAACATTCTATGATCCTATGATCCTATGATCCTGGGAAAATATCCTGGAATATATAATAAAATACACAAGGAGTGTTACTAAGACTATACACTTGGAGAAATCATCAATAGAAGAGCAGGAAGTTATCCTTGAGTGGGAAAGTCCTTGAGTAAGATGGGGACCTCTCACTAGTAGAACTTGCTACTCACTTAATGTCACATTGCCCAAAATTATGATATTTCTTCTATCATAAATGTAGAATGGCTAAAACCAGATAAGCTGTAGATGACAGCACAGATAAAGCCACAATTGCCAGCAAGCCAGAGGTACCTAATGAGTAGGATTCACTTACTGACACAAATGCTGGGAAGACAGAAGAGTTACAGGGTGAGGATCATCGCTGCTGAATACCAGAACCACACAATTTTATGTGTCAGAAAAGAAACTCATATAAAAGAACTTGTCTTAATGCATCATTACAAGCAAAACTTATAAAAGAAATGTTTCATGGAAAATTGTGTCTATACAAAGAGATACCTCAAAGATGAGGGGCCTTGTCTGAGACCGACCTGTACATTTTTAAGCACATTTTATACTTTTACATCTAGCACATTGCTATTCTCATTTAAAGCAAAAAAATGTTCCCTAGGTGTTCATTAAACAATTCTTCCTCATCCTAACAGGCAGGGTGAAGTAAAGACTGCTGAGGCTTCTGTGACCAGACCTCAAAAGCAAAGAAGAATATTTGCTTCCAGGCAAATCTAACTAAGTTCCTTCTTTCAGGGGGTCGAATAGCCATTTTGAATGGCCTTTGTCATCATTGTGAGTGCACACATGGATTAGGCTGGATGGAGAAAAATACTGTCTGTAATCCTGGTGAGAAATTTTGCTACCTCATATCTTAAAGCGAGAGCTTTGTCTTTTCAGATGACAATTGAAAACACAACTTTTATCATCTTTTAAAGAATTGCAAAATGGTGATGTTTATCTCCTATTATCTAGATATAAATTGTTTAATAGACATTTTTGTCAAGTGCTTAAAGCTATATTGAAAATACATGCAGCCAAAAAGATTGCAATGGCAGAATAGTACTACCTTGTTTACTCTCTGTCTGCTATGAAGTATTTAAGGAATCTGTGTGTTTCATCAGTTTATACACCCACACAGAAATAAAAAAAGTAAATCTTCAGACCTCAATGAATATTTTTTGTGAGGTAGCAGTAGACTGAAGGAAGAACTTCATAAATCCAGAGTGCTACATGGTAATTTAAAATTCACATTACATTTGATGAAATGAAATATGATCCAAGGACCTGGAAGAAGTTGTACAGCTGGAACAGTTGCAAGAACTCTTTTGAAGTGGAACACTTGGTGCTACCCTTAGACTTTGAAAACTACTTTTGGATGTAATTTTTTTCAGAGGGACATAATCAGCAAGATGAACAGATTAATGGATCTACTTGTAGTGTCAGTTAATTACACAGGTTGTACCACAAACTGCACAAATTAATAGTTTGGAAGACTGTTGCAGATGTAAAGATGTCATAAACATGTTTATTATGAAAGATAACATATTGCAAGACCCTCTTCTGTGACATATATAGTTTGAGGCAAAAATTAAATAGGATTTGAGACACAGTAAGAATATTTTGAAAATTTGTTTTCCATAAGACTGAGAAGAGTGACTACATTTGGGTTATTTTCTTTTTTTTTCAAGGTAAATATTTTACTGGAAACTTTGAATTATTTCAGCTGAATTTTGAAGTATCTGTGCAAAAAAAAAATTCCATCTAGTTCTCTCTACTTAACCAAATCCTGCATGGCAAAGAGAAAACAAAGATCAGGCTAAATGTTGGTTGGGTATTTTTTTATACTTATTTTGGATGTTTCATTGCTCAGTTATTAAAATAAATGTGGCAACATTTCATTGAATCAGCTTATTCTATCCCAGATCAAGACACTCCAAGCTTTTTGATGCAGTATAGTAGATATAAACTGCAATGTTGTTCCTTAAAACACATATTAAAAAAAAAAAATAATAAACCATATTATTAAATTGATGTTTAAATACATTTTAAAAGAAAAACACAGATGTAAACACATTCTGAAGCAGAGAAAGTGCCCTTGCATTTACTGCAGTACAACACAATATGGCATAGTAAAGAGGCTTTCAGTAAAGCCTCAAATCAAGGCTTCTGTTGAGAGGTCCCTTAAAGCATGAGTTAATTAAAACCTACATTTAAATCTTACTATTTTGGGCATATCTGTTTTCCTTAACTTATGCTAAAGCACAGGCTATAATATTTCTTTGCAGAGACATCATTTTAAATGCAAAAAGGTTTTCATGAATACTTTCTATCTCTTAGTGTTTTAACAGAAGAACAAGGTGATGCACTATCTGACTAACACTCTCTGATAGTACTTCTTTTTATTCTTGTCTTTTCTGGTTTTATAACATTTTTGTTTTGTCCCTAAGTGGGGCTTATGCAATCTTCTTGTTTTTTTTCTAAAACAACTCTGAAATCTGTTTGATTTTGTTACTCCTTTATCATAGGAATATGCTGTTGTTCCCTATTCAGCTGGTCTACCATAATCTCTTTAATTATTTTCTTGTAGCATCACTTCATTATTTTTTTATTGCTTTATTTATAAAACAAACAGTCTGTATACTTTTTGTCAGATTGTCCTCTGTCTGGGTTGGTTTGGGTTTTGTTTCTTTCATGTTGTGGGTTTGTTTCATTTTGTTTATTTGTTTGTTTTGAGCAAGTAGGAGAATAAAAGGTCTCAGAGGGTCTCAGAGACAGATAGATGCTCTGAAATGTCTTTAAATTGGTGATGGATAGATTGCAGAGAGTCTGCAGGTTCATGTTCTCAGGAAAACCCAGACAGAGCTCAATCACCTGAGCAACCCATAGCCCTGCACTGTCTTATCGTTACATCTCTGCATCACTGCTCTTTCTCAGTCGCATATATCTTCTTCCTAATACCTAAATAGTTCCACATTTAAGTGGGGGTAATATGAAAAGAGTTGACAGCATTGTGCAGGCACAAATGGAGAGATTACACCAGAGGTGGGCCCTGAGCCAAAGAAGGGACACAGTGGAAACGAAAGTGAAAAAGGAGGGAAGACAAGAATGGAGAATGATAAGGGCCATATGAAACAAATTCATAGAAGATCAGTTTCATTACTTGCCCGTGCAATTATTTTATTGTGGAGGGAGGACCCTGAATGGGAACTATGCAGCAGCTTGAAGTACATTTTTGGGGAAGAAATCTGTGATATGTTCACTTACAGATTCTACAGAATTAGAATTAATTAAAAGCAACAAAGAACAAGTAGGATGAGGAACGAACAGAAGTATTCAGAGAAACAGGTAGACCTATAATACTTCTCTATACTTGGAATATCACATCTCCCACATATAAACTCTATGAATGTGAAGCAGAAGGGAAATTATGGAACTGTTGAAAGGAAAACATCTTTAATAAACAGATTTTTCTTTGGAATGCTATGCAGTAACATATCTGAAGACTAAGAAAAGCTTTAGAAAATAAACCTTGTCAGAAAAAAAACAATAAAATTATCTGATGGTGAGAGTGAGCATATCTGGATAGATAGGAAAGGGACAGAGGTGTGACTCTTTCACTAGTTAAATGAGAATTCTCCCAGCTTAAAAATCTTTTTTTTTTTTGTATCATATCTGTGCTGGAAAAGTCACATTCAAGAATAAAAGAGAAAAGGCTAATGAAGAACATCAGATGAGCAATGATCAGAGGCAAAACAACATACTCAGGAGATTGTTTTTGCTATGTTAAAAGTCTGTTTTGAAAACAACTTAGAATTGTTTCGTTTGATCATTTGAGCAATGAAAGTAACACTGGTAGGCTTTTCTACCTAATGATATTGGCTTTTTTTATTCTTTAACTTTTTGGGAAAAAAAAATCAACAGACAGGATTTTAAAGCTGAAGTACAAATATACCTTTGGATATGTTAGCTGTTTGAAAATTCAACAGAAAATAGATATTATGAAGGCTTGTTCATTTCAGCACTTTCTATTCAGTGATATTTTATTCATCAGCAGAAAGTCTGTGAATAAGTAGCAGTAATGTAATAACAATATATAAAATGCTTTCTTTTGAGAAAATAGGTTTTCCTCCTTTAACAGAGGAAATATTTTGTTGTAAAGGTGAGTTGCTTTAAACCACCTGACAACCTTTAATTAGATTAAAACACAGCCTATTATCCCACTATACATTTACAAGTACATCAAGCAGACATACTTGACTCTGAGATAGACAAGATATAATTAAATGTACACTAAACAAGAAGGAGATAAGGGAAAGGTTGCCTTTCAAAAAAAGAAGAAAAGAATAAATCTTGTCATTAAGGCTGACCTTGATTTAACTAATGGGAATTAGGCTGTATCATTCTTACAAACCTACTAAGTGTTGTATTTAAGTAATAAAAAATATGGAAAGTGTCCTATGCAACAGAGATTTACTAAAGCACCTAATTTAAATATGATATAACTCCCCTTAATATGTTTAGAATTGGCTTTGAGTTTCAGATGGATTTCAGATCCTTGTGACCTTACATGAGTGAGGAATTAGCATATAAAGTACAACCACACAAAACTATGCTTCTTAGAGCAGTATTGAGTGGTTTGGAATATCTGCCCTCTTAAGAATAAGCAATGATTCACCACATTTTTCATTTACAGCTCACTGTCTCAATACAAGACTTAAGTAATCAACTACTTTAACTGTTGGTAAAGGTAAAGATTCAGAGTCTGTTTGGAAAAACAAACCAAACCTGAAACAAACAGACAAACATAAAACCCCAAACCAAAACAACAAAGAAACTAACCCAAAAAACCTCAAACAAACATAAAGACTCAACAACCTAGGGCATGAGAATAACACCTTAGGATCTCATGAAAGTCTAAAAGAAATGCAATCTCATTTGAGAAGTCAATCATCATACTGAGAAGGATAGTGTCTTCTAAAGTGGAATTGACAGCTTATAAAGATTTCTCAGGAACAGATTTTCCCTAAGTTCAGGTTGCTAAATCACTGCAGAATCTATAGCCTGCTTTGACACAGGTTTCCAGAGTGCATTCTTTTTCAGAAGGCTTTATTTAGACTGCATCGCAAACTTTAAATTGTAGGGATGTAGTAGTGGAAAACTCAAAACCCCCCACATTTTTTAACTCATATTTTTTATTATGTCTTTAAATACATAGGCCACTTTATAGTTACTCCTACATCTAAGATATTGCTTTTTATTCTTAAATAGATTCTCTCCTAAAAACCTCCATGTATTAGTCTCTAAATTAGGTAAGAGAGCATATACAGGAACTCTATTACTACAGTTTTAACGTATGTGCTATCTGTTCTAGCCTCAATAATACAATATATTTGTACTGAGTTTATGGGGGCTCAGAACTACATTTTTTCAAGCATATTTTATCTGATCTTGTCTTAGTCTGCCTGGAACTTTGCTTTGACCTAGTTTTGCTCTAACAGTATTTTTCTCCCGTAACCAGATAACCATTCTTAATGGGTTTTAACATCTCTTCTTATAGTATAAGCATAGTTATATATATAGTTGTAATAAGTAGTTTTTCTGTGTAGAATGAGATGTCCTACAGTATAAGCATAGTTTTATATATAGTTGTAATAAGTAGTTGTTCTGTGTAGAATGAGATGTTTGTGACTCTAATGTAACAAAGAATATCCACCCTAGTATGTTAGTGATGACACTGAGAGGAAGAGACACAGTACAGAGGAATGCAGGAATAAAAGATGGGTCACAGGCTACACTGGAAAGCCCATGACTCACCAGTCAAAGAAATGCAGAGCTGGACAAAAACAGGGTTTAGGGGTATCACAAGTGCAGCATATGCAGTCAATTTGGATCTAATGTGAACTTGCAGACCAATTGAGATAAAGCAATATGTAGAAGACCGTTAGCAGAATAAAGATCACCCCAGCACACCCTAAAGTGAAGAAGACGTCAGCATCATAGTCTTTCTAGCGAAAGATTTGAGGTGTTACTGATTTACCACAACAGATGGAAGGATCCTGAGGGAGAGTGGAAGGATAAACACAACACCAGAAAAAGAGTTAGCAGCTAAGATACATTTGATACACTACTAAGTTCATTACTGAGGGAGATTTCTTGGCTCTGGGTTGGACTGGAGTTTTTTGTGTGGTGTTATCCTATTTTTAAGTTTCTTATTTTCTTCTTTTTTTTTTTTTTCTTTCCCCTGTTACATTTAGATGTTGGCTAAGTATCTAATTAGACTGTTAAGATTTCAATTATACTAATAATGAACTTCTGGCTTACCTATAATCGTAATTTCATTTTCATTTGCAACTTTTTTTAAGAGAAGTGTGGCTATTATGGTGATCTAATTCCACTGTATTTTGTATATCTTTATTGAAATCCATATACTAGCTTAAAGAAAGCTCTTCATTAAAATAATAAGGTATATTATTATCTCCTACTAAGATGCCTCTAGGTGAATCTACTGTTTTCAGTAGAGGTTGCAGATAATGAAACAATGCTTAGCTTTTGCATAGTGCTTATCCAAAGTAGGTCAGTAAAAGATTTTTCATCTGTTCCATTGTAAGCAAAAAAGCAGCAGGCATGCAAGCTCTGTATTGTTTACATGTTGCTCTCAGAACTTCTATTTTCTATGCATTATAAGACAGTGAATGTCAGGCATTTATTTGTGACTCTACATGAGAAACCATAACTGAGCTAGACTTCCACAGTTATTATAACCTGACAGTCGATTTAGCACTTGTTGGGCTAAATATTTTCCTAAGGATTCAAAATTAGGTCCAGAACTTGTTGAAGTTGATAGAAAAATTTCCTGTGAAGTCTGCAAAAGCATCCAGAGATCATTCCAGCCATTTTAAACTCCCACGGAATCCACCTTTTGCTCATATCTTTAACACTGCACTTGGGATGTGTTTTAATGGCCATGGTGATGTTCAGTTGGCTGTTGGACTTGATGAAAAGATTAATTAAAAAAAATATTATTCAATGATTCTATGATTCTAAATCAAGAGGTACATTCAAGTACTCTGAAATGATGCTGTTCTCAAATTAAAAATATGAATGTCCATTATTCTATAATATGTAAAAGCTGGAGCTTTTAGCATTAGCTCTGAATTCACTGTAGGTTCTAAAATATCGGGGGATTGTCGGTTTAATTTATGGTCCCAACAATTTTCCCAGACTGTTGCGCATGTGGTTAATAAACAGAAATTGGAGAATATGGAACTAAACTCACAAACCAACTAAACTCACAAACCAGTCTCTTCTCTGCCACTCATGTTGGACTCATAACACACTAGAGGTCATTTAGCAAAGATCCACTTGCTAGTGGTGTTAGTACATTAGACTGAACACTGGAGATACATGTAGCAAGTAGTCTGATGCAGAGAAGAGGTGACTGACATAGGGATAATCCATCACACTGTTGCCATCCTTCTACTTCATAACACCTGCTGAGGGCTTTGTTTTAGCTGTGCAGGTGGAACTGTCTGGCAAACTGCTCTTGGTTCATCTTCAAAGGACTGAGAGAAGTTGTCCTATTTTGCCTTTTGCCTAGATGCCCTTAGGCAAACCTGCACATGGAAAAATATAGCATACATTCCACATGCCTAAATATAGCCAGGGCAGTCAAGCAGATGAAAACAAAGGGAAAAATCTGCAAGTGAATCCAAGAGAGCAGTATGAAAGACCTGCCAGGGCTAGAAGCAGTTAATGCACCAGAGGACCGGTATTTACCATGGCTAAAATAACCTTCTGAAATGGATGGTTTCTGGAAAACAATTTTTTAAATGCTTGTGAGAAATATCCTGTGAATAAAATTTTGAAGGCTGTAACATTCATTAGAAAATAGGACTGTATTTTACAGCTAACAGTACATTCTACCATAAGGAAACTCATGTTATTTCAGACACATAATACTCCATACTCAACAAAGTAATGCTGTTACCTTTTTATTCATAACTCTTGTATTTTCTATTCTTCATCAGCCGTCAAAATCTAAATCCAAATGAGTACATGTCAACTTTTAGAATCAATGGAGAGAAGGCATTCATCTGACAGTGCATTTCTCTGCAATTTCAAATTAAGATCAGCCTTTGAAACGCACATAAATCTTGTCTACTGATCAAACTCTGTTTGCTGGATTATTGAGGCTTGCAGAAATTTATCTCTAAACAATTTATCTTCTATAATAAGGTAAAGGAATGCTTGCTGTGAAGCTTTGTTTTCATTTGTTTGGTTTTAACTGACAAGCATGCAGCTTTCTAAATTCACTGCAACTTACCAGACATTGGTATCTGTGGGGGAAAAGTGTGGGGGGAAAAAATGGACTTATTCAAATTTAAAAAACAAAACCAAACAAAACAGTTGGCAAATATATGTAACAGATATTTTTTTCTCAACCTAGCTAAAAAATTATCTGTGATCTGTTAATTCAGACACTTAAAATAAGCAGGAACCCTAATTAAACCCGGTAAATAGAGAATTTTGTTCAGATAAACCTTTGCATTTTTATATTTACAACAATTTTATCTATGTAACCCAGATCTGAACAGAATTTTGATGGTTTTATTCATATTTATTCAAATACATTTTATATTGCTACAATATCTGTCTTCAAATCCCTTTTTTTCCTCCATCCCTGCCCCAAATAGTACATTAAGTTTGATGGTCAGAGCAGTCTGTTACAGAAACTTTAGAAACTAGATGGAACTTCATTATCTGCATCACTTAATTTTCTAGCAAAGATTATCTCTAGCTGTAAAACAGTATTTTACTAGAAAATTCTAGTACAATATGCTTTATGCTTTGGTATTTCTGAATATGAAAGGTATTTTCAGCAATATGTACATAATACTATGGTTTAAAAACAAACCCTGAAAATCCATAATAGATCATGTTTTAAATTGTAAAGGAATGTATTTAAAAGAGGTCAATATGAATGTATCTAAAAGAGGTCAATATCAGGTTGAAAAAGCCTGCCCTCCTTCGTTTCCGTCCTAAACAATGAGTAAGGCAGAAGTCCTATAAAAAATGGATTATGTGAACCAACAACTAAAAATTACAGCAACACAGAGGTACTGAATCTTCAAAACTGCATTACAAGGATGGAGATGAGTAGTAGAGAATTTGTAGTTACAAAACTGGGACATTTGGCAGAAGTACAGTAGTTGCGGGTACTAGAAGGTGCTGAAGGTATTACAAGGCATGAGGCCTGGTTAGCACAAGAAGTGAGCACATATTCAGTGGGACAGTCTGTTGCTACATTGTTCTATAGATTACTGTGTTGGTTTGAGGCTAATTGGAACCTAGAATCTATAGAATCATAGAATCAACCAGGTTGGAAGAGACCTCCAAGATCATCCAGTTCAACCTAGCACCCAGCCCTATCCAATCAACTAGACTATGATACTAAGTGCCTCATCCAGTCTTCAACACCTCCAGGTAATGACTTGCCCTTTTCTTGATAAAGGGATGAAGAAATGTTTCTATTCCCTTCTTACTCACTTTGGGAGAAATAATACTATTACAATTCACAGTCAGAGGTAGGAATGGATAGGCTAATAGATTTGAAAGCAAATAATCTTCTTACACTAGAAAGAGATAGAGGTCATCGAAACCATGTATGGAGTGCTGAGGACTTGGCTAGCAGGCTACTGCATGTCCGGGAACACATTTATAGTCGAGAGGCTTGCAGCTCCTTCTCTGGGTCATTTAATTTGATGTACAATTATTTATGCATTTTAATTATGAAGTCGGGATACCTAAACCACATATGAACAACAGAAGCAAACAGTAAGCTTTCTGTATTTCAAGTTGGCAGCCAGATGCAAGTGGAATGTCAGGGAACAAAAGAAAAGACACTGCTGCGGCACTGTTGGTGTGACAGAGGAGGCTGATGATGCATGTAAATTTCCTTGCATGTTAGTTACAAATAGAAAATCTTTAACACTAAAAAAAAATATCAACTGTAATGTTACTGATGTACAAGGACTTGAATTTTTCCATTCTTGTTCGTACTGAGCTTTAGTTACATACTGTGTTTTCCCACATTCCCCTCTGTTTACAGTTTATTCAGCAAACACACCAAACAGTCCTGCTATAACTCCTCAGATGTGCTTTGTGCATCGGATAGTGGATTTCAGAAGGTGTGTAGTTAATCTCTGTATTAGTCAAGTTTTACTGCACAGGCTGCCAAACCACATGCATTATTGAAATGATGTTCTCACCAGTAGTGACAAAACAGTTCTTTAACAAATAAGTCATGCTATTCTATATCATTTCTATCTTTCACAAGCTTCAGTGGAACTGAAACGGTGCATAAATCCAGGGCAAAAGAACAGTGTGGTACTCGGCCTAGACAAATCCAGATTTCTACACACAGATATATACAGTGTATGTTTATATATATGCTTATGTGTATGCTTGAGTCTCTCTCTCTCTCTGTGTCATTGCATATAAATACAGTGTACTTGTGTGTATGTTTGTGTGCATGTCTTATGCATGTGCAAAAATGCTGAGAAACAGTGTAGTAGACAGATACAGAACTACTACTACGGGAACCCCAAAATGCAGGCAATCAGAAAATAACTTTTTGTTGTTTTAATCTTACATGTAAACACTTATTAGTGAAGCAATGTTATTATGTGAGGCCAGAACCAATAATTTGTCCTCCAAGTCAATCATGCAACAGAATGTTGATGTGGCATAGAAAAAATGCTGCAAATGCAAAAGAAGTTGTGAGACTGGTGCCTCTGCATTTTTCAGAGTCTGGATATAAACTGAATTGATATCACGGCAATCTTCATCCCAGTTTGCAAGTACATTGGTTTTGTAGGAACCTTTTCCTTGTATTTTGGCAAATAATAAGTACTACTTGGATAACAACTAATTGGGCAATAATGGAAAAAAGAAACAGACACATAAGCTGAAGTAGGATTGTCAAGTCTGACCACTACCACAAAGATCACATCTGCTGTGGTTTGAAAATCCATCTGCAAGTATCTCATTAATATTTGCATTGATATAAGGAGAGTCATCAAAAAATGTCATCTTCCAAACTTGCCATTACACCCTCCCTCTTTAACATAGTGATGTACCTGAAATTCCAGAAATTACAGGAAATGGTAATTAAAGGCCTGCAAAACAAAATGAATCTCTGGTCCTTCCTCACTTTTATAGGCTTGGGTAGTGCCTTTTGTTACAGACCTCCAAGAGGATGCGGCACAGTAAAGGTAACTTATCAGGGCAATCGTCCTAAAATGATCCAGCTCTGCACCAGCCAGTTTCTGCAGTCAGCAAAGAGAAAGGCTCCTTCTTTCCTTCCTTTCCTCCTTCTCTCCCTCCTTCCTTCCTTCCCTTCCTTTTTCTCTCCTTCTCCTTCCCTCCCTCCCTTCCTCCCTCCCTTCCTTCCTCCCTTCCTTCCTTCCTTCCTTCCTTCCTTCCTTCCTTCCTTCCTTCCTTCCTTCCTTCCTTCCTTCCTTCCCTTCCCTTCCCTTCTCTTCCCTTCCCTTTCCTTCCCTTTCCTCTTCTCCTTCCCTTTCTCCCTTTGGCCCTTCCTCCCTTCCTTCCCTCCTTCCTTCCTTCCAAGTGCCTTCCTTCCTTTCTTCCGAGTTCCTTTGTTCCAAGTCCTTTCCTTTCCTTTCCTTTCCTTTCCTTTCCTTTCCTTTCCTTTCCTTTCCTTTCCTTTCCTTTCCTTTCCTTTCTCATCTAAAGCTTTGAGAAAGTACTGCACACTTTCTGTAAATACTCATTTCACCACTTTTTTGTGATTCTGCTAACAGAAAGGATTGTGTTAATTTTTGAGAATTTAAATGTTTTGGAGTGTTTCGCATGCTTTAGAAGTAGATTTCATCTGAAGAGTGAAAATTGCAAAGGAAGCTTATGTCACAGATGTATATGTATAAAGGATATCTATGTGTCCCTTTCCACATCCATCACATGCCACAAAAGAGGAGTATCTCTATATTGTGTCCATCATTATTAGCATATTTCATCTCAACTGAACAAAACTTGCCTTTTCTTCATTATAAGCAGGCTATTTCAAACTATGAAAATGACAGCATTCCATGTTTAGACACATTGTTTCGATCCTCATTACAAAGAATTTTATTTATATATGTGATCACTAGCTCAAAGTGTAGAGCAGTGGAAATGGTGCTTTCACTCAAAAAACACACTATTTTAACAGAATTGCACTTTTAAATGACGGTTGTGTTCAGCTTAGCACTCTTAACTAGAAGTCATCAGAGAAACTTCTCACTTTTCCACAGAGTGTGTTAAAGTTGTAACCACATGTGTGCATTCAAGTTGGAGTTTCCATAATCATTTATACACTGTCTCCATTCTTCAAGGCATTCTACACTTAGAAAAGCAGGCTAATGCAATCAGCATGACATTTCATTACTCTTTTTGTTGCTTCTTCTGTATATGAAATCTTTCTATACAGAGGAAAATAAGTAACGGACCCAGTGTAAAGAGTCAAGATTCTTATTCTGTATAAGACGGCCCCTTCAAAGTGTTACTATTCTATAAACTCTTAATTCATGCATTTGTGCTGTCACATATGTTAATCATGATGCAGAGTGGTAAGCAGATAATGTGTATGTTTATTTATATATAAAAAATATGTTCTTGCTATGTCAGCCTGTTTGCAGGCTTTACTTCAGACAGTGTTCACAGGATCACAGGACGTTAGAGGTTGGGAGGGACCCAAGGAGATATCAAGACCAACCCCCCTGTCAGAGCAGGACAATACTAACACAGATCACAGAGGAACACATCCAGACAGGCCTTGAAAGGCTCCATAGAAGGAGACCCCACAACCAGTGTTGCTCAGTAGGTTTTTTTCTCCTTCATTTTCTGTGAAGTCTCTTTCATTGCTCACCTACCTTTTCAAAAGAGAAACATAGACCTACTGCCTTACTCAGTTGATGTGTTTCACTTGGGGATACATAGTGTGACATAGTATATATGAGTCATGCTGGATGTTTTCAGTAATCCTTCCAACACATAACCTCTAAGGTTAGGATTTCACCAGATGCAAATAATTATATATAAAAGAAAAATCACCAGGTCTCTACTCATGTAATAAAAGTATTTTGAGCTTTCACTGACAACTGGCACTTCAAGTAAAACTAAAACTTTTGCTTCATACTTTAGTAATGGAATTTAGTTTCTCCACGTGGCACTTTAACTCTTCTTAGATATAACTCTTTTGAAAGGGAAGGACTGAAAATTATTGACTGATCAATCATGAAAAATACTCTTTCATGTTCTTGCTTTGGGAGTTCCCGTGTGGTTAAATGCTCTACACACAACCCCAGGAATTTATACACATATGCACATCTGTGTGAACACCTCCAGATAGCTGATCTTAGACTTATAAAAAATAAAGATTGATCTCCACCAAGATAAGTCATTTGTTGTTACTAAAAAATATCTGATGAAATAGTTAGTGTTTGTCAATTTATTTTTTTTAAAGATAAAACAAAATCATCAATTGAAAATGATGATTCCAACTTTTTTTTTTTTTTTCCAGAAACACACAAATGATTGTAAGTGTTCTCAGGCAAGAGGGTTTAATTACCAGGGTCTAATCAGACTCGGAAGAAATGCCAAGTTCAGGGAAGCATACAAAAGGAAGGATCTAGATATGGATGTATTGCACAGCAGGTCTTGGTAGTTTTACTGATATTCAGGGTTAAGACAGAGAATAAGATAAATTATAGAGGAACTGTGACATTCAGCAGTATTACATTTCTAAGCTTTGAAGTGGCACAGCTCGTGACATTCAATATTTCAGGTTCTGGCAAAGCCAAAACTTAGTTCTTGTATATGAAATTAGAAGAGGAGTAATTTTAATGTCTAAGTCGATGAATCATCTCTTTATATGTAGTGTATATATTACCATATATGCTAGGTATGAGATATACAAAATTTTATTAAGGCCTATATTCAAATGTTGTGCATTCTGAAAATTCAAGAACAATTTAAAAGGGAGAACTGGGGAAAAAAAAAAATCACATGTTGCTTTCAGGTAACAGATTAAATAGATAGTAAGTAGAAGGCAGGTTTAAGATTGTCAGTGATTAATTTCAAATGCATTTATCAAATAACTGTGCATATAATGGGTCACAGCTTTCATGTATGTATTATTTTTGTTATAGACATGTAGCTGCTTGAGTGTACTTACAAACTTCAAACACTGGAATACAATCTGTTCTTGGTTACAGTGCTTTCCTATATGTGTATCAGAATGAGGTAATCTTAAAGATAAGATTAAATCAGAGAAATTGAAGTAACATATTGTGTAACTCAGAGATAGAAGACAAAAAATATTTGTCTTTCAGAATGTGAAGAGAGGGTGGACATACAGTAGAACAGATGAAAATGTATCCAGCAATGAAAGTACAAAAGATTGATATTTTGTTTTTCTGTTTTCCCTTTCAGATATTCACATCCTTATTTTAATTAACTTATCCATATAAATACAGCAGGATTGTTGCATTTTTTTGAATAACTCTTTACTGAATATGTCAACAAGATAATATATAGTGTATAGTGAGGTTTTGAAGTTAACAATGCGTGCAACATGGCAGATTGCAGAAAACAGATAATGCAGGCTTCAAACCATCTATTTTTCCATGTTAAAGACAGAAAGTATACCAAACAGAACAGAATCAAGTGTGCATGTCTCAATTAAAATCAATTTTATGAAAGATCATCTTCAGATATTTGGGATCAAGTCATGACAACAATTTGTTTCATCGTTTATCAGTTTCTGAGATCAGAATTCAGCTCTCTGTGAGGCACATTTCCACAGAGCCCCAGTACAATAAAAGCCTGCGAAAGCTCTTTTGCACTACTTTTCCAGATGGACTGCTAGCCAGAGCCCTTTTAAAAAGCAGGACATTCTCTGCCAAGTGCTTCAATATTGCCCATAGTATGATCTGAACAGAAGTTCAGCAGAGCTCAGGGAAGGAGTGATCATCAGCTTCCTAGGATTATCTCTGTGTTTAGAAGAGAGCATCAGGAAGAATTTGATGAGGCTTAGAACCAGTAACTTAGGGTTAAACTTTGGGCTGGACACTCATTTCTGTTTTGTTTTTCCACTGAGCTGGAAATACAAGTAATAAGTAAAACCATTATATTCTCATGGTCTAAAGAAAAAAAAAATCTTTAATATCTCCATGTTAAATTTAAGATGAATACTATAAATAGAGAATTCAATGGGAATTAACCACTTCACTGTCAAAAGCTGAGACTGAACTTTCACTTCAATGCCATTAATAAAGTGCCTTAAAACCACAAGAACAATACAATATTCATTAAGTTCTATTGCTTGCAAAATTAAAATTTACATGTTGCTCAGGAGAAATTTACTCAGAAAAATAGAGCTGAACTACTCTAGTAGGAAATAGCATATGCTATTTAATGTTTCTGTTTTACATGACATTCATTGTAGTCCTTCACGGGCTTACAGGGAGAATAGCTAATATCTTTTCAGTCCGAAGTAACTCAATCTCTAAATATCCTTATGAAGGAATTCAGTAACAGTATCTCAAGTAAGAACCTGTAAATATAAAATCCATGCATTGATCAGGTGTTTGTTTCTGCCAGCAAGCTACATGCAAACACATTATAGTGACAGAATCTGTGGAAATGAGGACCTATTTGTAAATGTGTCTTCAGAAGAAACCCAGTCACTGGACATAGCAGTGCTATGATACTGCTTCAACATAACTTCACTTAAACTATTATTCCATCCACCTATTTTTTTCTGTACATTTTTGTCAGCTATTAGAAGTATACAATGGAAGATGGGTGAGATTTTCTCTGTAAACCACTCATTTGCCCCCAGTTCTAATGAACCTGTTCAATTCAGGAACTGGAAGAGAACATTTTGGATGACTTGTCTATGCATACATTTGGGACATCTGCTCTAAAGCCTTTAGTATCTGTGGCCAGATATTCACAATGGGTTATGATGACCTTGGTAAAAGCGATGACCCCATTTTCACCAAGCCCAAGGGAAAAGCTACTAATCTTAAATTTCACATTGCCAGAAGATAACTGTCCACTTTTAATTCATTTTCTAATAAAAATGTGCCTATTATGTATTTGTCTAAATGTGATCAGACATGAAGTCTCAGCTATTTATATGACTGGCACTAAGAAGAGTCTCAGACTCTGTTGCAGGTTGAACTATATTAACTCTTTTGTAGCTGGATAGCAATTAGATTTGGGAGAAATATTCTTTAAATGAAGCATTCACCCTTTCCTTTGACTATGATTGTGATTTTACTAAGATAGTACTCCCAATTATATCCACCAATTTTGGTAGAAGAGGTCTGCTATTTTCTTTTAAATGAGTATTTAGAGAAAGGAAACTTTGTCAGTATCTCATACCAATATTTGTATTAGGCTTCATACTGAAAGGAAGCATAAACTATACTATTTTTATTATCATGTTGATTTTTGATCTAGGTAAATATATAAATGTGTGTGTGTGCACATACACACATATATACATACATACATATATATACATATATATATATATATATATTTCATCACCTGAGACCAAAAACCACAGTTTGAGAATGCCTTCTGGTTTCACCCAGTTAGGACAGTAACCTCATTTGTTGTCGTCCTTTTGGGCTTAGGGATGATTCACCTGTAGTAAAGACAAACTTCCTGAATAAGTAATTTGCTACAAATAAGGTGCCTGGCATCAAGAAACTATGGTGTCCTGAGGCCTAGAAGATATTCATCAAGAAGGGTAAAGATACTTCCAGTATCAGATAGTGAAGCATGAAATTGTAGTACGAACATAATTTCAAAGGATGCCTTTTGAAATCAAAGTTACAACTAGTTATTTCAGTGAAATTAAATACGATATCCACACCCCATGAGAATTTCTGACTCAACTATTTCAAACTCCAGCATGCAATGGAAGCGTGCAGAAGCACAACTAGCTGCTGCTTGTCTTGTGGACTTTGACATCTAAAACATTAAATGAACAAAAGTATCAACCTTCTCATCATAATCTTTAGTAAATAGATCACAGGAAAAAAAAAAAAACAACAAACCACTTTGCATAGACATTTCTACCTAGAATTACACCATTTGAATTCATAAGGCAGAACTTTATTTAGCAAAATTTCAGTGACTTTAACATTAGAGTAGCCACACAGGCTGCCTAAAATACCTGTTATGGCCAGAGAAAATAGAAAATAGACAGAATACAGAATGGAATTTCAAAATGCGATTATAAAAGTTGTTGAAAGAAGGATGTCGTTCTTCTGATGATTGTACTTTGCCACCAATAATAACTGGATTCATTTTGCCGTAGCAGAAAATGAGTGTTATGATGTGATTTGAATGTCAGAAACTGCACAGCCATAGACTGCTGTATATCAAATTGGTTTGAGTGGAATGGGCAAAGGAAAGGATTAAAACCCTCTCTCCCAACATAAATAGCCTCATAAAGTGAAAAGTCTAAGCATTTCACAGTGAAAATGTTTCAGCCTTTACTTCCAATCTACTTCCAACTACTTCTCCTTGTCCCTAGTCGTTCACTGTAAAATGTTTTCTTTTTGGTTCCCTACTCCCTCAGGAAAATGTTGTCTCTCTCTCTCTTTTTTCTTTTTTTTCTTTTCTTTTTTTTTTTTTTTAAAACTCTTTATTGTGCAGTTTTTCTTTCTCCCAAGCTCAGCAGAAATTGAGCTGTGTCAGAAATGAAACAAACTTAAAGAAAGGAAAAATTAGATTCCAACCACTGGGCTGGCAAGAAATCCAGAGTTCTTGGTAGTCACAGAGTCAATGGACTGGCTGGAATATTATATCATTTTGAAAGCATCATCCTGGTCATAATAGAGCATCACAATTCATATAAAGCATGTAAAACATAAGGACTCAAAAGTTATTCCAGTTAAAAAATTCGAGGGAATTAAAAAACCCACCCAAATTCTAAGCCTACCTACTGCTTATGAAGCACAGTTCATTGTGGAAAACCTCCAAAAGCTCAAGACAAAAGAAGGGTAATTCAGAGCAACAGTGTAGATTTATATTCTTAAAATTCCTCAACTGATCAGATAGTTAGTTCATATCTATCTCTGAACACTGTATTATGCTGTATATTGTCCAAACACAGCCAGGATTTATACATGATTTTCCCCAATGAATATATTTCAGCTCATAACAGGAGGCCTTTCCAATAATGAATACATTTTTAGAAAATCTTTTTTGTTTTCTCTGATTGTCTTTTTTTCCCTGTACTTCTCCATACTGAACATAACTCAGAAACCTGAATCAAACTGATCTTGATCTACATGAAAGTCAATAGCAACCCTTTCATTTGCACCACATTTTGCATCGTATTTTCAGCAATTTACACTTCATATTCCAAATTCTACATGAACACTGCAGAGCTGGGAGCGCTCAGAATTTCCCTCATTCGAGCTTTACCTGAACATGCTGCGTCAACAAATGCTGCTCCATTAAAGAGAGGTGCAACTTAATGGCAGCTATCTGTTACATACTGATAACCTTCATCCCCCAGTGAGAAGGGTCAAAGAATGCCTAAAGCTTCTTAATTGTAATGAAAAACAGGAACAGTTTCTACCATAAAAGTATATAGTATTAGGGGATATTTTCAGAGTAGCTTTTGCAAATAGGAATCAAGGTCACTTTAAATTTGACACTGAGCTCTGCCTACCTTTCCTGTTCCAAATATATTGAGAGAAAACTAATCAAAGAAGAAACTAGCCTTCTGGTAGCACTCAGAACTCTGGCTTTCAGTTGGAGGTAGGAAATGCAGAAGTGACAAAGGGGAAGGGAAATGTTTCTAATTGTTTGAAGCACAACAGCAACTGCTGTGCTCAAATCAGAAGGGTCGTACCCATTTCATCTGAATCACTTTTGTCCGTTCCTAGTGACCCTGTTTTAATATGCACTTATTTTCCTGTACTGCAGGACACTGAGAAACTTAACATCCCTCAGACAGCTTCGACAGCAAAGTGGTTAATGTTTGAAGAATGAGTCATTCTTTCCTTTGCCATGACATTGGGTTCTTATTGTACAACCCTGTACAGTACTTAGCAATATTTTTTAAAGATTTAAAAAGCAAAGAGTTACAAAACCATTTGCAATTAACTTGAAATAGAAAAGATAGCACTTCTTTTTTAAATCCCATTATATAGTACACCGTATAAATTACAGAGTATTCAAATGCAGAAATGCATCTGTGTAACATTTATCAAATGTAATTTTTTTTCATTGTTTTTCAGGAGTTATCTTTTTTCAGAGTTCTTTCTCTTTGTCCTAGACACCCCCATCTGCCCACACTATCACGTATGACAGTGCTCCAGGTCTGAGACATTGCTGTTGCAGTATCGCATGTTGTTAGGGATGTGGCAGTCTGTGTAGTTAATGCCCCCATTTGGGGTATAAATGGGCTGCAGTCTGAAATCTCCTTTAAGGAGCTGATCATTATTTAAGGAGACAATCTGGAAGCTGGTTTCCGTCATCTCCAGGATGGAGTTGTCCTTCTTGGTCCCTGCCTCGCAGTAGTCATCTTTCCGACGGCCTCGGTTATACTTCCACTTCTGGGAGGTGTAACGCCCTTTTTTGTGCATGTGCCAGCAAAAAATGCTGAGCAGGACTACAAGGACAAAAATCACTGCACCCCCAATCAACCCCGCCAGCAGAAATGGGGAGCCCAGGTTCTGAGAAGTTGTCTGCTCATGGCTGGAGGGAATGTTGCTGCCATTGCTCAAAAACGAAGCCTTGGTTGTGGCTTCTGAACAGACAGTGTCTTCTCCAGTTCGGTAATTGTTGTAAGAATCCAGTGGAATTAAGCAAATCCGATAGGTGGATTTGGGCTCCAGATTTACCAAGCTTAAATGTTGCTTATCACCGCTAACTATTTGTTCCTGAACAATTCCTCCTACCAGACTATGGCCCATTTTAACCCATGTGAGTTTATATGCCATCACAGTAAAAACAGATATCCAATTAACTTGGATGCAAGTGTCATTCACAAAATGGATGGAGAGTTGAATCCGTTCAGATATTGGAGGAGTAACCCTTTCTCTGTCTTCCCTGTCAGGCACAGTGGGGAGTGTGGCTAAGGTAGGAACGAAAGGATTGTATTTGCTACCTGGGGGAGGAACCGATGAGGCGGGAACTAATGTAGTTGGCATGGTTGTAGCTGGGACTGGGGTGACAATAAGTGGCAGATCAGGGGTAGTGGTGGGGCATGACAACATATTCATATTGAGCTCCCTGACTGCCATACCTCGGACCTGCTCTGGTCCCTGGCACATAAAACCCCGTACGTTAATGGAAGCAGGAATAAATTTGAGCCATTCAGTGACCCACTTGATACTGCAGTCACACAACCAGGGATTATTCCTTACAGTGAGCTGCCTCAGGTTGTGGAGATTATCAAACACCCCCTTCACCAACATCCGGAGTTGATTGTTGGAAATATCAAGGCGTTCCAGTTTGCGGAGGTTAGCAAAAGTTGTAAGCGGTATATGAGTTATCTGGTTGTCCTGCAAGTAGAGCCTTAGCAGATGTGTACCTGGAAGATCAGGAGGAGGGTAGGTCAGTGAATTCCGTACTATTGAGAATTCCTTGAGCTTGGAGAGGTGGCTGAAGGTGCCATCAGCTATGCCTTTATTTGTAAGGAGATTGCCATCCACAATCAGACGCTCCAGACTTGTCAGATTCTGGAAGGCCAGGTCTGAAATGACAGCAATTCTGTTCTCATCTACTCGAAGTTCTTGTAAGTCCACCGGAAGGCCTACTGGAACGCTGCTTAAATGATTCTTGGACAAGAACAGAAGCTTGAGGCTGATGGCTTCCCGGAATGCTCCATCCTCGACACCGACAGTGGAGATGGAGTTGTCATCCAGGTGCAGCTCTTCCAGCTTCAAAAGCTGAGCAAGGGCTGCCCGAGAAATGGTCTGAATATTGTTTTCCTGCAGGTGGAGAACCCTGACATTCTTGGGCAGGTTCATGGGGAATTCATCTAATTGGTTGCCATACAGGTAGACTGTGTGCACAGACTGAACATTGTGCAACTCCGCAGGAAATCCAGCATTATTAATTTGGTTATTATGGAGGTAGAGGACAGTTACACCCTCTGGTATCCCAAGAGGCACTGAGGTCAAACTTCGCTCATTACAATAGACAAAGTTTCGATCACAGCGGCACACTTTTGGGCAGGCCAAAGTTTTGCAGACCTGCATGTAAAGCCCCAGGGAAAAGATTAGCCATGATTTCATGAGAACAGCCCAATCTTTGGGACACGTTCTAGTCCATGAACCCATTTCTAATTTAAAGAAATAAAGTACCAAAGTGTTAAAGAACTGATAACAATAATAAAGCACAGGTAGCAAAATTTCAGGTCATTAAAATTGCCTTCTATTTATGTCCAGTGTTCAGGCCAGAGTTAAAGTCCGGGAGAGTAAGTATGAAATAATCCTCTTATAATTGGCCTACCTCCTACTTTTGATAAGGAAGCCACAGTCTTATTAGCCAGGGTTACAAAGTTTGTTGCCTTCCTCCATGTGTGCTGAACAAAATAATAGTTGTGCCTTTGCAGATGACCAACAGGTTAATTTAAAGCCACCAAAAGCCGTCTGTATGAGCTGCTTGGAGGGATAATGTTTCTTTTCCCTGAAGTCTTAGTGTTACACTCAGCTTTCTGAAGTCCGCGAAGTCCTCATATCATCTATCTGTCAGATCCGGCCTTCCTGTAAGAGGCAAGAGAAACGAAACAGCTGAATAGTACGAAATGTTTAATAAGGAAGATGAAGCTCATTGAAAGACTATTCTAAGGCTGTACTTTTTGTCATTTTCTGGGAAAAAAGGCATTAATATTAAACATTACCTTAATAGTACTGCTAAATACTCGTGAAATGGATTTGATGTAGTCATTGAAATGAGTGAAGAACTTTCAGTGACTTTAGTGAAGGCTAGATCCATCACTTGTGTGCTTTTGACCTCTTTGTTTCTAATCTTAAACTTAAAATATTTTACAAACCTAAAACTAAACCAATTAATAGGAAATCTTCCACTCAGGTATTATTTTCTTTTGTAGAACTACTGACTACAATGAATGTTATTCTCTGATGTTTGACAGAGTAGACCTTGGACCATAATATTTAATCACATCCTATGCTTTTTTTTTTTCCATTTCCAACTAGACTCTGGAATGTTCTGCTTCTATTTTTGTAATGCCATTATGTATATTCTCCAGCTTAATGCACACAGCCAGATTATTGCACCTCACTAGAGTGAATTAGCTACTTATGAGGAAAGTCTTTTTAAAACAGTGCAGTAATTCACAAATAAAAGATATCCTGCTGAAAGGTACCCATTTGTTAGAACTATCGCCTTAGTACTGTTTAAGTGGACTGTGCTGTCAATACACTTCAGAGCTAGCCTACCACTAAATGAAACTGGCTCACATTTGCTAAGTTGTTGTTTTAGGATATCAGCTCAAACTACAGCAGTTCTGCAGAGCTGTTTCTTCAAAACTAAGAGTTAGATGCTCCTTTTAATTCTGCAACAGAGTTGTCTATGAATGGCCACATGAACAAATGTGCTAGCTTTCATATAGATGACTTCTTTAATGCATATTTTCAGCTTTTAAGTGTATTTTTCACTTTTACTTTCCCAGATACTATATATTATTCAGATGTATAATCAATCAACCCTTTAAAGCACATAATGAAAGATACTGCATTGTATGATGTTACCTGGTCTTGTTATATGTTGGTTACAAGAGCTGAAAAAATACTTTGCATTTTACAGACTTGAACCTAATGAAGCATATAAACCTTGGAAAGTACCAAACACATAGACATCAGGACCTTGAACTGTAGTTACAGAAGCACAGTGTTTTCCCAGATTTTATTTACTCAGATTGTCTGGGATTTCAGGAAAATAGAATTTCAGTGAACAGAAATCCTGTTTAAAACTCTTCATACCTTTAAGCAGTTTAAGCACCATTAGGATAACTGGGTAACAGTGTAGTTCAGGAATACCTGTTGTTTTGCTACAGCTGTACTGTTTATTACATGTCCCAAATGTTGCTTTTGGGAACCCAAAGGACTGAGTGTAGAAAGTTTCTTTAGTAGTCAAACTCTGCAACCTTGCACTTGTAGGTCACCATATTTACATGGAACAGGATCAAATGTCAACCTCAAGGCCAAAACAGTTGAGATAAAAAGCAAGATCCTGAGAAGTCCTGTATCTTAGTGTTATGGATTCAAATGGTAAATGTATATATAGTGTAATGCAACCTTTAATGTGTGTTGTCCTTTTCTAGAAACCGTAAGATGGTTACCCCACTATTCAAAGTTTTCTCTCTCGCAGGTATGACTCAGTCAAAAGTGGCTTCTTTTCAATTATGTAAGATGATGTAATATTGTAGAGAGACCCTAACAGGATTACATTTTAACATGAGCTGAAATATGACAGTTTATCCGCCTTTAATATGGCCTGGCTCACATCTAGATGATACTGCCCTGATCTGTCATGACACTGGCTTTTTAACATAAGAAATTACATGCAGAGCCTCTTTTGAGATGCTTGGGACCACAAGGAGTAATAATAGTGGATCTCTCCTTCCCTTTACATCATCACAGAGAGACAGCAACAGGGCCAATATCCTGCACTGAGCTCTCTTTCAATGGTAAGTTCGATTACTGATTAGGTTTTAATTGACTTCCATGTATGATAGAAAGTCCAGCTGAGAACATGCAGCCACAGGCAACTGCAGCTCCTGGGAATCTCCTAAGACGTAATGTCATATTAAAACCGATTTATGCATTCACCTTATTCTAGGACTCTGCTCAGAGCAGCTCTCACCTAAGTAAATGTGGCACTGAATAAAAGACTTCAGCAATTACTCTAGCAAATTGGGTCAAACACACAGTACTTCACATTACAAGTAAGAGAGCTTCAACTGGACAGTCACTTAAGCATATCAGCACTTTGGAAGCTGACACCTTCTCACTGTTACATGAATTTGCCCTTAAAAATCTGTTAAAACTTTTCTACTGCTTTCATTCCTTATAATGGTGAAAATGGGGTTCCTTTTATTAATGCCATTATCCTAATCTTCTATCAATCCTTGATAAACTGATACTATGTAAATCAGTACAAAAAAACATGCATTGGTAGCAACTGTTGATTGCATTAATCAAGAGCACAAGGACAAATCCAGATATTTATGACTTTAGGATTTATTGTGGTGTGACGGAAGGAATGAGGAAACAAGGATACAAATGAATGTGTTATGATAAATATTTAGGGCAAAGCTTTACCTCAGTAGTCTTTTAGAATTACTTAATAATAACTCATAGTAGTGGTCATAGATGCAGTATTTTTAGCAAATCTCAGGGACCGGAATGCTAAAGGGAGTTGTGTCCCTGTGTTAGAAAGCTTTACCCCAAAGACACTAAAAAGACTGAAGAGGTGAACAATTCATTTAATTTAAAAAAAGAAACTTTGCTGAACAAAAGCATCCTTTACAAATGCCAGAATGCTGGAAAAGCTGAAACAGTTTGCTCTTTAGCAATTGCCCAAACTAAAGGTAGGTAGAGTAATTGCACTTTCTCTTCATCCCTGTCATGCTGGCTGCCTAAAGCAAGCTCTGTGTTTTCAATATTCTTACATGAACTTAGCTGAGCCTCTCTGTGAATGAACTGATCATTTGCAACAACAAGCAAATGCCTCAATAGTAACACCTCTGCCCATCATCACCTTGGTTATTTTTGTTTCTATTTCTTTACTCTGTACACTCCATTTCTATTATTTCTCACTGTATCCCTCTTGGAGCACAAGCCACATCTTCCAAGCGTCTACGACATTTCCGGTCTGCAGTCAGGATCTTAAATCCCATTAGGATTTAAGGAATGTTACAATAAAGTTGAGAAAAGAACATTGGAACAGATGACAACAAATGCACACATTTTAGGTAGCCATGTCTGAAAATTTGGCTTGGAGGCCTGACTTGCTGATATTAATGTTCCCTTTCATATCTTAAGAGGAGTTTGTGATCAATATTTTTAGCTCACTGTCTTTTTTCAGACCTGTTTTACTTAAATTACCTTTTGTCATGACTAACACTATCTGGAGAAGAACAATTCTGTCTTTGTGCACTGGATAAAAAAATTCAGATTAGCTTTTACAGTTCTTTAAAATATTCTTGATTAAATTTATTCAGAGGCTGAAACATCTGGCTGCAAGTTGGAAAGGTGAAGGTTTTATTAGTTTCCCCTCCACTGATCAGAATTATCAACACAAATTTAAGCTTTAATTACACTACTGTGCATAGTCATGAAATAATTTCATTTCAATAAACAAGAATGTTTTAGTAAGTAATACAGTACTGAAAATGCTGCTCGTATTTGTGGTATCTAGGGGGAAAAAAAGCAAACCAAAACAAACAAAAACTCTAGGAACAATCAACCAAACCAAAACAACAATAACAACAAAAACAACAAGAACAAAACCAAAACCGAACTAAACAAACCTACTAGCAGCCTGTTTAGAGAACTCTTTCCTACCTCACTGGCCAGCACTTCCTCAGTGGCAGTGTCTATGGTGTCTTAAAGGGGCTCCAAAGCTGACCCCAGAGCCATCCTCACCACCTTTCATGCTGCGTTCTTCCAAACACGCAGTTCGGCGCATAATAGTTAAGGTCCCTGTGGCTGCCTATTAATGTTCGAGGCAGATAACAGAGAATAAAGGGACAAGATAGCATATGGAGCACAGCCTGCATATGAATACTTACAGCTCGATGTTACAGACACATGAGTTTTGTTGTGCTCCTGAAGCCAGGTTGTCTGTTTTCATTAGTCTTCCCATGTTTTATAATAAGGCTAATAATTTTTAGGGGGAACTAATGACATTTGTCTCTTTTTCCTTCAAGAAATCCTCAAAAAATCAAACAGCATGTCCTAGGAATCCATTCTTTCTTTCTCTGGATTTCTAACAACTCAGCGTCACTTTTCCAAGCAGTTCACTCTTTTATTGGAACTTAAGTGCCATGCAACATAAACTGAAAGGCAAGTAAAACCAAAATCAAATGGTCATATCTACTCTTTTCACTACTACCAGTCAGTGACTAATTTAATCTAAAAATACTTGGTAAAATTTTCTTGACTTTACTGCAGACAAAGGTCATAATCAAGTAATGGACTTACTCTACATCATTATAATATACAGTAAGTACAAAGTTGTTATGTCTGGAATTGAACAAGAAGCAGAAAACAAATCTAATTCCGTTCATCTGAAGCCCAGTACAGTGCTTCTAGTGCTTAAGAAAAATGTTCCTGTATTTCTACCATCTGATAGTAAAAAATGATTATGGAATAATACATGACAAATCCCTTTTTTTTCCTCCATGTAAATATTGTTCACATCTACACATCAGTGGATATCTTGCTCTTTCCTTAGCTAATTAGAAGTGTTAGATGAAGATTTATTCTGTGTTTTTTGCTATGAGTTATTTGGGTTTGAACTTTGTGTTCAAAATTTAAGGCTATAATCTCTGCATCAAAGGTGCAGAGAAAATGACCCAAAGCAACTAAAATACCTTTTTGTGTGCTTGCTGCTGTAGCTGCTTTGTAGTTATGAGCATGTATTTTTATGTAAGAAGCCGTAAAGAGAAAGAAAAAGAGGTGAAAAGTATCAGAAGAAACCATCCTTGATGTCTTCTTCTGAAGCGAATATTGATGCCAGGATAAAGATCAGTAGCTAGTGCTGGAACAAAACATTAAAGTGTCTCTGTACACTGCTAGAGACCCTATGAATTCTATATGGACAGATTTTGACAGAGGAAGACATTATTGTCTTTGCCATATTATTAGCAAAATGATTCAGCAAACACACAAAATTTTCACTCATCTCTTCTGCTCTGATGGGGACACTTCTGGTTTTGTCTCTCAATTTGCACTTAATTATTCTCAAAAGCTCAGATCAAGCAGCCTGCTGGAGACAACTGAAATGAGTTTAGATCTGACTTCGTGGAGGCAGGAGACAATTCAGTGAGTTGTGCATCTTGCAGCAATGGGTGTAAAGACGTCATTTGCCATCATCTCCGTTACTTGTCTCTAACCTTCTGCTCCTCCAAGGCTTTTATCTCTTTCCAGCTACACTCCTGCAAGCAGACAAATTCCTCAGAAGGATGTAGGCTTCAGGAAATCCCTTTTTAAAAAGCATGATACTATAATCAACAAAAGCTTTGTCTTCAGAAATTTGGGTTGTCTATGGGTTCCAGGAACACGACAGATTCCAATTCCTGAACACCGGGAGGGAAAGCTATGACAGCAGGAAACTTTCTCTCTCTTGAATAAACAAACAAATGAATAAATCCATGACTAGTTTTCACACCACTTGGTGCATCTACACACACATGCACACACTTCAGCTTCCTCAGAGAATTCTGGGATTGCCAGTGACGGCTGGTTTGTTTCACTGTCTCTCTGTTATATACCTGACAAAGTGAGCAGTGTACCACTTTGGGAAAATTAATATTTCTATATTCTGATAATGAGCATTATTCACAGTTTGAATTGTATGTGCTTCATAGTTCAAGACTCCTTTTAACTTACCACTCAGTCCAATTTGAATGTCTGTCTGCACTGATTAATCTTGTATAGACCTCTGCTGCTGATCATTTAATCTTCAGGCAGAACTAGAAGGAGAGTTCTAGAGCTGGAAAGCTACTACTAAGTGTTCCCACCCATGGAGTCTTTAATTCTAAAGTAGGAATCACTGACAACCATTTCACGTTAATTGCAACTGTCAGTGTAAATGGGAATGAGGATACACATGGCAAATTAAAAAGCAAAACCTTTAACTGATCACACACAAACAGGTAGGACTCCGACACACAACACAAGGGAGAAAGAAATGTGCAGATCTCCAGGTTTTTAACTAACATAAGTTTCTGAATATGTAGGACTTCATCACAGCCCCAAGTCACCAATAGCTCAAGCATCTGTTTATAAGGAATTATCGCCGATTTCATTATAAAATCACTAATTGTTGAAACTTTACTCCAGATGGTGACCATCATGGTATTTTTACTTTAGTGGTCAAAAAGGAACAGATGATCACCTCCAGGACTTATATTAAATGGAGTATTACACCTACAAGCAAAGGGCTGTTGGTGTCTTTATTAACCTTCCCCCAAGGCCTAGTCTAATTTTCACCAGTCTAGTGCTGCACTGCTTAAAAGACAACAATCTGTTTTCTATGGTAGCAAATTGATTCTCTAGCATTTTATCTTCAAACAACTGATCTCATATCTTAGTTGCAGTAGTTTCGATGGATTTCATGCAGGACTCCATAAACTAAGTAGTGCAGTACGTGACGGTGTAAAGCTGGATTGAGAGAGTTTGAAATAGTAGGTTAAAAGAATCTTACATGAGGAGCTATATGCACTATTTCAACAAAATATGTTTTCATTAACATATATGATTTCACTGCAGTCAAAACCTTTCATGAAGATTTGTCGGTTTTGATTATGTTTTCAATAGGAAATGTGCCTGGGTTCAATGCTTTCTGATCATTTACGACCAGAGGCAGGGAGGGAAAAAAGGGATAGAAACAGAGTATAAATTGACCTTTTTACCCCAAATGGTAAGTTTTGCCTCAATTTCATTTCATGAAAGCCTTCATAAAATAGTGTTTACATTCCACATTTTAAAATAATGAAAGTCATTGTAGAATTCTCTGCCTCTGGACAGCTGCACTTAGCACAGTAGAAGAAAAAGAAAGACACTTTTTTGTTGGGTTTTTATTTTTTTGCTTTCTTGACCCCTTTTCAGAGGACTTCTAGCTTACCATGGTGAAAACTCAACATATTTGTTTGAGAAAAACTAATAATACTAAGGTGATTTAAAATAATTTTGCTTTTGGAACACAAATGTTCTGTACCGTGTTTAGCATAATGTGTTTTGTAGTTAAAAATGAAGGCAACCTGCTGTTTCTCTGCAAGCAAATTGGTCTCTACCTATAAATTATTCTACACTGTGAAGCAAACAGTTTGCTTTTATCTAGAGATACGTGGGCAGCCTGGCAAAATGTCTGCAAATCATTTGAAAAAGCTGTTTTTAGTGACCCAAGTAACTACACATTGCTTCTGTGGAGACAACATCTTGACATATTTTACACGTGTTTCACGGGGCGACATTGTTGCTGTGATTCTGCACTATTTTTTGGATGTTTATTCATTTAGGGTCTTAGGCAAATAAGTGTGGACTGATAGGTTCTTATCTTCCTTATTTGTAGCATATGGACCAGGAATAAAATATGCCTTTAGTTGCCCGTCAACACCTTAGGCACTTTGATATAAATTTAGCTAAAAGTGTCACTATGCGTTCATCTTTCCAGCACAGACAGATGGAGATCTCTCCTTTCTCTGTTAATATTACTTATCATACTGTTCCTTCACAGTAATAAGAACTACTCCATAAACACTGCTAAGGAGCTATCAAGAAAGATTAATAAAGTTGTTTGCACTTTAACTGCTTCAGAGAACCTGTCATGTACGGTGTAGTCATTTATGAGGCCACTGAACAAAAGATGTTTCCCAGCTAGAGAACAAATCTTGCTTACATGGTGCAACTCCTGTGACAGACAAATGGAAGGCTATCAAACATTTTTTTTTTTAATCATTGCCATCAGATGGCCAGTTAAGACAAAATGGGAAAGATTAAAATGATGGATAAAGAGTGTATATCTAATCCTGTGAAATCCCCATGCAGCCTAATAGCTGAATTATTTATCAACTGTAGAATACCTCAGCATCAATAGTGCCTGACAAGGGTCTGGGGATCTGGATTTGTTATCATTCTCAGTGATCTAATCACACTTTTCTGTATGCACAGGTGGAGAGAGCACAGTGTTCTCACAACTCCAGGAATGATACTAGAACAATTCAAACAGGAAACATCTTGTGCTCCCACATGTAATCAGAATCAAAAATTTAATTTTACAGTAATACAAAAAGCTAAAGGCATAGTAGTAACTGTTTTATAGCACTACAAAAACGTCCTGCATGTGATGGCTTTCTTTAAAAATCCAGTTTACCTGGACACCAGTAAATCAAATTATTTCTCTCAGAGTACAGAGAGAAAGGAAACACCAGATGCAACAGGGGAGAACACTCGCAAAGGGTATGGACCATGAATATATATTTTTTTTCTTCAGTTANCCCGCCCCCCTCTTTTTTGTTCAGGATTCTGGTAACTCTGAATGATAATAAGCATTTTCAGAGAGAGAGGATCCAGTTGTCTCTTTTCTGTATTGATGGCTACACACATATCCTAAGAATGTAGGCACCTGAGGAATAGAATGACTGAGGAAAACATGACAAGTGGTGGAATTAAAGAATTTGCTTGGTGCAACAGGGATGTATGTCTTCAAGTCCTGGTTCTAACACGAGTTCTCCACACTTTGGTCCAGTTTGGTTCTACTTTGGTGAAAAGGTACGATACTACCTTTCCCCAGCAGTCAGTTCAGACTTCCCATTTAACTTCAAAGTTCTTTAAGAAAGAGATGAAGCATGTGACTGCACAGAAGGTAACACAGGGCAGCTTCATTTTCAGGTACAGGTAGAAAAAACAACAAGCTAGAAATAGCAAGTAGACATTTCTAACCTAATTATTCTCAGCCATGAATTAAAACCACAAGAGGATCATGAGAGGTCTTAAAGGATCACAAAGTAATAAATAAAGGCAGTGTCAGCCAGCAAGAGCACTGCTCTTGAAAGATGAAGGAGAACAGATTACATGTTTAAACACTGGCTGCAGCAGTTTACATCAACCAGGGAACTACTTACTAGCTGCCTTTAATTTCTGGCAGCAGCTCAGTTCCCTGGAGAAGAAAAGACAGAACAGAAGGGGAAAAAAATGGTGTTTACATCTGCAGCTATGATTAAAGTCACTTCTCAGACTTCCTCCTTCTCTACTCTTTCCTTGAAGGAGCAGACATGATGCCAGCACACAGGGTGCACAAAGACAAAGCAGAGCTAAGTGGACATCATATTTCCAGAAGCTGGAAAAGTGCTGCTCCAGCCAAAATTCTGTGCCATGTTGATGGCTGCAAGACACAGTATTCTGTGTGAACAGTTTCACGTGCTATACAGCATCACAAGATTTCTGACCATGAACAGAGGAAAGAGGACACAATAATGGTAATGTCTAATTTTCTCCACAGTGCACAGAACGACAAGAAAGAGCCTGGCATATTTGTTTATGAAGAAGTTCACAGGAGAATGGACCTCTGATATTCTGTCCTAAAGTTTCTGTCCTTATGTTTTCTCACTAACTGCTCTAAGCTCCCTTTTTTTTGAGTTCTTCTAAGCTTGTTTCATTTAGGAAGTTCAGAGGCTTCATGTTGAGTGAATCCTGACAAACACAGAAGAGAACACAGAAAGCTGCTCAGCTTTCTCTTTTCACTTCTCTTTGCCTTTGAGGTCTGTGTGAGGTTGCACCAGTGAGATCAAAATTGCTAGCAGGAGCATGAATGACACCTACCAACACCAAAGCAAAAAACATAGTCCTCTAGTATTAATCCTTCACAGTGAGCGATATTTAGCCCTGTGCAAACAGCCAACAAGACTCACAGAACACTTAAACTCTTCTAATCCTTTTTAAGTGGGTTCTAAAAGGTGCAAAAGGCTTGAGTTAGCCTTCAGCCCCAAAGCAAATTCCACACGCCAGAGCATTTCAGGCAATGGACTCCTTATCAACATGTGTCCTTACGCTACTTTCGAGCAGTCATTATTGCAAGGAATCAAAGCAGTATTCTTGCAAGCATTTTTTGCTTATACAAAACCAGACATCTCAAATGAGTTCAGGAAGGCAGAGAGGTAGTGCACAATAAAACTTGAGAGAGGGCCAGAGGGAGAAATATGGTTTTGTTTGTTTGTTTGTTTGTTTGTTTTTTAAGTGAAATAGACCTTTAAGTTATTCTTAATGCAGCAAAATATGCCTGTTAAAAATGCAATTATTGTTTTCTTCTCTTTGCAGAGCACTCTATCTATTCAGGTCACTGCATTAATTAAATAAGAAGACCCTCTTTTATGTTTTCTGTGTAGACTTCTAGGTACTTTAAATGGACTTCATTAATATCTGCTAAGGGAATTGGAGGTTTTCTGATGGTTTTCTTGCTTGGACTGAAAACTGAAGTAGCTCCCTAACACATGTATTTTTGCAAGCTTGGGAAATCTTGGATCTTAACCTATGTCTGCATCACCATTTGGAGTACTAGAGCCACAGGCTCTTTACTTGTGCACTTTTTCTAGTAAGACATATATGTGTTGTAACCTATTATGTTAACGCTGAAGACAGTATTCACTTTACAGTCAATCGATGTGTTAGCAGAAATTATACCTTTGCTTGCCTGTTCTCATCTCTACACAATCCTTTTGTATAGGGGGGTGCAAAATAAAGGAAATAAAAAATAAATCAGCTTTAATGGCCAGGGAAATATTCCTATTGCCTAGACACGTAACAGCAGGAACAGGCTTGCACCTTCCTGGTTTATTTCATATTGGATACATATATGCAGACATGAAAGGATACCCATGGAGCAGACGAGGAAAAAAATCAAAATCTTCTGCTTTATGGATGGATGAATGGCAGCAGAGCCCATAAGCAGACTGGGAAAAGGATTCTGAGAGTCTGAGTAGCTGCAGATGTTGCTTTGGTTACACAAAGGAAACTTTGTTGTGCAAATACATCTTTACCCCATTTCTATCTTTGGGCTACTGCTTATGCTATGCTATTCAAGGCATTCAGCCTAGAATATAGAAGTAGTGACAATGATAGAATGAATATGAAGTAAGTTACNGACCCAGGTGCAGGACCTTACACTTGGCCTTGTTAAACGTCATGAGGTTGGCCTGGGCCCACCTCTCCAGCCTGTCCAGGTCCCTCTGAATGGCATCCCTGCCCTCCAGCAAGTCAGCTGTGCCACACAGCTTGGTGTCATCTGCAAACTTGCTGAGGGTGCACTCAATTCCTCTGTCCATATCACTGACAAAGATGTTAAAGAGCACTGGTCCCAGCACTGACTCCTGAGGAACACCACTTGTCACCGGTCGCCAGGTGGACATTGTGCCATTGATCACCACCCTCTGCATATGGATGGATGAATGGCAGCAGAGCCCATAAGCAGACTGGGAAAAGGATTCTGAGAGTCTGAGTAGCTGCAGATGTTGCTTTGGTTACACAAAGGAAACTTTGTTGTGCAAATACATCTTTACCCCATTTCTATCTTTGGGCTACTGCTTATGCTATGCTATTCAAGGCATTCAGCCTAGAATATAGAAGTAGTGACAATGATAGAATGAATATGAAGTAAGTTACCTGAGCTTTCACAAATACACATATATATACTCTATCTCAATTTGATTTGGCAGGAATTTATCAGGCATTTCACTCCAGATCTATCTAGACATCTCTGACCCATTATACTAGATAGCTGACCTTAATTCAAAAAGTGGTGTAAAATAATAAAGAACAAAAAAATGAAACAATTATTCCCAAATATAATAGACTTACTGACTTCTAACAACTTGAACGAGCTCAGCCTGCAGCAGTGGAGTTTGTTTACAGTATAGTATTATTTTAGAAATCCTTTCCTTGCTAGTTCAATCAAAGTGAACTGCATTTCCTAATACCATACATCCTGAGAGACGCTGCCACATGCTCTATCCAAACACAGGCTTAAACTAACCCATCCTTGCAGCAATTATCTTCAAGGCCTTTCAGCTTCTTGGGGAATATTGTCTTCCTCTGTTCCAGTGAAGCAGAAAACCATCTTATATTCAAGAGAAAAATAAAATAAATCTGTTTACACACTGGCTGCTAATATTGTAAGCATTAACCCTTTCCCCTTCCTCCCCCTAAACGTACTCCAATGTTATATGTAGGTCTTACCTGAAACATAATGTAAATTTCATACTTTTCACAAATAAAAACACAGAATAAATATAGTGATAAAAAAGGAACAAAGCAGAGCATATCCACACATACTCTTGCTCCTGATCCAGCACTCAATTTCATCCATCCATCCATCCTGATTAATTCCTCTTCATTTTTGGTGGATGAACACTCCCAAAGCTTCCACACTTCTCTGGTATTGTTAATCTAAGTAATAACAATTACCATTTTCAAAAGAATCACTATTTTCTGCTGTTTGAATGCGGCAAACAAGACAAATTCCCAAGATGGCCTCTCGATAGCTATAGCACTGGCAGTCAGTAAATGCCTGATAACAGCAATCAAAGCTTACCTATTTTCTCCTTCTCTGAAACTTAAAATTACAAATTTGCTATCAAAAATGGTCATTTCCTTTCCTTGCTGTCTTTGCAGTTTCCCTCTGAAAGAATCTCCTCACCTTTTGCATCAGCTACTTCAGAACACCGTGAATATGATTTTACAGTGTTAGTAAGGCCATGAAGGTTCACAGTTTTACTGCTAATGGATAATTATATCCTGCAATCTGTTGCTCACAGTCATTCTTGTAATTGTACCTTCTGACTGTCCTTTCTAATCCAGATCAAGTCAGTGGTATCCAGCCATCAGTCATTAGAATAGGTGATGACTATGGTGAAAAATGAGGTGGTAATTTAAGGCTGTTCCTTAGAGGTAGAGTCTGAAATGGTGTCAAGATGAACCAGTTGCATGTATGATAGCCCTGTTTCTCTTTCCTGACTCCAGCACCAAACCTTTGATTAAGTACTGACCTAGAAGCAGTCAAGTACACCTCTAAAAGAGGTGTTTGGAGAGAGTACCGTCACTCCACTGACAGAAACAAAATTTACTCTCTCTGCTCTTTTTGTAGACACTGGCTTTTTTCTGAAAAACTCTGGGTGAAAGCTGCCTTATGGTAAGAGGCAGCAGACGAAGACAGGATTGAAAATAAGATCATCTGCCTAATGCAGAATACAGTAGAATACCCCTGCACCCAGACAAGCTCTAAATAGTGTTGTTTAACTGCTGAAATACTTAATATTTCTAAGAAATGCTGTGGTGCCTTCCATCAAGCTGTATGGGTAGGCTGTCCCAGATATCTTACTACCTAAGTGGTGAAAATAAACAAGATAAAGTGACCTCTGATGGCTTACTTTCAAAAGGCAAAGAAACAGGGTTTGTGGCAGTTCCACAGGTTTCACTGAGCCACAGCCATGGCAGAAATAAAGGAAATTCTCTTTTTCTGATAGTTAAAAACAAATAAACAAACAAAACCCAACAACTTTTCAGGTTTTGGATTGCCATCCTCAACATAAGGACACTAAAGGCCAGGCCTCATATGTGCAGGTACTGGCTTTGTGCAGGTATTTTTTGGTAATACAAGTCACATTACATTATACTCACCCTGGAAGGGCAATACTGCCTATATTTCTGACCAGATGGCTGCCAGCAGCAGGCTGGCTAATTCCCTGGGTCGTTTGTATGTTATGGGAACTTGGGCCTGGGATTGACCTCCTGGGTCATGAAGTCCAGACCTCTGCTATCACAATCAGCCCTGTCACTGAAATGTAATATGTTTACTGGGAGCTGATGCATGGTTTATTCTTCCTGCCACGACTCCTTTCATTGCCCTTCCCATTTTCTCCTGGGAGATAAAGCCTTGTGCTTCAGCTGCTTTCATTCCAAGGGATAGCTAATGATCCCTTCCCAAATCATGGCATGGTGAGCATTATTAGCCTCCTTCTGGAATTCATAATGCATTTTTATTATTTGGTTTAGATTGAGAAACTGAGACATAATGGTTCTGTGCATGGACCGGGACTGCATGCAATGTTATGGCAGAATATAGGAACTACAAAGAACTTTTAGCCTCCTCAGAGGAAACTGCTCTGACACAGCCAAGAGCAAAATCAGTCAGACTTTCTCAAGAATTTCAGTGTAAGGCCCAATATATGTTATATAAAGGAGTAAGGCCGAGGACTATAGGATCTTACTTAAGCATACCACATTGGGAGTATTATTCTGAGTTTTTTTCAGGAGGCCCTCTTGAACTCTTAGAGCAATCCAGAATGAGGACAACTCAAAGCATGTCTCAAGTTGCACTTGGTCTACGGGACTGGTGCTGCAATGCTAAAAAAGACAATGCTAGGTCTTCCTCAGAGTCAAAAAAAGAAGTTGTTTAAGGGTTGCAAAGTGAGATGTGAAGTAAAATTAAAAGTTACAAGCTGCTGTCTCCTAGTCTGCATTCAATCAATGAAACCACACGCTCTCTCTGCTTAAACATCCGGCTTTGAAGACGCGGCCCTTAATAGCCTGAGGTTTAACTGTTTCAGCTTTGTTATTTTGGTTTACTTTTTAATGCCTTCAACCTTTACTGCCAACCACAGACAGTCATTCAATGCAAGTGTAAGGAACAAGACTGGTGTCACAGTGGGGAATTCAATTTAATGAAAGCACTTGCTGAAATTCTTTTGTTTATTGAAAGCATATAAATGGACAGTATGATTTACAAGGTTACAAGGAAACAAGTACACGGCTTCCCCTGATGCTGTGGTTAAGACAGCGTGGAAACTATCGTGCTGTGTGACAGAACAGCGCTAACACTGCTGAAACCTGGAGCAGCTATTCATATCCATTCTTGTTTTAATCACCGACTATTAAAGTGACTATGCTGGTTTTACCTTGTCCTTTGTGACAATGGGTGACAAAAGTCATTTGAAATACTAAAAAGTTGCAAGTCTGCCTTTTCTGAATTGCAGAATAATTTGTCTTCGTGGTTTTTGAATGGCAGCAAGGAGCCAGAGCTGAAAAGAATAGTTGTGTCAACTATACATAGTAGAAACCAAATGTAAACCTGGAATGTGGAGACCCACATAGAATCATAGAATCAACCAGGTTGGAAGAGACCTCCAAGATCATCCAGTCCAACCTAGCACCCAGCCCTAGACAGTCATCTACACCATGGCACTAAATGCCTCATCCAGGCTTTTCTTGAACACCTCCAGGGACAGTGACTCCACCACCTCCCTGGGCAGCCCATTCCAATGGCAAATCACTCTCTCTGGGAAGAACTTCTTCCTAACATCCAGCCTATACTTCCCCCAGCACAACTTGAGACTGTGTCCCCTTGTTCTATTGCTGGCTGCCTGGGAGAAGAGACCAACCCCCACCTGGCTATAACCTCCCTTCAGGTAGTGGTAGACAGCAATGAGGTCCCCCCTGAGCCATGAATTATATAATATGATTTTACAACATCCAGGTTTTAATGTAGCCTGAACAAGATATGGTGTAAGTCATCGCAGTTATTCGATTTCAAGAGCAAAAAATATACCTCATGTTGTGATTCCATGATATTCCACACAGACAGATTACCCCAATCTCTTGGTTCAACAATATAATGTGAACAACTTCATGACAGAATTGAATAATCTTTGTGTCTTTCACCACTTCTTGCACTTCTATTGACATAGGATTTAATGAGCCATATTAGTCTTCAAACTGAGATGAAAAAATTGCAATAGATAACTGAAAATGTCAACTCTTACCCTGTTCTTACAGTGCTTTTGATGAAAATATTGTGATTTCCTAAAGTACATTAATTATTTGGAACTACACAATGAAGTATTTTGCAAATTACAGTAATGAGATGGGTTATTATTGAAGGTGTCCTCATTATTTGCATTTGGTGACGAGTCACGTGAAGAGTTTCTGGTTTCATGTTCAGTGCTTATAATTCCTGTGAATGTTTTTCTGTTGGAAATGATCATAGAAAGATAAGTAACAACAAACTCAACATAACAGCTTACAGTTCCCTCTTCAAGGCCTTCACACAAATACGCTCAAACATCATGAAAAAATGAACTGAAATGCATCTCTCCAGTTTTCAGGAATCTCTGTTTCTAGGGTCTAATTCTTCATTGTGAAAACAAGCCATTTTATTGTGCTTGTCTGGCAGAGCACACACTCTGCAATGTTTTACAGTATCACAGTATTATCAGGGTTGGAAGAGACCTCATAGATCACCAAGTCCAACCCATTACCACAGAGCTCAAGGCTAGACCATGGTACCAAGTGCCACGTCCAGTCCTGCCTTGAACAGCTCCAGGGACGGCGACTCCACCACCTCCCTGGGCAGCCCATTCCAGTGTCCAATGACTCTCTCAGGGAAGAACTTTCTCCTCACCTCAAGACTAAATTTCCCCTGGCGTAGCTTGAGGCTGTGTCCTCTCGTTCTGGTGCTGTCCGCCTGAGAGAAGAGAGCAACCTCCTCCAGGCTACAACCACCCCTCAGGTAGTTGTAGACAGCAATAAGGTCTCCCCTGAGCCTCCTCTTCTCCAGGCTAAACAATCCCAGCTCCCTCAGCCTCTCCTCGTAGGGCTTGTGCTCGAAGCCTCTCACCAGCCTCGTCGCCCTTCTCTGGACATGTTCAAGCATCTCAATGTCCTTCTTAAACTGGGGGGCCCAGAACTGGACACAGTACTCAAGGTGTGGTCTAACCAGTGCAGAGTACAGGGGCAGAATGACCTCCCTGCTCCTGCTGGCCACACCATTCCTGATGCAGGCCAGGATGCCATTGGCTCTCTTGGCCACCTGGGCACACTGCTGGCTCATGTTCAGGCGGGTATCGATCAGCAGTTTTGGTATTTCAAACCAAAGTCTGACTGAGAGATTATATGGACATTCTGAGAAATGTGTGAAAAGGAGTTGTATCATTCTTAGCACTGTACAAAAAGGTTTTTTTTCCATGTTTGGCTCTAAACATATCTAAGATTTGTAGAGAAATATTTGTTTTTTTAAAATCAATGCTACAAATTGGTAATGAAATTTAAGAATGGGAATGTTCTTCCCCTCTTAACAAGCAAAAAAAAAAACCAGACAAAAAAACCCCACCATTTTGATCTTCCATTTTCAAGTCCCCATGATTTAACCTTGAGTGTGATCATTAAAGTGTTTTTATGCACATGAACAGACAGCGTAACAGAAGTCAATGAGCTTGGAGGTCTGGGCCAAACATCATCACTTACAGGACTATATTCTGTTAACTGCACAGAATGTCAACCATGCCACTTTGATTTCTCCATCCCACTTTATCATTCAAGATACAGAGCTCTGCAGTTTATGCAATAGTTATATTGCTAACAATGGTATCTCACTAGAAAAAAAATACAGTTAATACTTTGTGGAATGATAAGAATATAAAATGGCAAGAGAATACTCTCAGTACACGGGAAAAAAGGGGGGGAAAAATGGAAAAAAAGTTATTTTATCCAAGTTAGTTGGGACTGTTCTGAATGACGTTAAGTGTAAAAGGCCTGAGACCAATATTTTGAAGAAAGTATCTGAAACTTTGTTTCACACAGTCAGTTGATTCAGGCATGCAGTTATTGCTGCATCAAGGGATTTTTTCAAAGACCTGAGGAACAAACACAATAATGGGCTTCATCAGTTTCATAGCGTATTTAAGTGCCTAATTCACTTTACAAAATGAAAACTTATCCCAAAATTTCATCTGGCACTGCAATGCACCATCATGGACTGTGTAAAATCTAGCAGCCATGGTTTGATTTGATTTGAAATATAAAAAAGCACAGTATGTTACAGTAGCTTTGCTAATGATTGTCAGCCAAAACTCTAATTTATTCCAGGCATTCTTCTTTTTCACTTTTATCCTCACATCCTTTAGAAAATCAATGCTATTTTACTTGCTATCAGCTAAATTCGTTAAAGTGCATTTTCTTCTTCTCCCTCTACCCCCTGGTCTAAATGAAGATACTGGTACCAGTAAAATGCTGGGAAAGAACCTAACTGGAAGCATTTATTGGAGATTCTTTTCTCTGTTCTGTAAAAATGAACTAAGTTCACACAAACACATCTCTATTTTCACCATTTCTTTCTCCTGGGTGTTTGTTCTACATTCTTTCTCCCTCACTCTCCCTCCTTCTCAGGGTGAGGCACAATCCATTCCAGGATGTTTCCGGGGCTTCAGCAAGGGTGGACTGACTTCTGACTGATATTCTTCTACTCTCTTGACACATTTAAATGAAATGATATCTAGAAATTTTAAAGGAGCTGGCAGGCAGGATCAGGAAGCAGAGCACCCTCCCTATAGAATCATACAATCAACCAGGTTGGAAGACACCTTCAAGATCATCCAGTCCAACCTACCACTCAGCCCTACCCAGTCAACTAGACCATGGCACTTAGTGCCTCATCCAGTCTTGAACACCTCCAGGGATGGTGACTCCACCACCTCCCTGGGCAGCCTGTCCCAATGACTAATTACTCTCTCTGTGAAGGTCATCCTAATTTCAAGTCTACACCTTCCCCGGCACAACTTGAGACTGTGTTCCCTTGTTCTGTTCTTTACACTTTGGTCGCAACAACCACAAGCAGCACTACAGACTGGGGACAGAGTGGCTGGAGAGCAGCCAGGCAGAAAGGGCCCTGGGGGTGCTGGTAGATAGTAGGCTGAAGATGAGCCAGCAGTGTGCCCAGGTGGCCAGGAAAGCCAATGGCATCCTGGCCTGTATCAGGAACAGTGTGGGCAGCAGAACCAGGAAGTCATTCTTCCCCTGTACTCAGCACTGGTTAGGCCACACCTTGAGTCCTGTGTCCAGTTCTGGGACCTTCAATTCAAGAGAGATGTTGAGGTACTTGACCAAGTCCAGGGAAGGGCAACAAACCTGGTGAGGGGGCAGGAGCACAAGCCCTGTGAGGAGACGCTGAGGGAGCTGGGGGTGTTTAGCCTGGAGAAGAGGAGGCTCAGGGGAAACCTCATTGCTGTCTATAACTACCTGGAAGGCGGTTGTAGCCAGACAGAGGTTTGTCTCTCCTCCCAGACACCCAGTGACAGAACAAGAGGACACAGTCTCAAACTGCGCCAGGGCAGGTTTAGGCTGGACATTAGAAATAAATTCTTCACGGAAAGAATGATTTTCCATTGGAATGGGCTGCCCAGGGAGGTGGTGGAGTCACCATCCCCAGAGGTGTTTAAAAGGAGGCTGGATGAGGCACTTACTGACTCAGTTTAGTTAATTAGAAGGGTTAGGTAATAGGTTGGACTTGATGATCCTAGAAGTCTTTTCCAACCTGGTTAATCCTGTGATTCTGTATTTGGTTAGAAAATTAATACTTTAAAAAAAAAATGTCTAAATTGGAATTTCTAAGGTGTATTTCTTTTTATTAACAAACTAACTTAGTTTCAAGTAGCTCCAACCAAGTTTCTCTTAGATTTGTGAACCAAACTTTTTGTTTCCTTTAGTCCAGAGGAGGGCGATGAAGATTATCAGAGGGCTGGAGCACTTCGTTTTTGGGGACAGGCTGTGAGAGTCAGGGCTGTTCAGCCTGGAGAAAACAAAGACCAGAAAGACCTTAGAGCAACCTTCCAGTAGTCATAGGATGAGAGGGAATTCATTAAAGCTTGAAGATGACAGATTTAGAGTAGATCTTAGGAAGAAAATCTTTACAGTAGGGTGGTGAGACAGTGAAACAGGTTGCCTGGGGAGATCATGCATCCCCCTCACTTCCTGGATGTATTCAAGGCCAGGTTGGATGAGGCCTTGAGCAACCTGGTCTAGTGGAAGGTATCCCTGCCAATGCCAGCAGGACTGGAATTAAACAATCTCTAATGTTCCCTCCAACCCAAACATTCTATGGATCTATGATTTTTTCCAAAACATCATCAATTAAAAGAACACAGACAATGAATTATTTTTCTTGCAAAACATCTTCTGTGCTAAATAAATGGATTTAAGGATGTCAAGGCTCTGCCCATGGGAGATAACAACAACATTTAATACCTACAGTAAATATACTTTCCTGGCAAATGACTTTTTACCTCTCAAGTGTAATAGAAACTCTAAGCAATCAAGGCTCAGTCCATTTGAAAACTGACAAGTCAGGTAATTAAGAAAAAAATCAAGATCAGAATACCTATAAAACCTCAACCAGGCAGCTAGGCCAGTTCTTTAGGTTCAGTCTAACTTGACTGCAACTACAACAATACCAGGCAGACATCCCGCCATTGAGAGCTGAATGTGCAAAGAATCTCTTGAAGTAGCATCAATAAATCACTTTTTTGAGATGCTTCTTTTTAATTAAATGTCTCAGTTTGGGGATGCCAGGTGCCAAAGAAATAATATTGGATACCCAGAAATTAGACACTATGTATTTGAATATAGATGAAGATGAATATAAAGAAACTACTAAAGTTTTATTAAACATTGGTAAGTGATCTTTTATTGGGAAAAGACTGCAAAAGGGGAGTTCAGAAATCAGCAGTAAAAGAGTGATCAAGGAGTCAAAAAGTATAGAAAGACTACATCATGAAACATCTATAGTTAAAAACAAAATCTCTACAAGTAGACTTCACCACACAATTGGGGCCAATGCCAAAATATGAAAAACAGAGAAAATTAATTGTACATCAATAAGGCTTTTAACCACAGTACATAAATTCTAGACATAAACAATATAAACTTGTATTAAGAGTCCTGGATTACCTAATATGTTACTATTTCCAGGGGTTCAAACAGATTAACTAAATTTCTTGATCACACTGTATTTGTTTCAGGGCTTTGATGGTGTCCTATGGAAGGTATTTTTTCACCTGCTTTGATGAATATTTCAGAGTCTGGGACATTTTCTTCGTTTGCCTGTGGGACAATACTTGCAAAGGGGAGAAGCAGTGGATGCACCCTGTCCTCTTTTCCCTGGCACTGTTTTCCTCTGTTCCTGACAGCAGCACGCCTGATATGGCTGAAAGACACATGCTTTCAATTAAATCAGTTGTCAGGTCTGGGTTTAAAACAAACATTTTCTCACTGCCAAATGCTTTTGGAAAGAGATTGTTATTTGTTGTCCTACCTTGTGTGGGTAGTATTCTACTTTCTGTGTTCGCATGAGGAGTTTCCTTTAATAAATTCACAAGTAGTTGCTATTGTTATTCCAATTGCTAGGACTGTTCTGACTTTTCACCTGAAACTGGGCTTTTAAATATATTTTCTGGCCTGTAACATATGCAATATAGACAAAGCAAATTATGTCAATGATTGCAAAGCTCCCTCCAATACTTTTGTAACATTACTAAGGATACTGGTGCAGAATGAGTATTCTCCTCACATCTCTGCTGAACATACCGGACATGCAATGCTGTCATAAGGGGTTTGAAAAACCCAGGTTCTCAGATGATCTATGCTCTGGTGATCTCTCTTTTATGGTAATGCCTGCTCTGCTGCTTTAATGAAGCTCTGGTACTTGTAAAAGTTAGAGGCACTTTAGATGGCTTTAAACTCCTCTGGCTGGTAGCAGCCTCTGCACAGCCATTTGCCATCTGAGAGTAATTGTAAGCAGATGCCAAGTGGTTGCCTCTGGTAAATGGTTGGCTCTGGCCCATTTGACCCAGTGAGTAAGCAAATTACTGGTTACTGTGGCCAGGCTAGTGACAGAATTATCTGGGAATAAAGCTGTACTAGTTATTCTTCTAGTTTGTTCTGCCAGAGCAAAACCATGATTTTGGCTGCAGAGATTCTACTGCACCAGTGAGACCAAGCACATGAACACTACACACACAGAGGGGCTTCTCCATCCCAGGAATGATGGACACAAAGACCTTGAACACCTCCCAGGCATCCCAGGAATTCCCCACGTGGACAGAAGAGGATAAAGCGACTTATCGCCATTACTCTTGCTACTGACTGAGTCTGTGCTGGGACCAACATCACCATAGAATTACACAGCAACGATGCAAGTAGCACTGGAAGGACAGGGAAGACCTGTCATGACTCTCCCTTTCCAAGAAGCTTTGGGAGAAGATTGCACCCAGAGGATGCACAGAGGATGAACTCTTTGAACTTTGGGGTGCAGGTGAGTGAGGACCAAAAGCAAATCCAAGCTGCCAGAGAGGCTGTGGAGTCTCCTTCTCTGGAGACTTTCAGCACCTGCCTGGATGTGTGACCTACCCTGGATTATCTTAGTTTGGCGGGGGGGGGGTTGGACTGGATGATGTCTAGAGGTCCCTTCCAACCCCTAACATTCTAACGTGCTATAACGTGCTATAACGTGCTATACTGTAAGACAAGTTCTGAACACTCCTCTGTAGGACAAACAATATATGCATCCACAGTTTGTCAAGTATTTAGCATTTTGAATATTATGAACTGCTCAAAAAATACTACATAGCTGTCTAGAAATTAACCTAACCAAACTTTCCCCACAGACAATGAAGAAAGAATTTTCTTTGTTCCACATTTACTTTTTACTTCCCCCATAAGAAGATGTGATGGGATTAGTGGTGAAAGTGCTGGAGCTCTGGGTCATGTGAGTCCCCTAGAAAGGGTGATGCACTACTGACAGCTTCTTCCTAGCACGTGTCTTGCTGAGTGAGATTTACTCTCACCTCTTGGCTACTGAGACTTCAGCTGTTCTGCTGTTAGAGATGTGCATCTCACTGGCTTCAGCAGAGTAGAACAAGGACATACATCAGATGACAGGGATTTATTGGAAGAGTATTTCCTATTCTTCATGCTGGGGTGTTCAGCATACTTGTCTCCTCTGAGACTAATGGAGAAGAAAGGATAGTATAGATGTGAACTCTCTGCCTTCGTCCCCACCCCAACTATTTTCACCACTGTCAAAAACAAAAGATCCTCAGAACACTGTCAGCAGCTTCTGATAGATTGGAAAAACTTCAGTCTCTACTTCATCTGAGAATACTGAGTATAGACTCACAAGCAAGAGAACAGTAATGAAAATGTTTAACACTATGCTGTGAGCAAATCAGAAACTGAATTGTTTGGAAAAAAGCTATGGGGCTATCTCTTGACTAATGTCAAAAGACTGTTGTAGGTAAGACAGATGTGAAAGTTTCTGAAAGAAGAGCTCACAGTACACCTTGGTAAGGGAATTCCTAGCCAATCTAAATATAACATTTGCAATTGGCTCCCACTATAATAACTCAGTAAAAAAAAATTAGCTCTAATTCTGTTTAACAAAAAATGAGAGGCAGTTAATACCAGGAGTACGCTCCAAAAACCAAGTGTTTGACTAGAATAATTAAGTACTCCATTTTCAATCAAATAACTACAAAAATGTTAACATCTGAGTGTTTTCTAAATGCCAATTACTATTCTTAGCATTTACCATTTAGAGATTATACAAAGAAAATAAAATTTCAATCTCAGGAAGGACTGTCAAAAATAAACAAATCTTAGAGGGATGGCAATTAAGCCATGAGTGACATCAGGAAGTTTTTCAGCCTAAGCATTGTTAGCAGTGCATTCATCACAGTGACACTTGATTTACATGCCTTTTTATATTTAAAAGCGTGTTGTAAACTTGAACAAGTCACCAAAATTTTCTGCGGAGGATAAACGAACTGAAGCAGAAAAATGAACTGTACTTTGGAAATTCTGAGTAATCACAGATAGCTTGATTTCTAATAGAACTGCAGATGCTTAATACTAGACTGGTATTTATTTTTGAGCAGCGGATAGTTTTTGGTAGAAACTCCTGAATCAATGTCAGTGTTCTAAGGCTGAGCTTTTAATTTTAAAATTAATTTAAAAAAATATTTAGACATCAGTGATACTATCATTGTTCATACAAGACAGAATATTCCTGCTGCTGACCTGGCATCAGAAGACTGAGTGTTGATTCCAACCAGTTTCAGTTTTTCTTTTTTTTTTTGAACAGGGAACAGAAAATCTCCTACTGCTTCTCCTCTTGGCCAGGTTCCCACAGCCCACTCGGGCAGGCTCTCTACAGCCATGAACGGAGAAGAGTTGGAATTGGATGCATGCAGATGTAGATTCAGTCTTCCTTCCAGGCATGTATTCTGAGAACAGGATGCCATAGCCATGTCCACATAGCCAGGTCACAGTTACCAAGGACAGACAAACTAGCTTTAACTAACTAGTAAGTCTGAAAAAAATATTTTATTAAGGCTGGAGTGAGATGCCTCAGATAATCTCAAGAGTTCTACTTATCATTACTATTAAAGGAGAAAACATCTCAAAATCGTAAAATTCAACATCTGATTTTTAGAGATTTTTGTTTTGAGGGATAAAATAATCAGGACTCAGAGCCAGGACAGCACAGGTTTGCCCCAAAGTTGTAGAAGTCTCATGCAATTAGCCCTATCTTCTACATCACAGCCAGACAGTTATGTAAGAGTTTTTGCATGACCTGCTCCTGGTTTCAGGCTATAGAAGTTTAAACAAGAAATACTGTCATTAAAAGATTGCAGACATGGTGTTAGATTAGTATCATTACAAGGAGTTATTTTGCTGAAGAACTTGAAAATAGAAGATCACTCAAACTTTAGCCTGGTATTTCAGATCAATCTCAGCTAGACTCAAGAGCTGTCGCCAGCTGATGGCATTTCTGTATGAAACAAATAGAATCCAGCACACTTATCATTGGGCCAGTGTGCACAGCAAAAATAATGATGTCTATTTGCAGGAACTGTCCCCTTGTGAGGCCAAATAAGAAAGTAAGCATGAAGATGAAATTATTCACTTACTCACTGAAAGGTCCCTCTGGCCTAAGCAATGGGGTAGTGAGACAATGTGTCTATGTGAAAGGAGGATAAAAACATGACTCGTGTTTTCATAGTGCTCGTGATGTATTGGTTCAAAGTTTTCAGTCTGATAAACCAGCACTACAATAATTAATGGCAAAAATAAATCTTTTCTACTTCCTAAAATTACATGATGGGTAAATACAGAACAATGTATGGACATCTTAATATGGTCTGTATTAAAATAAGAAGCCATTTAATTGTCTTTATTCTTATCCTTCTTAATAAAGTATCCAAGAAAAATTAATCACACTCATATCACCCTTCATCAAAAGAGCTGAAGGCAAGGATTTGCCTGTGCTGCACAGAGATTTATGTACAATCTCCATTACCGCTAATGGGAGCCTTCAGCTAAATCCCCAAGCCCTGCAGTAGGCATCTACCCTTTGTGATTGGGAGAAGAACCGAAAAAATGGTGGAGTAAGACTTAACCAACATTAAAAAAATCAAACAACCAAACTAAAACCCAGCAGAAATCAAATGGTAACTGAAATTGCAACAGAGGACAGCAAAAAACACTGCAGAGTTTTGTGGCTTTTAAAGAAATGGGGTTCTACGATTCCAGTAGGGTCCAGAGAAGGTGAAAACAGAGCTGGTGTGTGAAAAGGTGTGACAGAAAAGCCGAGCAGCTTAGGATGCTCTGTAGCCTGTCATCACCTCCAGAAATAGTGGTATACGCCTCCATGATGGTGCAGAATGGAAGATATGGTATTATTTTCCAGGGATGAATCAGATATTTTTAGTTTATTTATTGTGTTTTGTTAATAAAGAACTGGCTTCTTGAAAAGAATTTTAGCTGTTCCTTTTTTCAGCAAAGGGAACATAGAAGAAGAACAACTCTGTGTTTTTCCAAGCAACTAAAGTTAAAGTAATATTTTCAATCAGATGGGATCTTGTTATAGCTGGCTGTATATTAAATACAATTTTGCAGTGTAAAAGTTCATTATTTCAGTTTTCCTCTTTCTTCACGCTTTACGTGCACTGAAAGAAAATGACACATCAAGGGTTGAAAATGTCAGCCTTGGCAATCTAAGCTATTTCATCTTACAACAACTTCTGTTCTTTTATCCCACAATGTGTATGTTAAATCCCACACTGAATCAAACTCCCTACATGACAGCAGAATTTGATGTAAACAGAAAGCAAGACTTAACGGAATTATGCCAAGGAAGGTTTTGGGCCAAATTGCATGTAAAAGAATTTCTGACAGTGAACTGAGTGACCAGTCAAAAATGTAATAAACTTCTATTAAGTTATCACCTTTTAATGTACCTACAGACAAATAAATGTCAGAATGTGTCACTTCCATGCTGAGGGCCATAAAAATAGAGATTTTAAATGAAATAGCTATTATAAAGACAGAAAATAAGGTTAACTTAAGCAATCTGACCCAACGTGGCTGCGGATCTCCTGTATATGAAGTGAGAAAATACGGTTTGGATCTGGAAGAGCTGTTGTGCAGAGCAGGGTATCCAGGCAGGGCAAAGGTGAGACAATGCACTCTAAACCACCACCACCAATTAAAAAACCCAAACAAACAAGCAAACAAACAAAACCAACCAAAACCCCCAGCAACAGCAAAACCCCAGCTTCTTAAGGACTTGAACAGGGAGAATTTAATCCAAGTGCTATTTTGACATGTAAGAGACTGTTGTGAGTTGTGATTAGCATTGTGATTCTAGATTGAGAAAGTCAGATAGAGTCAACATTTGCACAACAGGATATCTGTGCTGCCTGTTTCCAACAAATGTGCAAGACACTTCAGTAGTTATTCCCATCACGGACCACAGCTTGTTTTTAACATCTCTTTCAGCCTTAGTGAAGCCCACATATGCATCCATAATTTGTAAACTGACACTGCAAACAATTTGACTCTCTCACAAACCAAGAATTCTTGGTTTACTCCACATACATTTTAACAGTGTTCTTTCTTCGTATTTAGTCTACATCTGTAGTTAGATGTATTTATTTATGAATCAGTAATCCAAAGGGTCAAATGGCTACCAAAAAAAAAAAAAAAAAACCAAAACACTAGAAAAGCCAAACCAAAACAACCCCCCCCCCAAAAAAAAAAAAAAACCCAAAACACTAGAAAAGCCAAACCAAAACAACCCCCCCCCCAAAAAAAAAAAAAAAAAACCAAAACACTAGAAAAGCCAAACCAAAACAACCCCCCCCCAAAAAAACCACCCACAAAGACTGTTTCACAGTTACAGTTACAATGCAAGAGCTGCAAAGAATTAAATAGAGAAGAACTGTGATTTAGGACTGATCTAGGAAAAAATAGACATCCAAATAAAAGAAAATAATACTGGGACAGGTAAAGAGTGTCTCTCCCCCATCTCCATTAAACTGTGCTGTTACTGAAATTAATACCTCAGTATAGATGAACTCTGTAACAGATTTCTGAAGGCTGACATTTTAAATGTGTAGGAGATAATTTTTCTTTCATTCACAAATGAAAAGTAAAGATCGATCACAACTAATGTCATCACTTTTAAAAGTGGTGAGAGTTCTAACTAAAATCTGAAATCTGGGTTCTGAATTTTGTCTGCAAGAAATACAGTGCATGTATGCATATGTTTATATTTTCCTGTGAAGTTTTGTTTTTTTTTTTTAACACAGACTTAGCCAGAGAAATGGTACTGAAGGGGTTAAAGACATAGTATTAACACTGTACTACACTTATGTCAGCAATTTATGACAGGATGGTGGGTTCCCGTGCCAATAGCTATGGCACAGTAGAGAATGTTATTTTAACAGCATGATTCTCTGTGAAAGCCTGTCATCTTCTGTTCTTCAACCTTTGCTAATGTACTAAAGTGACGTGCCCAGATAGAGAATGAATGTCTTTTCAGCAGTTACGTGGTGGCTATTAATACAGTTACTACTATACAATGAATAAGCTGCCACTACTTGCCATCATTTTAAATTGACAAACACATAAAAATCTCTTGGGACACCACTGTTTCTAGAGGGCCACATCCTTCATTCCTTATTCAGATGAAACTCTTAATAACTTAGCTCAGGAGAAACTTTCCTTTAAGAATTTTAAACCCTTGAGACTGTCTGGGTGCAAATACCATGCTGTGTCAGGCCACATTCACTGTAGTTGGCGGGGCATAATGCAACACACAAGTTCGAATTTTTTTGCATTACTGCTCTCATACTCCTTTGATATTTTTCTACCGTGCCTGACAATGCCATAGCCAGATCCAGCACATGAACAGCAGCAGAGAGATGAAATTCTGAACATCATAACCGATTTGCCATTTTGTCTAATAGTCCTCACAATGCACTTTTCTTTCTGCTGCCACTTTCTTAAATCACTCACCTGTATTCCAAAGATTCCCTTACTTTCTCTTCAACACCAAATGAAAAACAAAGAGAAACTTTCTGTATAGTGAAGATACTGTTTTCACATATGACATTCAACCAGTTGCACATGGTTTCCTTTTGGTTAGGAAGTTCTTGCAACATCACGGCTAAGGACTATAAAGCTAATACTTTAAGCCCCAAGGGACAGTTTTACATAGTTGTTGATAGCTTACACATATGTACTTCAAGGCAAATTATTAACAAGGCTTGGTTTCGAAAAGATAATTCTATCTACCCTCTTTATTGAGGAAGATATCTGAGACATCCAAATGAACAAAATGTACCTTGACCAACCTAGTCACACGAGCCTACTACTTCTCCTGAGCCAGTGTGGCAATTGTGGCATCAAATCTCTCACAGAATCAACTCAGTCACCTGAGAGAGCAGGAAAAGTCTGTGGAACCAGTGGAACTTACACAAAGAAATTTCTACAGAGAAATATTTACAACTCTGTAAAAACAGCATAATTCTTTAATGTTAAACCAAAGCAGCTGTTAATGCCCTTTATAACAAAATCAAAATGTAACATGCATGTATACATTACTGCTCATATTTGAAGTAACGCTGTAGTAGACGTAAAATTGGTTGTTGTTCATACTTACTAATACATAATTTAAGCCCATATAATTTCCATATACTTTGTTTCCATCACTCATCCTGATCTGCTTTTCTGACAAAAATTCATTAAACAATATTTGAAAATTCACTGGGAAATACAGAAGTATTTAATTGTTTCCCCTGTATACAGAAGACAGAGAGAAGAGGGAGAAGCAAAAGAAAAAGGTAAAGAAGCAAACTGAAAATTGTCTCCCAGTGACTGCATCACTACCAGAAATGAAAACTAAAGAGACTTCAGACAGTGTTGGACAAGATCTCCACAAAGAAAGCAAATGGCAACAAAAATAGGTGATCTACTGGTTTGAGCACAGAACTGCAATTTGTACGAGCACATGCGGTAGAACTGGAGGAGGCATCCTGGGTCAGTGAATTCAATCCCCTGCTATCATAAATAATCATGTCATATAATCCCATTCATCTCATTTGAGCTCCATCTTAAAACCCTTTTTATGAATTCGCAGAATAAATGCACTCATAGCTAGTTCATAGTCATTTGTTCTTGTGTAACCTTGTACTTCAGCAAAAATAGCTCATCCTCCTCCTGCACCATGTTTATTTATAGAAAGCAATCACACTTTTTCTCAGCCATTATTTTGCCAGGCTAAGTCCAGCTCTTTCAGTCTCCTCCTGTAAAATAGCTTCTTTATTCCTTTAATTATCAAAGCAGTCTGTCTGTGTACCTGCTTCACTTCAAGCATCCTTTTTTAAATTCTCTCTATGATGTTCTAAATAGTTTTAACTACTCTCTTCTCATTCTCTTTTTCTTCGATTTCTTTCCTTGCTCTCTCTCTGTCATGTCCAAGTCACACAAATGTTTTCTGATTCAAGATTCTCTACCCATCTGTTGTTTTCCTAGCTTACAAGCTAAACTTTTTTGTTAATTAACAGTATAAATGTACTGGTACTTTTTTTGTTTGCTATGCTTTATTTCAATATAAATCTGTTATTTCTGTGTCATAGAATCATAGAATGGTTTAGGTTGNCTCTCTCAGCCTGTCCTCATAGCAGAGCTGCTCCAGCCCTCTGATCATCTTCGTGGCTCTCCTCTGGACCCGCTCCAGCAGTTCCATGTCCTTCTTGTGTTGGGGGCTCCAGAACTGCACACAGTACTCCAGGTGGGGTCTGACGAGAGCAGAGTAAAGGGGGAGAATCACCTCCCTTGCCCTGCTGTCTTAGAACTGTGAAAGCTTTTAATATCGAATTGCAGCACTCCAGTGAGAGTTTATCTCAGACTTGTGCCATTGGTTGATTTGTTTTCCTAATAAACTAAACTCTTAAATGAAAATGCTAATAATTGTCAGTTTACAAAAAAAAAAAAAGCTAGAGAAATTCTGATAATATCACAGGATTACAGGATGTCAGGGGTTGGAAGTGACCCAAAGAGATCATCGAGTCCAACCTTCCTGCCAGAGCAGGATCATACAATCTAGCTCAGGTCATGGATGAACACATCCAAACAGGCCTTGAAAGTCTCCGGAGAAGGAGACTCTCTAATTACTCCTTAGCTCTCTTCCTTTTAGCTGTTTTACTAATTTTTTCCAAGTCTCATAAATCTCTAAGTGTCTTCCTTAGATTAAAAAAAAATCTCATATCAAATGCTCTCTTGAAGTCATAGTTGGAAAACATGAACTATAATTTTCTTCTAGAAAACCAGTGATGTTGTTAAATACACTTATCAGGCTCGTCTGCTTCTATCACTGCCTAGAGCAAACTCTACTTTTTCACAAATATCACTATCTTCTTGAACATTTGTCCCAAAATGTCTTTTCGATTCTTATTATTAATTTTGATTATGACAAAGACACACTAGCCATGGTAACAAAGATGAGCACTTGTTTCTTTTTTCTCCAACTTTTGTACATGCTTCCCAGTTACGAAGGATGCTCCAAACCTTCCGTATTTCCAGGATGAAAATGTGTATGTTCTTAACTCTTGCTGCATTCTCAGATAAAGGAATACCACTGTTTAATAGATGATTCTATTAGACTTTCTGATTCTGATTTTTTTTTTTTAATATCAGCTTTGCTAAAAACTCAGTAACGGAGTTCTAAACTGGGAGAAGTTATAAAAACTCTCTTCATCTGTTTCCCTACAATAGAGATAATGAAATATTGGCACTCAAAGCAAAGTTAGAAAGTTTGATTTGTTTATGTGTGGCTTTAGGAATAAAATGCATTTTCCATGCATCATCGTATCCCCAATAAACGACACTATGATCTCACAGTGCAAGTGCCTGAATGCTAACCTTCTTGGGTTTGTTGCAAGTTCTGCTGGATATCAGATATTTTCTACAAGTGTATCTAGATAAAATCACTATAGACTGCCTTTTTTTTTGCTGCAGTGCTATGATAGGTTGTTATCCTACTCTTAGTGTTGTTTCAGAATAATCCTATGGTTGCTACACTTTTTTTACAGTACCTTCATAATTCAAGAACATAAATCAGAAACAGAAAATGCTACACAAGCTGAAAATTCTAATAAATATATGCATCATAGATACTGCTCATGTACAGGTGCATATATATATATATATATGCACAAAATACATGCTCAGGAGTGTAAACTAGTAGCTTAGATAAATACATTTTAATCAGTACTGAATCTGGTAAATAGACACTGAAAAGGCTACATGGTATTAGAAAGATTGAGACCATTAGTGATAAAAATACATGAAGAGGAAGACAGTGTAACTTTTTAAGCAATATGTTAAGTGGTAAGGTCCAAACCAGAAAAAATAATAGTTTCATATGGAAAACATATGCTCTATATTACAGAAGGGAGACAGACAAGCAAGACAAATCAAAAGCAGTGGCCATTGCCAGACACATCAAAAAGTCCATAAGACTAAGACACTAAAGAGATTCTAAACTCGAATTGTTCTCATATTCACAAAGAATTTTCTAAGCTCCTGAATGGTAACAGGCTATTTTGTCCACTCTCCTACAATGGCACATACCCTTATACATAAATATTTTTACTTTGTAATGAAGAATTTCCCATTTTCCATATAAATAGCTGATATTTGTCTTGATCATAACTTTTTGTCATCATGGACATTCTGTGGCACAACAGCTCATAACTACAGTGAATAGAATCACTTCAGTAAGTATTTGTCTGGTTTTACAGTATTACTTACACAGAGTCTTGATTTGATATAATGAAAAGGCCACTTTAAAATATTCCATTTCTCCATATCTGCCTAATAGCTTTTGTATTATAATATCAAATCCTTTGGGGCATCTCCCTTATGAGCTAAATATTTCAATTTTATGTAATGTCTCTTAATAATATTAATAAATGTTCTTGTGGACAATGTATTTCCTTTGAAAAAGAAAAAAAAAGCAGCAAAATCAAACACAGGAAACACTCTTTTGCTATGGACTTCAGTTTTGAAGAAACTGAGCTGTCTCAATTTTTATGGGACATTTCACAAGAAGATCATCTTTCATTGCATCATCTTTAAGTGTTCTGCAGACAAAAGATGATTCACCAAAACAGTGATGAATAAACTTTCTGGGACAGGTCAGAATTTTTAGCCAGACAGGATCAAAGGTCAAATGACTTGACCTAGTAAACTCAGTGAGTCAGCAGCAGAGTCAGAAGGAATCAGATACAGGAATGAAATCTTATCTTTTTGAAGCTGATATAAATTTCCCAACATCTTCCACAAATCCAGGAATTCACTCCTGTTTCTGTAATATGTTTCTCCTTCTTCTAATCACTAAAGCTAAATTGCATAAAGTGGCTTTTCAGATGCTAAATTTGTAAAGGCAACTTTCTTGGTGATGTTGCTGATAGTTTTTTGCCCGTTTATGTACTTGATTTCTTATGATTTCACAGAAGCGCTCATTATGCATTATTCCTGTAATGTAAACTTAAAATTTACTGACACTATAATCACTTTAAATAGTTTCAGCATACCATTAACTTTTTATGGGAATGAAAATGACAGTATAATATCAAAATTAAATCAAGTAAACCATAAATATTGTTTTTGAAGCAAGACACATCTCACTTCAGGCTATTTGCACCAATGAATATGATGTTAATATGTAGTACCTGTATATTTGATCCAGAAATGCTTTAACATTTTTGTTTGTATATATGGGACTCACACTAATAAACAGTGGTAACATTTTCTGTCCCCAATCTTTGGAAACTCTGAACCATTGTAAAGGAAACAAAATTACTGTATTTTTGATTCCTCTGGAGAAACTTGAATAGTCCAGCAGGTTTACATCTTCTTTGACAGTAAAAGAGTTGTTTTAATCTGCTTAAAACAATTATTTTTCCTTCTTTCTTATTTATTACTATACTTGATAAGCTTATCAGAAAATTTTGAAAGCACCAATTTTAATGTTTTTACAGCAACACACAAAAAAATAGTAGAATTTTAGCTCAGACATCTTCAATACTTTCTTAATAATCCAAACAATTTTCTGATAATAACATTCTGATGGTTACAAGTGGTGTTCCTCAAGGATCAGTGTTGGAACCACTTCTGTTAATAGTTTTGATAAGGACATAGAGTGTATCACCAGTAAGTTTGCAGGCAACACCAAGTTAGCTATTGATCTGCACAAGGGTAGAAAGGCTTTACAATAAGACTTGGATAGATTGCATCAATGGGACAATATTAATGATATAAGCTTCAACAAGGCCAGTTCCTGCACTCAGGCCACAGCAACCCCATACAATGCTACAGGCTTGTCTGGCTGGAAAGCCGTCTGGCAGAAATTAGAACCTGGGGGGTCTAACTGAGGCGCAGCTGAATGTGAGTCAGCAGTGTGCCCAGGTGGCCAAGAACGCCAATGGAAACCTGGCCTGTACTAGAAATACTGTGTCCAGCAGGAGTAGGGAGGAGATTGTCCCCCTGTATTTATCACTGGTGAGGCCACACCTCAAGTACTGTGTACAGTTTTGGGCACCTCAACACAAGACAGACATTGAGGTGCTGGGGCAAGTGCAGAGGAAGGCAACGAAGCTGGTGAAGGTCCTGGAGAATAATTTTATGAGGAGTAACTGAAGGAGCTGGGGCTGTTTAGTTTGAAAAAGAGGAGGCTTAGGGGAGACTTCATTGCTGTCGACATTGACCTGAAAGGATGTTGTGGAGAGGCTGCTGGTGGTCTTTTCTCACAGGTAGTTTGTGATAGAGCAAGAAGGAATGGCCTCAAGCTGTGACTGGGTATGTGTAGACTAGATATTAAGAAAAAAACTTTCACAGCAAGAGTGGTCAGGCAGTGGAACGGGCTGCCCAGGGGCGGTGGTTGAGTCACCAACCCTTGATGAGTTTAAAAGTTGTTTGGATGCAGTGCTTAGAGATATGGTTTAGGGTGTGCCTTAACAAAGTAGGATTATCAGTTGGATTTGTTGATCCTGAGGGTCTTATCCAACTTGAATGCCTCTGTGATTCTGTGAAAGGGTTGGTCAGTCGGTCATGAAAAGGGTGGTTTCAATGCAAGCACTACAGTCCAGTTTTCTTTTCTTTTTCTCTATCACACTTTCCTCCCATCTCTCTCCTCTCCATCTCCAATTTCTCCTCATCTTACACTTCTCATCTCCATCCATTTCTTCTCTATCTCCCTCCTTTCAGCACCAGCTCCCCTTTCCCCCCATATCTGACCTTTTCCCACCCCATATTGTCCTCTTTTTCCCCCAAACCCAGAGCACCTGGGTTCTGCTGGAGTCTCCTCCCACCCCAGGTGTGACCACTTTGCCCTCCCTGCCCACTCCTGTATTTAATCAGCCCCAGGAAAGGCAGAAGCCCCAAGTTTGCCCAACTGGGCAGAGGGATCCTCCTCCCGTCATCACTGGTGAGTCCCCATGGTGCACACCGGGTGATTGGTGGAGGTGACAAAAAGGCCGGGGGGCCTGGTGGCCCCCCGGTTAGCTAGGCCAACAACTCAATGATTGCTCTAATGTAGCCCACGGGTGCTGGCTGGGCCTTCTTACTTAAACTGAGCTTCTCTGTGCTTAGCTGCTTCTTTCTGCTCGCTGTGAAACAGAATCACAGAAGCATTCAGGTTGGAAAAGGCTCTCAGGGTCACCAAGTCCAACCAACAATCCTACTCTGCAAGGTTCAACCTAACCTATATCCCCAAGCACCACATCCAAGTGGCTTTTAAAGACAGCCAGGATTGGTGACTCCCACCTTGGGCAGCCCATTCCAATTCCTGGGGAGCTTTGAATTAGCATGGAGGGAATGTCTGAGAATCCCTAACAAGGAAAATGGAATAAAACTCAAACCTCATTAACATTCTCTTATGTCTTGTTTTGTAACTAAGTTAAAAGTAGCTTTATTCAGTACAAGGTGAAATCTTGACTGTGTTAAGCCAGGTCAGGGCAAGAGATGACTACGCTGTGGTTCAGGATTTTACTTTATTAAGCTGCCTGACAGCCAGAGGTTTTTACAATTTGTTATCTCAAACCATGTGTGTTTCTGCTTCAAACTGTACTAATTTTCACATGCACTAAGCAATCTCATTTCACACCATTATTGCAAGCTGTAATTCTTCAGGTGTTTTGCGAAAACTGGAAAATGTATTGCTTTGTTCCCAGGTGGATAAAGGTATAAAGCTACTGCACAGATCATATGCCAAGGTCTCTAAGTCCTTTTTTTTTCAGCACTCTTACGCACTCGGTAAGGTTTAGAGGCTTATGACTTAAAATTCCAAAGGAGTAACAACAATAAATGTTAGGTGCTTAATGAAGACCACTAGACAAGACCTTCTCTTGGCTGTAGCCTGGGTACAGCCTCTTGCCTAAATTCAGGCTGGCAAAGGAAATGCCATTCTCCTTGGAAAAGACTCTCCTTTTCTGCAGGATAAGGCTTGTTCCAAGGGGCCTGTTAACATCAGTCTGAACTTACGTAGGGGAATTCTGATGGTTCATTCAACTGTCTTAAAGTTAGCATTTTCCCACTGAAAATGTCATGTTGCCAACAGAGAAATCCACTATAGCTTGCAATTGGTGTTTTCACAGCACACTACCCCTGACACCATACATCCAGGGAGGTCAATCTGTGGAGGGAAGCTAGCCTGTAAAGGGAGATGGGTATGTAATAAATTTCATTCCATTTTTAAGCATTTTGGAAAGACAAGTGCTGAGTGTTTCATTCTCTGCTTCCATGGATCACAACAGTATTTCTTTTTCTTGCCCTTTCTCTCCCTTATTCTGCAATTTAACATACATTTATATTTTGTCTCTACTTGAAGGGATTGGGTCTTATATATATGTAAAATATAATTTTTTTTTTTATCTTCTAAGATAAGGAAGTCAGATATCTGGACTCTGAATACAGAGGACAAAATCTGTTAGAAAGCTCTTTTAGTGGCAAAGAAAGCCAACAGGATACTGGGCTGCATCAATAAGGGCATCACCAGCAAAGATAAAGAAGTCATTGTCCCATTCTGCTCAATGCTGGTCAGACCACATCTGGAGCACTGCCTTCAGTTTTGGTCCCTGCTGCACAAGAAAAGATATGGATAGGCTGGAAAGTGTCCAGAGAAGGACCACAAGAATGATCAGAGGACTGGAAACTGCCATGAGAGGAGAGGCTGGGTTTGTTTAGCTTGGAGAAGAGAAGGCTGAGGACCAGTAGATAAAGGGTGGCTACTGGGATGATGGAGACTCCCTTTTTACATGGAGCCCCATCGAAAGGACAAGGGGTGATGGGGAAAGATCACTGCAAGGGATGTTCCCATTGCACTCCAGAAGAAAATGTTTCCCCTTGAACACAGTCAGACAAAGGAATCCTCTCCCAAGGGAAGCAGTGAAGCCCCCTACACTGGATAGTTTTAAGACTCGGCTTGATAGGGTTCTGGGCCTGCTCATTTTGACTCTGCTGTTGCCTAGAAAGGTTGGAACAGATGATCCTTGGGGTCCCTTCTGGCCTGGCATTCTGTGATTCTGTGATCTATGCTCATTCATACTGGTTTGTTGGTTTTGTTTGCTTGTTGTTTTTTGTTTTTTTTTTTAACTTAAGGTGCTAGACTGTAATGCACTGGAAATTAAGTTAAAACCTGTTAGAAGCTACAATTGTTTAGTGCGAAACTACCAATCTGTGCCAACTGCTTGGTACAAAACTGTAGCATATTACTATACTTCTCTGTAAACATGAAAAAATACACTTCTTAAATGTACTGGCAATGAAGCTTGTGAAGGACCTGAAGAATAAATCTTATGAGGGGTGTCTGAAGGAGCTGGGGCTGTTTAGTTTGAAGAAGAAGAGGCTAAGAGGAGACCTCATTGCTTCTACAACTACCTAAAAGGGCATTGTAAGGAGGTTGGTGCTGGTGTTCTCACAGGTATTAGTGATAGAACAAGAAAGAACAGCCTCGAACTACAAGAGGGTAGGTGTAGACTGGACATTAGGAATTTTTTTTTTCACAGAAAGAGTGGTCAGACATTGGAACAGGTTGTTGTGGGGTCAATGGTTGGACTTCATGATCCTAGCAGTCTTTTCCAACCTGAATGAGTCTATGACTCTATCAACTTTCTATAATTTTGCTCAAAATTCTTGAGAAATATTTGAAATGGAAGAAATTTTTAAGAGGAACAGTTTAAGAGGGACATTGAGATGCTTGAATGTGTCCAGAGAAGGGTGAAGAGGCTGATGAAAGGCCTTGAGCACAGGCCCTACGAGGAGACTCTGCGGGAGCTGGGATTGTTTAGCCTGGAGAAGAGGAGGCTCAGGGGAGACCTTATTGCTGTCTACAACTACCTGAGGGGTGGTTGTGGCCAGGGGGAGGTTGCTCTCTTCTCTCAGATGGCCAGCGCCAGAACAAGAGGACACAGCCTCAGGCTGCACCAGGGGAAATTTAGGCTCGAGGTGAGGAGAAAGTTCTTCACTGAGAGAGTCATTGGCCACTGGAATGGGCTGCCCAGGGAGGTGGTGGAGTCGCCGTCCCTGGGGCTGTTCAAGGCAGGATTGGACGTGGCACTTGGTGCCATGGTCTAGCCTTGAGCTCTGTGGTAAAGGGTTGGACTTGATGATCTGTGACGTCTCTTCCAACCCTGATGATACTGTGATACTGTGAAATTCTTTTTCCATTTAATATTTATCTTTTTAGGCAGTACAGATGGGCATTTTTTCCAGTGCAGTTTTACCACTGACATTCAATCCGGACAGCTAGAGTTCTCACATTACTGCGATAATGTTATTGCTATTAATAATCTCAAAGAACCTCTGAGTTTGGAGACACTGCCTAAAGCTGCAGATGGTTACATAAAGGTCATTACTTTTAGAGCTATATTTTTATAAAATACTGGAAACTCCATATACATGGATTTGTTCTGCTATATGCTTACCTTAAAAATGCCATAAATGAATGTGACAGAAGAACACTTGCAGGAAACATAACACTATATAAACATTTTAGTTCAAGCTAAGTTTATGGCAATATAAATATTGATGTTATTAAGCCACCTAAAGTATCCAGGTATAAAATAACTCCATATCTTGTGTGTAACATAGCAGTTTATGTCAGCAAAGCATTACTTCTGTTGCAATGAGCTTTATTTTAAAATTATTTATTGCACAGAAGTCTATTGCTGTCTACAACTACCTGAAGGGAGGTTGTAGCCAGGTGGGGGTTGGTCTCTTCTCCCAGACAACCAGCAACAGGACAAGGGGACACAGTCTCAAGTTGTGCTGGGGGAAGTATAGGCTGGATGTTAGGAGGAAGTTCTTGACAGAGAGAGTGATTTGCCATTGGAATGGGCTGCCCAGGGAGGTGGTGGAGTCACCATCCCTGGGGGTGTTCAAGAAAAGACTGGATGAGGCACTTAGTGCCATGGTCTAGTTGACTGCATAGGGCTGGGTGATAGGTTGGAGTGGATGATCTTGGGGATCTCTTCCAACCTGATTGATTCTATTCTATTAGAAAGAGAAGGAGCTTGAGGAGATGCACAATAGGCATAAGACAGGACCAGGAAAAGAAAGGTGAAGTGGATGAATGTACAGTTCAGTAACATAAATAATCATATTATCTTTCTGGACTCTGTGATTTTAACTGTTGATGCAGCATAGGTACTCATGCACTGTGATTTCCTGAAGTGAAAAGAAACTTAGACTTTTCTAATAGTTTAGCAAATTTAGCCTATGGATACAAGCACTTCAATATGCTCCTAACAGATCTTATAAATAGGTGTCTGGACAAAAAACCTGCCAGTATTCAATAGACTGCTGCTGTTACTTTAATGCCATGTGTTCAAAGAAAGGGTTATCAAACACTGGAATAGACTCCACAGGAAGGTCGCTGAATCACCATACAGTGAAAAGGGACATGGTTTAGCACCAGAGTTAGCAGAGTCCAATAATGGTTGGACTTAATCATCTTAAGATATTTTCCAATTAAAATTACTCTATGATTCTCTGATTACCTTCTAAACTACTCACCTATAGCTCCCACTGAAGTCAATGTTGCTGTAGTCAGTGCAGCAGTCAAATTCTTTGTCAAAGAAGATATGAACCCTATGGCAGTATCCAACACTTGTCATTCCTTTCTGCTATTGAAATGACCAAACTATTTTAATTTATCTTAAGTGACAAGAAAGTTTCTTTATGCCAGCTATACCAGCCCTGTCACTAATACATCAGCACTTTGTCAAAGCTAATTTTATTCGTGCCTAAAAATGATGCTTCCATAATTTCTTGGAGATTGTAATAATTTTTGCTTTTAGAGAAATTTCCTGATGTTTTGCTGACTTGAGACAAATGCTAAAAGAGCAAACATGATCTCTCAGCAGTGAGACAAGCATCGTGATTCGTGATTTTCAGTTTCTCAAGGGATAATCAGAATGGTAAATGGTCTATATGCTGAAACACACATGCAACCATTGACACCTGCTTCTACCAACTTTCTTTAGATTGTTTAACTTCAAAGTTATTTTTACATGGGTTTGCTGAAAAATAGCATGCAGTACTGAATCAAAATTACACACAGTACTAACATGTACTTGCTTAGAGTCCAAGCTCCCATGTAACATTTCTTGTCTGGCTTTGAGGTCCATCTTCTCTCAGTACCCATGTTGTATTTGTGGTGTGAGCAGGAAGGAAAGGAATATATCCTTTCTAGGTGGCTTGTAGGACTTCACATTAAGGTAAAAACTAACAATCTGCTCACAAGTTAAGTGCTTACACCTGGCTTTCTGTTGAATTTGTGTTCTGTTCCATGAGAAAGCACATAGAGCTCGTAACTATTTTAAAAATTGTGGCAACTACTGAATGGAGTGTTTGACTGAAGCACTAAGTAGGCATAAATGATGTGGAACCTGTAGTCAAAGTTACCCCATTCCTTTGATGTCAATGGGAAGTCTTTCTATTGACTTTTTGGAAGGCCAACACTTCACCGAGGTCTTTGAGTACAAGACCTTCAGTCACTTACGTTGAACTCCCAGCTATTTTGATGCTATTAGAAGTGTGAGTACCTAAAAATTGACTATATCAAAATTAATCAAAAATAACATGGGACTGGTGATAAATTTCAGCGGGTTATATAAATGAAAGTAGTATTTTAAGCAGCAAATAAGTAATTCTGCACCATTTTAGATACCCTCTTTCATAAAATAAAATTGTTTTATTTGAAGTTTTCTTTTTAATATTTCTAAAATGTTAAGAAAATTATGAGCACAAGATCAAAGAAAATTTGCTGTTAAATTTAAATAATCACTAATATCTGACATTCCCTTTAATTTTTTGCTCTTCTGGAAAGCTTATCTAGAGATCAAATCATCTAGGTGGCCATTCACTTCTTGGTTCAAGTCCTAAAATAACCCATCTAATGATGAGACAATTAAAGCTAGGAAAACTTATATTGGTACAAACCAGTTGAGGAACAGACCTACATGTTCAAATTAGAGTCAGATATGCTCAATGGTAAAACAGTAACCAGATGATACGCTTTCAGCCCACTGGTATCACACTCACTACAATATTACATTAGTTTCTCTCCAGAAAACACTTGAGAAGAAAAATTTCAGATATTGTTAAAAAAAACAACAAACCCACAAAACATAAAACTGATCCTCCATTTGGGAAATTAGTTTGGGAAGTTTTAGTACCAAGGTAAGTTGTGCGATTCAAGCAAGCAAAGACATTGCAGTGCATAAAAGCTTTCCTTTGAAATAAATTTTAATTCCTCACATGTTTCTGGAAGCAAACTGCTTTTGACAGACTGTATTTTGCCACTATTTCATTTAATAATTCATATCAACATTCACCAAGGGAAATTGGTCTTTGCTTTAATTCTCATTGTATGCCAGCCAACCTGCTACCCATTTTTTATGACTTTAATAACTTATTCCTATCGTTTTGTGGACTATGCTACAATTAAACCAAAGCATCTGTATGAGAAAATGTTATCTTCAGAAAGGGCTTTCATTTCAAACCGTCTCAAATTTCTATTTTAGGTCATAGTGTATTTAGAAATTAAATCTTTGTCACTCAAAATCTAGCAATATTAGGTGATGCTTCTTGATTCGTCAAATGGAGATAGATAAGAGCCACTTCTGAGGGTATAAATACATACAGGGACCCTGAAAAATGTTTACAATGTGCAAAACCTATTGATTTCTATTGGAATTGAAAGTATACAGGATTTTTAATAACTTGGCCTCAGCTGTGGAAAGGGGACTCTTCACAAATTTATTTTTGATCAAGCTGAAAATAGGAGCCAGTGTCATGTGCAATATCAAGTAGGGGCCTGCAGCTCACAGGAATAATAATTTAGGCACTTTGTGGGGAGAAGAGGAAAGACAGAGGAAAAAAATAATCAAAGACATTTCAAATGTTTTGGCATGGAGTAACTGCAAAACAAGTACAGTGACCTCATTCTAAGCTGTGAGAAGAAAAAACAGTCTTGGGTATTCTTAAATTCAAGTGACGTGGAGATAGTTCCCTCTGGATCAATACTCTATATGTGTTGAAATACTCATGAGAAAATACTCCTGACTTACATTGATATAATGGAGAGCAAAACCCTTGGAAATCAATCATGGCTGCCTAAATCTCTCTGCAAAAGGTGATCTATACAGAAGTCGTAACATTAATAGTCACTTCTTTACAGTATTCTTCAGATCTTTGCTGTAGTTTCTGGACAACATTGTGATGTCCTCCCCCTATTTACTCCATATCCAGTTTATATATGGAAAAATTATTGTGAACCTGTAGTTTTGTTAGGAATATCTAATTGTGGTATCAATTTTAATGATTGCATGAGGTCTGAAGTAGACAATTCTTTGGCTGGACCTTTTTTGGTTTTAGGTTTTTTTGTGATTCTCCTGAGCCCCACAAGTGGCAAAATGGTCACATACTAAGTATGCCCGTGAGTTTCACGACAGGATTGAATACTAATCATGAAAATAAACCAAGAAACTTGACTCAGACAATGTCATAACTTTATTGTTCCTTGAATGCCATTTTTTGTTCAAGATTCATATTAAAAAGTAAAAGATTATCTTTTCATTTCACTATTACTTGGTATTTTTAATGAAAATTTAACATGCTCCAGGAAAAAAAAGGGAATTTTTAGAATTTCTCTTTGGCCTCAATGTTATACTTTAGATTCTGTTCTAAAAAATGGTGTAGATTTTTGTGTCTGCCTTGTAAATTTCACTATGGATATGGGTGGCGTGTACAAATAGGCAGTTCTTTGTAGTTAGCCATTTTACTTGTCATCAGCAGCCTCTACTTCAGGCATTTCATGAAGTCCTGCATATGCATTGCATTTTTAGTAATATACAGTCCTACATATGTTTTGCAGTGAGACTGTGAAATGGTTTGATATAAGAATGCTCATCTTCTTTCTCTTTTACCCTGTGAATGAAAGTTTGAAACATGGAGTAAATCTCTTCATTGTCAGCTATATAAATGTAAAATAGTTCCAGATAGCAGAAGAATAAATCTAAAATTTACACTGGAGAAAATCTGCGGTGAAAGTGTAACTAGCCACACACTAGCTCCTGATATTTTATCAGGTTTTATAATTCATTTTTCCTTGTTAGTAGTGGTGTGTCATGAGAAGATTTAAATAATGACAGTTTATCAGAGAAATTGTCCTGTTTCCAAACAGTAATGTGAGATATGGAGATACTTAGTTTTATTTGCAGCATTGCAGTACATGGAAAGGAAAGAAATAAGGGTCCCCATATGATTATCAGCAATTATAGAGCACACCTCCTTATTTATGACAAGAAGTGTTTTCATACAGAAATTGCCTGAAAAGCAAGCAATACACTGAGCTGACGAATTCAACTTTTATAATTACCTGGTAGAAATGAACTAGGGTGAAAGAAGAGGAGATTTGCTTCTCATCAAATCAGCTCTAATCTCATTTCTCAGTTTAAAAGGATAGTTTTGTATCTATATCTATTAGTGAACCTGTAGACTCCTTCATAAAGTAGCTTTTTTCAGATAAGAGATGTTAAAATAGATAGAATCATATGACCATAAAAGTACAACCCTTTAATCTTGATGGCAAGATCTAGGTTTTAATGTATCTAGGGTTTTAAGCATTGGCAGTTAAGATAGCAGCTAGAAAGACAGAGACCAAAGGTGACAGATATTTTATACTGCATTTCTAATCCACTGGAAGTAATTTTTGTAACATTGTTATGTGCAGATGGAATATGAAGCAGAATTTATGTCATTTTGTGAACTGCTTAGCTAGATTGTTCCTATGTTTAAAGTCAGTGGAGCTATAACTATGATCCAAGCAACCATAATTGTGGGTACAAACCACTGCCCTGAATTTCATGTTCAGAAGGGAATGTAAAGCTTAGCAATTCTAACTGGCCAGGTCTCACATTGCTTATTATTAACTATCTGCATGAAATAATGTAATTTAATATTATCAAATATCACAGAAGTATTTTGTAAAAATACTTTTCACTGAAGTTTTACAGGTTTGTGCTAGGCTACTACAGTGATCAACAAAATAAAAGATCAAGCAGAACAGAACATAATATAGCTCACTGTTATTCAGGCTGTTTTATATCTAGTTGTAAATCACTGCAGTAGTTTCTAGGAAGGAAACAATTACTAACAAAACGTACTTTTAAACATTTATGTTTAGACATTCACTAGTACCACAGAAGCAGTTATAATTGTACCAGAAGAGGGCTGCTAAATTGTGCATTTAAAGACACCACCAGCTTCTAGCTACCAAAACTCCACACACTTTGCTGCCTGTATCTGTTTGGAGACAGAAGTGTAAAATCTCACCACAGATTCTGGAGGTAAATATTCACCTGCAAAGCAGCAGTACTTAATTATTTCCAGTAACATTAATTTCCTCACATTGTTCTTATCTTTCTTACACAATGTGTCTATCAAAATATGAACAACTCTAGACTTAACTGGTTTTTTTTTTTCTAAATGGCAAATTAGTAGAGGACTTCTATCATTATTCTCCCCAGTCCTGCAGCAGAGATTTCCTACAGCAAGAGAATTTAATTCACTAAAACCTATCAGTTTGAAGCTTAAGTGTCAAAAGCCCAGAGTTTCATTGATAAAACTAGTATGTCTGTAGTCCTATGGAAATAGGAAATGAGGTTTAGTCTGGTAAAATTTTTAGAGTCCTACTGCATGCCCACGATAGTCATACGCATGTGAAAAATCAAGCTTCATCTAATATAGCAATGGTGGAACGTGTGGAAAGTGTCACAGAAAATATATCAGTCACAAGGGACATAGCAATTGCTATGAGACAGATAGAAGAAACATAACTGAAGTATAAATAGATGTCTCAAATTACATAACCATGTCCACATATGAATCTGGTACTCAAAGTTGTGCAGCAAGTAACTAGAAACATAGTTTAAACCTGACCTTTGGCAATTCTATGCCCAAGCATTTCCTTAAATCACTGATTCAGAGTCAGCCAGGGCACAAACAGCAGTGTCGGCTCCCAGAATAAAATCCTTTCCCATTAAAGCCACAGAAGGGAGACTGGCCTCCAGTCATGGCTCTAACAAAGGAACTCAATAGAGAAGTTTTTTGTTCTATATTGTGGATATTCAACTGCTGTAAACTTGCCCAGCCTCGATTTATGTGAGCACTACATAGCTAATATCAAGAGGCTTTCTGAATCTGCCTGTGTATCAGTGCTTCTTTGACCAAGTGTTGTTATTAACTTTTCCTTCTATTCTTTGCTGGTGTTACCTCTTTTTGTGTACAGAAGTGTAGTGCAGTTTGTTTCTCTTTATGTACTTTTTACAAGGACTTCTACAACATAACTTTGGCTTAATTCTACTTTGTAAGAACAGAGGTAGAAGAGAATGTGGAGGTGAAAGAGTAGTTCATTCTTCTTACCTAATAAACCCTTTCACTTCTGACAGCGTCTGGAAAAATGAGACACTATTAATAGTGGTGGGTTTACCTGAGTCCACCTTTCATTTAATCTACATCACTGTCTGGATTTCAAACAGAAACACAAAAAAGTACTCAACAGGAGAAACTTTCTCCTGTCTTTCTGTTTCTTCTTTTACTTTAAAAATATTACACTTGGTTATTTGTCTTATACTGTTAAGAAAAATTTATCAGAAGCTACGACATTAGTCCTGTTCCCAGGAATTAAATGTTGGCTAGTAAGAAATAATTTGGAGTATTTTAATTTTCACTTGTATCTTTTTTCTCTTTTTTTAATGTCTAATAAAAGACTTGCAAATTTTCTCCAACTCTCTGAAAACGATTACTTGAAAAACACATCTGGCTAAATGTCAGTGCTCATGAAAAGGGAAGACAGCTATCACTGAGTGAAGCACACACACCAGCTCCCTGGAGCAGTTTTGGCAATGCGTGCATTCCCATACCTGTCTTGGAGCTATTCACGTAACTAATCTATGTAGTAGCTAGTCCTATGTGGGTGAAAATCCATCAGATGATACACTGCAACCAGTCAAATTGATTTTTTTACTAGTCACAGGAAGCTTGATCTGAAAGAATGAAGGGCTAACATGTTAAACCCAAACAGCCCTATCTTTCCACTAATTTTTTTTTCCTCTCATTTACAGTTGTGGTAACTGAATTCTAGTCAGACTCTTTACTAGGCTTACCACAAGTAAGCGAAGAAGCAGAATTACATGTGACAATAGGTATGCCAAATATTATTGCTACCAAAAAACTTTTAGAGAATGTTGAAATAATTAAAACATTACACACCCTCTCAAACAAAGCAAGGACATAAATCTCTAGTATAATCTTTCCCATAAATTATCTTCTTCCTGAAGTGCCTAGCTTGGTGCTGCTGACCATTGTGATATTTTGGTGCACCTGGGGTAAGACCTTCCCATATGTAGAAACATGCAGGGAGTTTCTGCAGCTGGTGCCAGTTCACTTCTCAGTGTGCACCACTTCTTGTCTTTAGAACTCAGTGTTGGATTCTGCCTTGCCTACATCTGCAAGAGAAAAGAATATACTGCAGCTCCACACATAGAGTTTAAGACAGTGATTTAATTAACAGGACAGCCTGAAAGTGCTGGTGATACAGAAGCAACATCACAATTCTTCCTACTGTAGTGCACGATGACCCCTTCCTCCAGCTTGTTTCTTATAAGAAAGAATAATGAAGTATTAGTTCAGTGCCATTTGCCCTTACTGCATTTTCCACGGTGCTGCCCTAATTGAGATGTGGATTTATTTACATAAAGGATCTCAGCATCTCTAAGCTTTCAGGTGAGAGGTCTGAAGACAAGATAAATATAAACAACATAAAAGCTGCCAGAATCTATTTAATGTATTTCAAATAACAAATACTGTTAGTCACCTGCTCTCGATTTGTCTATATAGAGTGGACTTTCTATGTATACACACATGCCTGAGAGGAAAATTTGAGACTGGTTGCTCACTAATTGCTTTATCCATCTCACCTTTTTTTCCTGTATGCACTTTTTTTGTTGTTTTTATAGCTAACATGCACAGTTTCTAAGGTCACAATATAAAGGAGTACACCAAAGCTCACCAAACCAGACTCACCACGCCAATAAGGGCTCTGTTTTAAAGCTAACACATTCAGAGATAGCAGTAACTCTAATGATTCCCATGCCCTATGCCCACCACAGAAAGAACTGAGGAAACTTCACAGATAGTTTCCTCTGCCCCACAGGTCCTCCTACATTGTGCACTGCACTACCCTTCCCTCTCACGGCAGTTCACAGTCTTCCTTGCAGATGACTAACAGCTTAGGTGGTTAAACCTGTGATCATTAGGAAACTCAACTTTCTGTGCAACAGGAAATCAAAGTGCATATCTCTACATTTCATTCTGTCTGGATAATTTTGATTACTCACTTTCATCCTGTTTTTCCCTCAGTTATTTTCTAGCCACTTTCCCTTCCTGTTTTTATCTTCCCTCTGCAAAACTGCTGCAATACTTGAACTGCAAAAATAATAAGGCAGGTGTTCAAATACAAACAAAAGCTTCCACCAGAATTATTGCTTATTTTAGTTTTGAAAGTATCTTTAGAATAGTTTGTGTCCTTGGTGCACCTGACATTCAAAACAGAATGAATTCCAACTTGAAAGAGAGATTCTTCTTAGCTGAATATGTAACTAAAAATTCTGATTCAGCCTATACTGCTGTATGTATTTTTGTATTAAAAAAAAAAGTGAGAGAAACAGGAGAGAATGTAAGTACATGCCAATAAAAGTACCCCAGATAGTGGAAGGGATTGTAAATTTTATAGCCGGACTACAAGTCTTTGCATTCCAATAAGCAGGAGATGCTGTTTTAGCATAACACTGAACAAGTTCAAAAGAATGCCTTTCTTTCAAACATGCTTATCATTAAACACAGGACAATACACAGGGTTATATTTAAAGACCTCTTCCCAAAATCATCAAGTATTTCTTAACAAGATCTAAATAGCTCATGTACTGATATTGATGGTATCTGAAATGTAAAGGTTTATTCTTCTAGTGCTTAGAGGATCATCTTTCTGCAGCTGGTTGGCTAGACTGTAGGATGCCTTCTCTCAGTCAGCATATGTATAACAAGACAATTGTTCAGCAGCTTGTAAAATATGAGATACTGATGGCCTAAGGGAAGCTCTGAATACCACAAGTTCATAATTAGAATACCTATGTATTTTATCCAATAGTTTCCATCACTGTCACAGAGATGAGTGGTTATGAATTTCAGAGTAATTTCTGTCCATAAAGACTGATTTACAGACTTTCAACTTTAGACAAGTGAAGGGCAAAGAAGTAAAGCCAAACCCTTTCTACCTAGAGAGTTCTTTATCCTTATAAGGATTCTAAAATTTATAATCGTCTCTCCTGGTACTCAAGTTCAAGCCTCACAGTTGGTAACATACGACCTATTTATGTGCATATCATCCATCCGCTTTCAGTCATTCTGTCCCTCTATCTGCACAACCACAGTCACACCATGTACGATGTACGGAACAGCTGATAAGGAATTTCAGCAGGAAAAAGAATATAAGCAGATCAACAGTTCTGTTGCCAGAGCTGCTGGCAGCAAGTTTAACATCTCATTTATTCCAGATTTATAAAGAGTCACTGTACTGATCTGAGCATAGAGCTGTGTGTTTGACTTCTGTGGCGATAGACTGTCTAGCTGAAACCTCTATTTGGTACTAAATATTAAGTTAAACTGATACTGATAACATTATCTTGGGGGGGAGGTGGAGAGAAAACAACCATCTTGCTAGCAAGGAGATTTCCATAGTACCTGGTCTGTGGGTTTGCATTTCCTTCAGTTTTGCTTTTGGGTTTGGTTTTGGTTGGATTTTCCAGCTTTTTGGGTTTTGGTTTTGCTGTTTGTTGAGAGGGGTTTTTTTTTGTGTGTGTTTCTTTGGTTGTTTGGTTAGTTGGTTGGGTTTGGGTTTTGGTTGGTTGATTGCATTTGGTTTGGTTGTTTCTTTTGGGTTTTGGGCTAATTTTCTTTTTTAACTTTTATCTGTTTTTCAATCACTGCATTTTACTGGAATTATATGTAACTAAAAAATAGTGTTAAGACAGAGGTTCAGTACCCTGTAGCCAACACTCAGAAAAAAAAAAAAAGAGAAATCCTATTGCATTATTCTTTTAAAAACTATATTAAACAGGGTACTCTTTGAGAGAACAGTTCTTATTGACTGTGAGGAGAAAGCACAAGGGGAGAAAAGAAAACTACCAAACTAGAAAATCTAATATATAGTTTTTATTTCAAAAGGCTACAATATCACTGAATGCTCTGCTATTCAGTTGCATAACAATAAAAAAATATGTTAACTAAGCTTCAGAAGGAAACAAATTTTGCTAAATTATCTTTTGCTGTTCTACTTCTCTCCATATTTTTGTTGTGTATGTGTCTCCGCATGCATATGTGTGGATGTTTATCATTAAGAATACACAACATCACATGAATAAAAAAGATGTTTTGATTAGAGCACAAAATGAGTAAAGCAATTAGAATAATCTTACTGTCAGATGCTCTGCCATAGAGGCTTAGGCATCTCTGGGCAAATATAAGGGACTTGCCTGGGACACTCAAGGGGTACATTTGTTTGTTTTCTTTTTTTTTTTTATTTAAAGAAGTATCTATTCTGCATCTCCCTTTCAAAGTATTTTCAAAGCTATAGTTGTAGACAATTTTCTCTCTGAGTTAAGACTGTTACTCTGTTACACAACTACTAAAGAGTAAGATTCTGAAATGAATTTTGTCACTCAGTGAAAGCAATTTCTCAAACAAAAAAGCCTTCTACTGGCAAAACACATTTTATAATTTACTGCTGAACCTCTTCAGGAAGAACCTCTTCACTGAGAAGCATGGCACAGGGCCAGAATGAGCTATTTCAAAAACCGCTGTTGGGCATATACCGATTTGATACACAGAATTTAGCAACACAGCTGGGAATTACTCTGTGTGTGTGTTTATACTCTGTTAAATTTTAGCAGTCTCTTACTGTATACTCATCTTCAGTATGAGGTAGTTTGTTATTAGACTGGTAAATCTGTTTTAAAGAAGAAGAAATTTATCATGTGGATAGTAATCCTTTCTACTTGTTTAATTATTTTCTGTTGGAAATTAGTTTTCTATAGGTAGTTCAAAGAATAAAATGTTTTGGATTAAATATTTGATAATATTTAAAAGAAGAATGAAAATGTGATGTGTATTAGAAAGGTGACTGTGAGCTGCTGGTTAACCTTATAGGTCTTACAGTACCTCCAGATTTTCTCCTTCAATGAATAATGTGAGGGCTTACAGTAATGTATTGTTACAACATGATACAATATACATATGGAGCGTTAAAATAAAATTGAGGTATTCCAACCACCCCATTCCAGTTCATGTCAATTAAGGCAACAAAGTGATTTGATTTTTTTACATAATTATAACAAATTATTAAATAAGTCGTAAATTTTCAACTGATATGGGCCAAGAAATAATGCTTAGTGCAGGAGCATTTGCAACTAACTCCAAAGCTAAGTGGTTAAAAGAAAAGAACAAGGTTAAACCTAGATCAGTCAATGAGGTGGCCTGTGAAACCAGGCAAACAAGATTGCTAAATGGAGTACATTTAGTTGGATGCAAATCTCTCAATGATACAAGAAGCATCACCAAAGTAAAATCTTCTAGATCACCAATTAAATTATAGAGTACTGCTAACAAATATTCATTTAGAGACACTTCACATGATTTCAGTGTATCAGGCATGCAACAGGTTCATTAAAACCACGTCGCTTACCAAAAGTGTATTCACTAAATGATATACACACCCAATGCCTGGTCTATGGATAGCTTTTACAGAAGCATCCTTATGTAGGCTGCATCTACTACCTATGCACTGTAACAATCCTGAAACAGATGCAATTCTAGTCATCTAAATAACTTGTACCTACATAGCTTGTTTTTCCATAGACACATGAAGAAACTACTGATCAAAGCATATATACATTAGCATAACCAGAGACACACTGCTGGGATTGTATCATCTTCAATTATGGCTAAATGACATCACTTCGGCATATTCAAATTGTTACTCACATGAGTAATCTCTAATCATGAGAAGAGTGTCTGTGAAATTAACTTGCCAGTGAAAGAGAGAAGGATTGAGTCTGGAATCAAATATATTAATTTAAAAAGCAGTTTTTCAGCTGTGAAGTTCTATTTCATAAGCACAAGTTTGCTATACACTCTTTCCATTGACCCTGGGAGCAATACCTCTTGGGAGCACCTTGAGTGTTTTACCTAATAGAGAAGCTTCCAACTCACTCGAGGAAAAATACCAGGTTTTATCCTTGTTTAATTTGATTTCAGTTCATCAATAAAACTAATTTTGAATGCAAATTAGTTGTATATGCTTCAAATGGTCTGGCAGGGACCTCTGTGATTATATACAAAATCACATCACCTATATATGTAACACCAAATATATACATATATAAAATAAACCCCTCATTTCTTCTTCGGAACTGTATGTTAAATCTCTTGTTCTGTAAGATGTTGGTACAAAATAATACCTTTTTGTTGTTGTTGCAGTAACTTTCAGTGACATTCACAATGTCATGCTCATCTTAACACAGTTGTAATACTGCATTTCTTTTTCTCTGTAGCAGAAACACCCAGGAACTCTCAAGAGAAAGAAATATTTGTAACTCTGAATTTACAAGCATGTGGCTAATGATCTTTGGTTTGGCCATGATATGGTCCTCTGCAGTCAGTGTGAAGATTGAAGGATGCATAAGAATCACTGAAGGCTCTTAGTAGTGTTAAGACACACTGCAGAACCACTGTGTCCTTTCCTCAACGGAAACTCTTTTTTTCATGTATTTCTTGGCTAACTTTATGGAACAGCTCAGTGAGGTATGAGCTACTTGTGCTGCTATGTGGAGCAGGATTGGACATAATTTTGAGAAAAAGCTATTCTCTTCAGTTCAGTTTTCCCTTATGGTTTTGATAAAGGAATGAAAAATCTGCCAGCAGCAACTGGGAGTGACACTGGCATGCGCTGATTTCAGATCTCAGAAGGTGCTGGTGAGGCTTTTAATTTAGAACTCTGACCTTTCCTGCTCTTAATAAGTCACGTAGTACTTCCATATGGTTTACAATATTTACTAGAAGTGTCTAGCATCAGCCTGCCCAGACCATGATGGATACAGAAGTACATGACAGTGAACAACTAATGGATCAGTGAGATGGAATTTCAAAATCTTTTGCCTGTAATTCTCCCTCAAGATCCCAGATATTAAACAATGTCAGTTTTGCCTGAATAAATGTCATGGAACAGATTCAGATAAATCCAGTCATAGATAACATGTTTTCAGGAAGGAACCAATTTGTTGTTATGATTTTGTATTTTTAAGGAAATTAGATTAGCCATGACAACTTGGCCACAATAAAGAATTTTGACTAAAGAAAAGGACTTCAGGCCCTTCATCCAAAACTTTTCACTGTGATATATTCACAAATACAGGGTGATAAAAGGAAGTAATGCCCTCTTCTGTATTCTGTGGGTCAAAATATATCCCTGTCTGGGCCAGTAAAACCATGATGTAGACCATTACATTCATTTACAGATTACTTTATAAACTATCTTTCAAAATTACTCTTTTTCTTCAAAAATATTTTACTGCAGTCTTTAATCCACAGCTGTTGTAGCAAATTATAATGTTTTACCTTGTGAATAGGTAGCTGGTGATTAAGTGTTATGAAAGTGGCCTGTTGACTTGAAGGCCAAGCCCGAAGAATATTATCTGTGACCTTTAATATTCTGCTTTGCAAAGGGCATACCCTACAAAATACTGACCAGGGCCACTGAAAGCAAGCCATGGCTCACCTGGGGCCAATGCAAAATTGTCACTTTGCAGGACCAATTCTAGCAATTATCTGATCCTGTACATCAAAACCCTATTGAGTTTTGTTTCAAAGGGCTAGAGGATGAGTTTCAATGACAGTGTACCTTTACATGATCAACAGTTCTCTGTGTGGTATGCTTTTATAAATACATCTTTGCATTAAACTGGAATACAAAAAAGGTTTCTTTTACAACAAATTAATAAAGAAGTTACTGCTTGAACTAAAATATACAGGAAGTATGTTTGAGGAAAAGCTGTTAGAACAATATTTCTTTTTAGGAAGGGCATTTTACCAAACTATGCATCATTAAGTTTTCAGGAATGCTAAATTGATGAATTTGATTTAAGTTGTAGCCAGTATTTAATTCCGATTCATTTCAAAGGGTGATGTCAGAAGAAGGAATTTAGCAGGGCTGGGGGGAAGTTGTTAGCTTGGTAAACCATCAGTTAAAAATAAAAGAAGTTATAGGAAGATGCCAACACCTGTCACTACTGGCTGAAAATACCTGATTAAATTGCACTATTTCTGGGACAATACTGTTTGATGTGATTGCAATATGATTTGTAAAACAGAAAATAATTTTTATTTCAAGTGTTTCTTCCCTGAACATTACCTATGTTTTAAGGTTTGGCTTGCTTTAAATAAATGAATAAAGAACATGTGTCAAGAGATATGTTTTAATGATGACTTTTTTTGTGGTTGTTTCTCTTTAAAAAAGATGTCAGTTACTTGAAAGATGTAGGCTGCACATAACTGTAGAGGAACTAAAACTCCTATCTTTAGTGTATGTTAAATTAGCCTTCTTTATAATAACTATCTATTATTTTTTATTTTAAAAAACCAAAACACAACAAAAGCCACATTGATTCTATCAAAAGAAAAAGCATTTTTTATACCTCCAAGGCAAGTTTCAGCCTTTTTTGGTTTCTTGAGAAAATAAATAAAAGAATTGGCAGAAAGACTTCTAAAAAGACTGCCCAAGGGGGAGGGAAGGAAACACCTTAAAACATCATATTACCAAGTGCTGAGGTAATCAGCTGCAATCTGGGAAATGTCAAACAATGGTATTCACCTACCCAAAGATACTGCTGATCAAGTCCTCAACTGCCATTTACAATCACTAACTAAAACATGGAATATAGCTGAGGATATAAACAAGAGGCAAATTAGTATTGGGAAGCTGGGTTTAATAATCCCCTAAAAGAGACCATCTGTTTATAAAGACCCCCTTTTCCTTGATCTCTGACATGTATTCCTAATATAGACACAGATGGATATTTTTTTTGGTACATTTTTTAAACACCCTGCTACTATAAAGTCTACTTAAAGTATATCTGGTCTGAGTGTTTGTCTCAAGTTTCAGTTATTATGTAAGCACTCGGGGGCAATAAAGTTTCACATTGAGTTAGCCTGCTTCAGAGCAAGTACTAAACCATCAGACAAACATAAATGTAATTCCTTTATTATTGATGTTCAATACTATAGCATACTTTTACACTTTTATGATTTTTGCAAATGCTCATAATATTATTACTAGAATAGCTAGAATCAAGTTCTGGATTCTGGAAAACCCCAAAGATGGATTTTCTTGCTTCCCTCTTTTAAAAACACTGGGAAATCACATTATCTGCAACAGATATGACACTGATAACCTGACCAGCTAAGTGGTTTGCAGGAATAAAAACACCAAAACAGTTTATAGCCTGTGTGTCCCATCTGCTACCGTGATGAAGAAAAAGGGAGTAAACCACTGTTGACTACATACTTTTCACAGATAGAGGTCACTAATGGACTGGATTTGAATCCCTCTGGTAAAAGTCTCAAAGTAGCATGCAAGTAATGTAGTGAAAACAGAACTTATTTTGAGACTAAGGAGGTAGCATAAATGATTAAGAAATTAATCTCTCACCTTCGTGGAAGCAGTATTATCTTAAGTATGCCTTCCTTCTAGTCCTTTAAATAGAAAGTGCAGTGCAGGAAAAGCCTGACAGTGATGTTTGTTTGAAGTCCTTTTTGCTTTCTTGACTTGGCAAAACTATGTCTATATTCTTTCTTTTCTACACGAAAGGTAGGGAAGTCAGCCCTAATAACCTTCTACACTTCAGATATAGCTATTTTAAGCAGTTAAAAGCAAGTACATTCCTGACTTTTGAAGGAAACCATAGCCTGTGTAATGCAGATTCCAACTGTGAGGGTGTAGGGTTGCGCAAAGGAGGTATGTCTACATCCTAAATCAAACTATCCAGCAGGCCAAGATACAAATGTGACTTGTAACAGTGGTTCAAATTAAATCCAGACTCTCAAAGCCAAACATAGATAACATCACATTATACAAAATATAGGGTGTATGTGTGTATGAGGAATGATTCTTGTCAGAACACTGAGTACATTCCAGAACCACTTCTTGTTACAGCCTTAGACTTCAGGAAACACTGATGATTGTCCTAGTCACAGGTAGTTTTCCAGACATTGCATTTGTACTTCACCTATAGTACTCCAGGCCTGCACTTTTTTACTTTAAAGTGCCTCACTACTATATCAGAATAAAGAGCAATCATTTAAATAGAAGATCTTCGACAAACAGAAATGATATTTGAAGTCTTACTTCTGACATAACCTTAAGGAAAAAGATCAACACTAACATTTTAACATCCCTTTTGTCACTTAGAAGTGGTAACTTTTAAATGACATCTGTAGTACGGGGTTGATTATGCAAAAACTATGTCTCAGTGATAACACTGCATACATTGACTCTTTAAAGGAAGAAAAGAACAAAAGGTAGATAGAGGTATAGGCAGGGTACCTTTTAAGGGTTTTTTTAAAAATGCCAGTTTTCTCCTTCCAAAAATGCATATATCTGAAATGAAGTTCTGAACTTCAACTACAAATATACAAAGGTTGTTTAGCAGAAAGACCGTGTCAATGAATGAAGCAAGGACTGAACTCCGTGGAAGTTTGTGGATTTTTTTTCTCATTGTTTTGGTGTTTTGTTTTGTTGTTTGAGGGGGGGTGGTGTTTGTTTGTTGGGGGGTTATTTTGTCGGATTGGTTGGGTGTTTTAAACCCAAGTAATGATCAATCTCAACTTCGTACACTGTTTTCATTTTCCTGCAAGCGCAGTAGAGTTAGATGTAGTAAATAAATCTCTCTTTAACACACACCCTGTCTTTCTGTGCGCATATAGACATCTGTGTGTGTGTGTGGAGAGGTCTGACTTGCTTTTATATCTTTTCCTGCTCATCATGTAAGGAACCTCTCCCCTTCTGTTTAACTCAGCTCTGCATTGCAAAAAGCAGCATCCAAAGAAATCTAGCTAATATCTTACACACGGAGTACAGAAATTTACACGGATTTGTGCTTTGGATTTATTAGCTTATTGTAAGCTTTAAAACAGATTTCCTACATTAAAATTAATTAAAAGCTCCTGTTAACCAATTCCCATTCCTAAAAAAACGTGGAGAGTCCTACTCTCTTAGTTCGCTCCTGATTTCTTTACCTTTTGTATTTTTTTATCTCATGCTCTGAAGAGGTGTTTTCAGCTGTTAAGACTTTATTTTTGCAATCTGTCATTTTTTGTCCACACACACCCCCTCTTTGTAGTATTCGTTACTATTTTCCCAGAAACCACCGCTTAATTTATCAGGTCTATGAGGGGTTCCTTTGTATTCCCCAGACTAGATCTAGTTCTCTTAACCTCACCTCCACCCTCCTGCCACCAGTCCCATTCGGAAGGCTGCTGATGCGATCTGGATCTGATGGATCCTGGTGCCAGGCTCAGCACCTCGCTTTCTCTTAGCACTTGCCAGCGCCAAGGTAAGCCGACTGCTGCTTCCAATCAAGATTCACCTTCAAAGGTCCCACTTCTCAAAACTACGTCCCAAATAATACTAACGGTGCTATTAAGACAGGAAGCTTGGCGGCTCCCCCACAGCAGGGGTAGCTCTTGGTTCTCCCTTCTTCGCCCGGCGCCGTGTGGGGGCCACGGGGTGAGGGCCAGGTTCGGCACCCGCCCACTCGGCACTGTAACGCGACCGAGGATCCGGGACCCCGATGCAGCTGCGAGTTCCAAGTCCTACTCCTAACCAGCAAGCCGGCGTGAAATAATCTGGGGAACCTCCTAACACTTGTCCCGGCCATTCATAAATCCGCGCGTGTGTGTGCCCGGGGCCGCACACTCTCTGACATGGGGCTCTAATGAGGCAGAGGCGGTGTTTCTGGCACACAACCTAATCCCGGATCCTCAAGTTCGACTTCTCGGAGAAAGCAAACGGCACCTCTACTTAAAATCGCCCAGGGCTAGCATCACGGGGAAGAAAAAGAGAAATTAAATCCCGACTGTACCTGGCCGTATCTTGGAATCCCTCGCCGGCACGAATCATAATCCCTCTCCGCACCTCTGACCCCCCACACCAAAACTTTTCCGATGCTGCCGCCGCCGCTCCTCGCTGTGGCCTCCGCCCTCCGCGCCGCGCAGCGCTGCCGCCCAGCGCCGCTCTCGGCCGGCCCCGCGGGTCCACTCCCCGCCGGCCGCCGCCTCTCCGGAGCGACCCCCGCGCCTTCCTCCGCCCTTACGAGGCAGCGGCATCGTCCTCCCCCCTTCTCCGCCACCTCCTTCTCCGGCGCGCAGCCCGCAGCTCTGGCATCCCCAACGCACTTTCTCTGCTCGATTCGCTCGCTCTTCCCCCCGCCGCTCCTCCTTCTCCAGTGAAAAATAAACGAGAAGGGACCGCGGGTACGCCTGATCTTGGGGTTTCTTTCTTTCTGTCCTCTGGAAGTGATGAAAGGATCACATGAGGCGCAGGCACGGAGGAGACTCAAGACCCTTGGAAGTCGGAGAAGGCATCGGACACTTATATGTGAGTGTATATGCGAGTGTGCGTGTCTGGCTCTCTCCAAGTCCTGCGCCTGCCTTTAGCCGCCACTGCAGGCTGATCTTAGCAGTAACGATGCCTCAGATCTGACTATTCCCTGCTAATGTAAGTCGTGCCTTTTTTTCCTCCCTGCCTGACACCCCAGGGAGATGTTTACAGTAATGAATTCAGTTGATAGCCATCTCTCTCGCTCCTGGAGTCCCTCCCACATTTCTAGTTTAAAGAATGCTTGGAAGGCAGGGCAGCAACCTAAAGCTTTCCAAGAGGCAAAGTCAGGCTAGGTTGTTAGGTTTTTTGTGATGTTGGTTTTTTGGTGGTTTTTTTTCCCTTCTGCCCCCTCCTCCCCCCCGCCCCGCTTTTAACCCAATGCTTGCTGACGGCAGTTTAGCAAGCTCAGTCGCTTTGGACTTGCCCTCCTCCCCAGCTCTCTGGGAACGGAACCAAGCGGGCGGCGCTGTCCGAGGACGTGTTGGGCTACTCAGTCCGCGGGACCCCCACCGCTCCTCACCGCGGAGCCTGCGGGGCCAGGGCTTGCAGGAAAAGGTTAGGATGTCGCTACCGTTAGCGGGGGGTCTGCCCTGGCCCGCTGCTCCGGAGACTTTTGGGGTGTATCGAAAGGGAAGCTGGGGTGTGAGTTCTGCCCGAGCTGCTGTCCTAACTGGGAGATGTCCTTAGCAATTTCAGCCGTGCTTTCCACCAACATGGCGATATTTTATGTGCAGCCGACGACAAGCCCGCCTCCCCCACCCCCTTCTCTCCTCCCCCCCCCGCGAACTTTTAGGTAGGCAATTGCAATATGAAATAAATATAACAGAATAAAAGAAAGTCCAGCCCTCAGGGAACAAACAGACCTCCTTTAGTATTCCATCTGATTTCCATCATCAGTCAGAAGGACTTTAAAACCACTGGAGAAACCGCCTTTTGCCCTAAAGCTCTAACAACGCCCCCCTCGCTCCCCACCCCCGCAATGTCTCCTGTGCACATTCAGTGCGTGTTCGTGTTTGTGCGTGTGTATGTGTGCGCATCCTGGGCTGCCTGCGCTTGTTTCAGAGTAACCCTTCCCCCGCCGCCCAGTTCTCTAGCAAACTATTACCTTGTTCTCACAAGTCGACTTAAGACTATTTAATGCCGAAAAGCACTTGAGCGATAGGATACAGCCGTCAAGGTAGGACGTGGAGCTTGCGAAGACAATTTGGCTCAAATTCCTCCATTAGGAAAATGCACGATACGGCTTTGGCTGTGAGTTACTTTAAGAGAGGGGCTGGAGAGGGATGGGAGAGAGGAGAGCTGATCAATGCCATGTGTCGAAGAAACTGAAAAGGCAACTGGAATGCCTCGGGGTTTGCTTTTCCCTCACCCCTGACTGCTTACTACTTGCAGTTTCTGCTCAGCCGTACCTCAAAAGCTGAATCACTCGCCATTGTCTCCGGACCTCCTTCGCCCTTCGCTTGGGGGGGCTAAATTATTCACGACTTCAAAGGCTTTAATAAGCAGTACCGAGAAGACCAGCGGGGAGCGCGGAGCCACGAGAGGAGTGCGGTGTTAGCCCAGCAGCAGTGTGTTTGGCGCTGCTCCTGCTGCTCCGCACCCATCCTGCTGTCCACTTCGTGCCCTCCAAGGAGAGTCCGCGTGTGTGATAGCCCCGAGACGTGCTGCCTGCACGCTTGGGGAAGAGGTTGTGCCCTAGTCTACGCAGATGAGCGTAATGATGGGGGAGGGGGGTACGGAAGGGGGAGCGCAGGTAGAACTGCCATTTCTCAGGGGACTTGGAGAGGGAAAAGGAGTTGAGGACTAGACCTAGACCCAGCTTCTCTCCCGGTGACAATGCCTCGAACACCAGGGTCTCTTAGGCCCCCAGGATCCGAGATGATGGGGAAAGAGCCCGAGGCCCTCCGCTGGGCTCAGCTGGCTGGAAAGGAGCGAAGCTGGCACGGGTCAGACCCGCGAGGAGAACCTGTATCCCCGGTTCGGAGACTGGGCTGCTTTGAAGTCCAGTCCGCCTGCAGCTTCCAGCTGGTCCCGAGAGATGGAAGTATCTGGTGCACCGTAGGATCCAAAGGCGAATGAATAACCTTATTTTCAAATGCTGTTCTGGGTCGGTTTTTGACTTTTTAAGACCTGTCTTTTTGTGGTTTGGGTTTTTGTTGTTGTTGTTTTGGTTTTGTTGTGGGGTTTATGTTTGGTTGGTTGATTGTTTTTTCTTCCAGCGTCTGCATACTTTTCAGAGCACTTATTTGAGCATAATTTATATCTTTCCTGAAGCAGATAGGGAAATGGTGCATTTTCTCGTGGAAAAAAATAAAATTAAAAAATCCGCTTTCTAAGTCAGCTTTTGTACACCCATCCCTTCTTTCTTCACGTCCCCAATGTTAGCAACCTGTCGACATCACATAAAGAAAAGCAGATCTTTGTTGGTCACAGGTATTTCTCCCTCTGTGCCCCCAGTCGCAGAGGAAAGTGGGAATGCTTAAAAATTCTGCAAAGCTACAGGCTACTGCACTGCCCCCAAGGCTCAGGATGGTTAGGAGGAATTATACCTGTCCCATTCCCCCCCTCTGCCCTGGGCCCCTCAAGCAGCCCCCACTTCAAATCAGAGAAAGATATTCATGACATATTTTCAACGAATAGAGATTGTCTTATTCCAGAAAGTGACTTAACTAGCCATTACCTGCTGCTGCAGAGGTGGGTCCTTCTTGGTAGGTCACCCAAAGCCCACCGGGTCTGGCAGGTTGAAAGGGAAGAAAGTGGCAGAAGAGCTGGGCTCCGGCATGATATTATTTTAAAGATGACCATCGATGTCTGTTTCCCATAGCTGCCAATGGTCACCACCACCCAGGATTTCTCTCCAGGAAAGGAGGAAGGAAATTTTCTTTCCAAGCTGCTGTCCAGCCAGTCATTTGACCCTGACACTCACCGATGACACCGAAGAATACCCTGCTAAAGCAGTTAAACGCCTTGTAATTTCCTTTCTTCTCTTTCCCTCGGCGGCTCCGGCGCAACGCCGCGGAGTGATCTTATCACTATGTGATCATTATTTACCGGTGACAACCAGAGATGCAGAGCTCCAAAGTGAGGGTGACAGATTTCAAAGCGGGCCTGCATCGTATTCAGCATCATACATACTCTTCCTCAAACTTTGCCTAGCAAAGCGAGTCAACGGCTTAACCCTTTTCAGCCCTTTCTCTTGCCCGAGTACCAAGACCTGAGCCTACGGGAGAATTGCTTACTTGAGAGGAAGCACAGCATGCACAGCTACTTGGCTGGGGACTTTTTATTACGTGTCATTTTCTATTCTTGATTATTTTCAGTGGAAAGACATCAGAACCTCCATATCTGGGGAGCAGTTGGAGAGCTGAATTATCTCTCCTCTGTGTTTAGGAGCTGGAAAAAATGTCCTGAGGAGTCACCTGTGGTCCCTAGTTTTAGACCGAGTCTGATGTGCAAACTGTCATATACATTGCTTGAATCCCTCTCGCACAGGCATATGTAGAACTTCTGCACTTTCTTCAGCATGGTGTGGCTGGAAGCACAGGTCCAAAAGTGTTATTTCACTCAGTCCTCCATATTCAGCTCATTTGCAGCTTATTAAAAACAGCAGAGAAAGGAGCAAGTGAGAAAGAAACATATTTCAACCACCTCCCCCCCCAAAAAAAAAACCCCAAACAAACAAACAAACAAAAAAACCCCCACAGAGTCTTTTTAAAAGATGCACTTTGTAGCGAAAGGAAATATTTACCACCAGCAAACTCCAGCATGTCAGAACATGTTTCATCCAAAGCAGAAGAGAGCCTTAAAAATAAGATAAAAAGCTTGTGAAATTCAAAGATGAAAATAAATGTATGAAAGGCTTTTCGAATTCAGTACTACCAGCCCAGAGCTTGATGTCAAGACAATGCTGTAGCACTGTAACATGCAGATGTGGAGAGGGAAACATGAAAATTAGTAAACTCCATTGCTTTTCTGATACTCATTTATACTGTTTTCATTAAATTATGATAGTTCTCTAACGCTTCTCTGCTTCTCGTCCCCTCTGAAAAGGAGAGGATACCTCTAACTGCAGCTAAATGACACTAAAAGCCTCGATGTGGATGTAGGCTGGCGGGAGCTCCATCCCAAGCTCCTTCCACAACATAGGAAGGACACGGATGCAGGTTGGTACGTATGAAGAGAAAATTGAGTGCTCTCATCATTAAATGAATAAGGTAAGGCTGGACAAGGAAGGAGACGAATCCTACAGCAAGAAAATGGGCAGGGGAAAAAAAAAATCTCCTCCCACACATATTTCTAAGTTTTGCATTTAAACACAACAGATACATAAACTTCCTTGGAGGACAGCCCCCAGCTCCTGAGGCCGCTCAGCCAGGAGGCGGCGGCTGCAGGTGCCCTGCGGGAGCTCCGCGAGCGCGGCCACAGAGCAGCACCGCCTGCACGTCCGGCGGCGCGGCCCAGGTGGCAGCAGAGCACAGCGCTGGGATGCTGACAGCAGCCGGGGCGCGTACCCGCTCCTCCTCCAACGCACTGCTGCTTCCCTCCCTTCTTTTTAGTCTTGGTTGTAGTCTGATTACTTGCACTTTAAGCATTTCTCCACTACATTGTAAATGTGTGAAGCACGTATTTATTTATTAGCAAACTGTTTTGCGTGATTGAAAGGCAGTAAACTGAGAGTACAGAATGTATTATCTTTAAATTGTCTAAGATCACACAAGATGGCTAGCCTGGAGTGATGGTCCACTGATCCATAATACAACCTCCCTTATTTTAAAGCGAATATGCAACGGGTTAGCATGAAGAAAGAGTATAAAAATGAAAGTGTATTTTCTTTCTTTCTTTCTTTCTTTCTTTCTTTCTTTCTCTCTTTCTCTCTTTCTAAATTCTCAGCTGTATTTTTGGAATGGTTTCTGCCACTTGTGAGAGAGGAAAAAAGAACTGGAAATAGTTCTGTAACTGGGAGACTGGTCTAAAACGTATTGAATACTCTTAGTCTTTGCCAATAATGTCAAATTTTGCTTCAGGTCTTGAATTTTTGCAGCTGACAGAGGGAAAAATATCACAAAGTGAATTCTTCATCAGATTTGGAAAAAAACAGTATCCAGGGTTCAGTTGCTTGAAAAAATATTTTGAGGAAGGTAAAGGACCTTTAGAACAGCAGATCAACGAGTTATTAAGATCTTGTATTGAATTCTGGATGAAGGTATATATATGTTTCTTTCCTTTTTAATTAAACAAATGAAAATGTTTCATATTAGATCAGGAAATGCACACCCATCTTGTATTTTGTCTAAGTGATCACTTCTGTGGTGAACTTGAAATGAAAAAAAACCCACACTGGCTCTGAAACAGACTTTAACAGAGTTTGTGATGCCACTCTCCAGGTAAATGTCTACCATTTTGGAGGGTAGGGGTTGGATTTTATTTCCAAATAAAATTGATAATAAAACTTATGTATGCCATTTGACTGTCCTTGTTGTGCTTCTCATCAGCTCTTTCTTTCTTTTCCCTTTTCCATCAGACCACTGTTACCTTCTTTTTTTTTTCTTTTTTAAACTTGTATATGTTGTTAAGTATCACCTTGAAATACACATGATGCCTTGGGTTGCTGCACTTTGTAGTCTTCATCTAGTGGAGGTTCTCCCTTTTTACTTCAAGGAGTTTTTGCATTTAGTTTTTGACATTATCATGTAAACTGCTTCTATAGATTGTCTTTGGTCATCCTTCATTGGCTCATCCCAGGAGACATAGGTATTTAGGTGTCTTACGGATTCTGGTTATAGTCTCATTGTCAGGTTAATTTCCAATGAAACCAAGTAAACATCTGATTACAAGCTTCTTTTTTTCTTTTTTTTTTGACCCTTCCCTTCTAACACCTTAGAGATTTATGTCAAATTTTGTTCAAATATGAAGGAATCTACCCAGCTGTTATTGGATAAACACGTTGGAAATAGATAATAAATAGATAAGACCAGGAAGATGGGATTGTAACATTTTATTGCATTTGGATCAGTAAAAAGCATATTTTTCTGACCACATTTTGTGACCAAAGTAAGCTATGACAAATTGCATCATGAATCATTCCAGCTCATTTCAAGCAGAAAGTCTATAGGGAAGACAGAATTCTGTGTATAATTGTTGATGGCTCACCTTAATTTTCATGCAGAAAAAAAGTTGCAGAAATACAGATTAGCCTGTATTCAACAGTAGTCAACAGTAGTGATTGATGGCATCTGATCAAATGTAGGTAATTTAAATGGCTAAATCCTAGTTGGTACAAGAATCTGATATTCATGAAACTGTCATGCATTAGTACTTTGTTCTTTTTGTGTATGCAATATTTAAAGGAAAAGCAGAATAATGAGAAAAACAACTGGTTGAAATGAACACACATATGAAACAAACAAACAAACAAAAGTAAAATTGACCTAACAACTTATTGTGGTGGGAATGGAAGGCATAAGAAAAACCTTGTGAGGAGCATGCAAATGGCCCATGTAATTTGTTTTTAAAGCAAACAAAAAATTTCCATCTCTGGATTCTGTCACTGAATGTTCACAATTCTGGAAGAAGTATCCATGCAGTTTTATCAGGCACACCTCTAGCTATGTTATGTAGAATTTGAAACATCATCTTGTGAAAGTCACACAACTATTCTTTATGTTGCCCATTACACATTCATTGCTCTTCTTGTAGGCAGAAGGCAGACTACCAATCTACTATAGAAAAAGCATCACTTTCTGATCACAAGGCCATCCGCCTTACCTCCTAAAGAACCTCGAGAGCTTGCTCATTCTATTTTTTTTGCTGATTAAAGCCCCATTTGTACTTTCTTATCAGGTTCAACAAGCTAAAATAATTTATGTAGTTTTTGTCCCTGTCAAGTCCATTTGTGTAACTTCTTGTAGTTGAAGGAGATGGTTGCAATTACAGAAAAGTGCCTCTAAACAATCTAGGAGGACCCAGTTTTCTTTTGGCTCAATAAACATGAGAGGACAGTTTTTAGAATTTCTAAATATGTATGTTGGACAGGATAAAATTATTTTATAACAACAATTGGCCCAATCAAAGTCTCTCAATACTATTTAAAGAGCTAACATGAAAAAAAAAAAAAGTTAATGCTTATAATATGAACCCCAGAGCTTGTAGCATGGCTCTTGTAGCTTTACAGCTGCTTGATTTCCATGCAGCACTTTATGCAATACTGGCAACCTTTATTCTACGATGTTTTGAAAAACCTTGAGCTCTGTCTTACAATTGTTGTTAATTCCCTTTCAATTCCAGTATAAGCTAATTATGTGTAATAGGATACAAAGGAGAATGTAGATTTCGATTGAAATTTATTGATTTCTGCTTTTTCTGGATTAATCCCTTGATTATGATAAAGAGGTAATGTCATTTTGTGAAGTCCTTTCTAATCCTTCCTGTTTATTTAATTAAGAGCATATTATTGTAAATGGCTTAGGTGAAAAGGAAAATTGGTTTCAGTTACCTGAAGAAGAATGCATAAAGCCGTTACCCTGGCCATCAAGGTCAACAATAAGAGGTTACATAATTGCACCTCTAAACTCAGATACAAATGAGCAATAATCTTTGCATTCTGCTACCACAGAAGTTCTTCTATCCACGGGCTATTACTACACCATGGACATCATCATGGTACAGACTGATCACCATAAAAAATAATAATAATTTTTTAAAGAGGCAGACTGACTAGGCAGATGCTATCTGTTTTGAATCCTGATTATTTGGCTGTTAAGCTTTCATGACTTGGAGAGGATTTTGAGGCAGTGCAAATATCTTGTGAAATCATTCATCTTGGTCTTCAGTGTCGTGGTTTTACTAAAGCTAGCCGACAGAAATTAAACTCTCAAATCAAATTGGAGAGAAAACACAGAATTGTATTTAGAGGGAGAGAGATACAGTGTTAGATCTGACAAAAAGTGATTTCCCCATCCATGGCAAACCCCCTTAAAGTTTTTCCCATCCCCAAAAAACCTAAATCTGCCTTCCCCGGTGCTCCAATCCTCCCCGCCCCCCACAACACCTCCAGCCAGCCAAGAGGCCTACTGCTTACATGTTCCAAATAGATTGGCTGCTGCCACACACACAGGGCAGGAGGAGGAGGAAAGGAGAACAAACTGACCTTGCTGTGAGGTTAAACCAAGATAGCAGAATTATGGGATTGAATAACAATCTTCCAGTCCTCAGAAAAAAATTTTAACCCTGTAGCCTCAACCTGGGACATTCAGAAAAGCATTGTACTGACATCACAGATTTGTGGACTGAGTAGGATAGGAAGGTTGTCAGAGCAGTCAACAGCTCTTAGTCAATTTTGAAACATAGGACACCAGCTTAATTTTGTTCAGGTCTAAACTTTTTCCTAAGATCTCATATAAGAGAGCTTTTGCCACTTCAGTAATCTCTTTACAAAGGAATTACCTTTTAGAATTAAGGGAAATGTCAGAAGGAAAAAGGATCTCTGATGAGATCTGCTGAAATAGTGAAATGTTCACCACCCAACCAGGTAACCATAGTCTGCTGGCAGAAAAATAGAAAGGATGTGCTATGTGGAAGCAGGAGTGCAATGCTGAAAGGTGTAAGACTACTTACTAGATTGATTCTATGAAGAGTATTTAGTCATTAGTATCAGTAGATTTTTTTCTTAATTTCATTCCCATACTATCATGGGTCTGGGGAAGATTATGAATTTATTTCTTCAATGGGACACTGAAGGAATCTGCTGGTGAGAAAACCCATCTGTGGAATTGCACCAGGATTACAAGTTTAGGGTGATCTAGTTCATCTAGGTGTCATTGTTAGGAAATTCCACTCCTATTGGTTTTCCATTTTGCAGTCATCACAGTTCTCAAGTCCTTGAGCAATCCCTAGAGAGTCTACATGTACTATATTTATTCATCCAGATAAATAGATGACTATTTTGTATTAAAAAAACCCCAAACAACTGTATGCAAAGGTGACAGCACATTGGAAGCTTTTTTAATGGATTTATTTTTTAAATTATCTTGCATAATTAAGTAATTGATGTTTGCTCCCTCTTTACTTTCAAATCAAACCTTTTGTCAATTCATGATGACTTTTGAGTGAATTCTGCTTACTTGGTTATGAAAAAGATCATCTGAAATAACCCATGGACATATCTAGTTAACCACACCACACAAACAATGTCTTGGGTGCAGTAGTTATGAAGAAGAGCCAGGAATATTCCCCCAGGATAAATAGAACTTTTTACTTGCATCATAAAATGATCTTCCTTTCTCTGCCTCAGGAAAAAGCATGCTAAGAAGTTAAGCTATTCTTTGGGTAGGGTTAGAGAAGGCAGTGAAATCCTCCCTGGACAGAGTGAAGCAGCTTGAATTTAATAGTTTATTGGTGACATTCAGTGAGTTCAAAGAAAATGAGTTAAGGAGAAGAAGAGTTTTCAGGATTTAAGTCATTCATTTTATTTTTTGAAGCATATGCAAGGTTGTCAGCATTCGTTCAGCAGAGAGACAGATTTCCTTAATTCAAGAGGCATGTTAAGATACTGGAACATGTCCAGAGAAGGACAAAGAAGCTGGTGAGAGGCCTGGAACACAAGGCCTATGAGGAGAGGCTGAGGGAGCTGGAGTTGTTTAGCCTGGAGAAGAGGAGGGTCAGGGCTGACCTCATTGCTGTCTACATCTACAACTGCCTGAAGGGAGGCTATAGCCAGGTGGGGGTTGGTCTCTTCTCACAGGCAACCAGCAACAGAACAAGGGGACACAGTCTCAAGTTGTGCTGGGGGAGGTATAGGCTGGATGTTAGGAGGAAGTTCTTCACATAGAGAGTGATTTGCCATTGGAACGGGCTGCCCAGGGAGGTGGTGGAGTCACCATCCCTGGAAGTGTTCAAACAAAGACTGGATGAGGCACTTAGTGCCATGGTCTAGTTAATTGGACAGGGCTGGGTGCTAGGTTGGACTTCATCAGAATAGAATAGAATAGAATAGAATCAATCAGGTTGGAAGAGACCTCCAAGATCATCCAGTCCAACCTATCACCCAGCCCTAGCCAGTCAACTAAACCATGGCACTAAGTGCCTCATCCAGGCTTTTCCTGAACACCCCCAGGGACGGTGACTCCACCACCTCCCTGGGCAGCCCATTCCAATGGCAAATCACTCTCTCTGGGAAGAACTTCCTCCTAATATCCATCCTATACTTCCCTCAGCACAACTTGAGGCTGTGTCCCCTTGTCCTGTTGCTGGTTGCCTGGGAGAAGAGACCAACCCCCACCTGGCTACAACCTCCCTTCAGGTAGTTGTAGACAGCAATGAGGTCTGCCCTCAACCTCCTCTTCTCCAGGCTGAACAACCCCAGCTCCCTCAGCCTCTCCTCATAGGGTTTGTGTTCTAGGCCCCTTACCAGCTTCGTTGCCTGGATGATCTTGGAGGTGTCTTCCAACCTGGTTGATTCTATGATTCTTCAAACTCAGAGACAAGATGGGTTTTCACTATAGGAGCATCTTTGGAGTTTGTCTCATGCATTTGCTCTACACAATTTACCTCAACCACTGGCAAACAAAATATTCTACTTACATGCTTCAGTTTTCATTGTTCTTGAATTTTTCTGGTCTCTGACTCATTGTCTATTGAACATTGTTGTGGTCAGCCTTGGCATTCTCATGGTTATTGGCTTATTGTTGGACTTAGAGTCAGTGAGCCACAAAAGCAAGGATGCTCCACAAGGGAGGATGAGCTGGAAGCTGACAGTGACCCCAGGCAGAGGCAGTGCCCTCGGCAAGTCCTGTAGCAGGGAAGTAGGGTGTGTAAAACAGGGGGCTAGTGACTGGGTCTGTTAACAGTTCCAGACATGGCAAGGTGGAAAGTCAGGATCTGGAACCATGCAGGAAAGAGGACTGAAAAGAAGGCTGTCACTTATGTCCAAGGTACATTCAGAAGACATGACAGGCTACCTGCACACCTCCATCAGCCATCAGACCAGGTCTGCGTGCCAGTCTCAAGCTGACATGGAGTCCCTGTACTGGAGCAAAGATTGTGTAGGGGCTCCTAGGAGAAAATGAGCCCAGTTAGGGGCTGTAATTATACCCAGGCCTCTGGCAGTTATGATATAAACCATCAGCAACTGTATGCTTGACTTACTGAGAACATAACTCTCTGAAGAGCTGTTTCATTAGCCCATTAAAAGTTCCAAATCTTTTCTCAGACAATACATTATTTTATCAATCCATCCTGGATAATCTATTACATTACTGGATAATCTATTACGTTAAATATTTGAAAGATTGGAAGGACTTTGTTTAGTCTCTCATTGCTGTAAATGAGATCTGACAGTCTCACAGAGGAGATGCACTATCACCACTATCAGCAATTGTATTATGATTTTCCTCGTTATTGATGAGAATTTGACAGAGCTATCTTCAAAAGTAAAACAATTGCTTGAGACACTCAGACTTTTGTGGTCAGCTAAACTAATGGTGTTTGAGCAATTATTGCTCAAAATCTTTGCTGTGCTCCTGCAGGTACTTTCACACAGCAGTTATTACTGAAATGTGTTCTTGAACTGTTGCAGCTGACAGCAAACGTAGTGCTAGCACTGACCAGGGTCAATTTTCAGTTTGCTCTTTTATGCTAGGTTGCAAATTGGTAGCTATCATGAGTTATTGCCAGTCTAAGAAAGCTCTTCCTGTTGAAGGAAAATGAAGGAAATGAACACATAGCTGGGGGAGGTAACAACTTTAACTAGCCTTACTTGATCCCCCACTGCAAATGAGTCAATAGTCAGAGGTCTAATAAAAAAAAAAAAAAAGTCTTTAACTTTCAAGAATGCAAATCCTCAAACTTAAAAAAAAAAAAAAAGAGAAAAAGCTAAAAACCCCAATAAATCTATCAAGCAACTAATATGAAGTGAATATGATAATTACTGGGAAAAAAATCCAAATCAATATTAGTTTAGATTTCCATTATATGGAAATATATATATAGAGAGAGATATAGATGCCAATATTAGACTGGCATCACGATTTCTACTAGAAATGCAGGTTTTCAATGTCATGATTTTCAGTTGTGTGGCTGAGAAAGGATTTGAGCTAGCAGGTCTGGTTTTATCTCACCTCTTGCTGCTGCTGTGATTGTATGTACTTGTTTTGTACTGTTTTGCTTTTTTGTTAATTGTTTTCTCCTGCTGTTTTTTTTTCCTTCTTTCCATATTCTAAGCTGATTAGAAATAATGAGGCACATTTGTGTCATGTGATATCTACCTTAAGGTGCACGTAATAGTAACTGTGCACACTTAATACCCATATTCTCAGGGCCTGGTCCACTATGACTGTGCTAGTTTGAAGATAACTAGAATGTTTTGGTGAGAAGGATTAGATCACAGGCTGTGAAAGAGAAACAGTGGTGATGTCTTCTTTACTCATAGGCTTGCTGAGATGTATAAGAGCAAGAATTCAAACACAGATAAGAGAGGTGCTCTTTGTCCGGGCTGTNTATATAACTATATATATATTGTAAATATCTGCTTGTAGGTTGTGCTAGCTGTAAATATGAAGCTTCATTCAATTTCCAGAGCTGGCTGAGTTTAGTCTGGGTGATTTCCAAAGTGTGGGGGGGCAGGTAACACCCAAACCACTACATATGACTTTATGTTGTCATAGAATTGATTGAATTTAGGCTTATTTTAGATTAGCAAGGGATAATATTAAGGAATTTACCATCTGCTAGGAAATTTGTGAGATATTGGGAGTAGATCCTTTTCAAATGTCTCCTCTATTATTGCATTAAAAGAGAGGGCATAAAATTGTTTCCTGTGTATTTGACTATTGTTAATAGATCTCGAGTTCTGTACTTCTGAGAGATGGAGAAAAATGTCTCTTACTTTTGCAAGGCAAACTCTATTAGAGTCAGCTTAAGTCAGATCATGCTGACTGCACAGCTTTTGGTGGCATGAATCAAAGAATTGGTATAGCTATGACAACACTCTGCTACTTCTAGCTATGCTATTGTTTGACACATTAGAGAAATGTGCAAAAAATCCATAAACCACCTGGTCAATTGCTCAACTTACATATCTTGATTTAAAAAGTTCTCATACACCTTGTACATGAAGAAGCTTCATTTTGCTTGTCACTGTTTTTCTGAATGCTTCAGAATAGCGTTCATAAAATGCTATTTTATGAAGCATAGGCATACTAATCCACAAGACTCATTAAATGCATCGATTTATCTTTCTTATTTTTTTCTTCTTTTTGTTTCTTATCAATCATTAATGACTTGTGTCCCAATTTTTCTTTTTTCATCTATATTCCTCATATTTTGCCTGAAAGAAAGAGTAGTCTTATGCCATGAATGCTTATCAAAGTCATAATTACATTTCAGTTGTCTAGATTGAACTCTCTGTCATCTCTTATCATTCGGAATGGTCTGTACTTATTTCCACACTTGCCTGCGTTCTTCCTTATTATTTACTCCTCCTCAACCATCTGTCGTTGGCTGCCATCTTAATTTTTCTTCTATCTTGCTGTTGTTCGTTTTTTTTTAATCATCAGCTGTATTTGTAACTTTCAATTTCAATTCAGCTTTTTCTCCCATATTTAGCAAGTGTTTATATTTTTCACAGTAATATTTACCTACATGACCAGTGTGCCAAAGCAGTCTGGATGAATCTCAGTGCTGAGATTCTGTTATATCCCACAGCTGTCTACCCAACTTTTTGTGGTCTACCTTTTATGCTCTGGACACTGTCCCTGACATAATCTAAAACTTAACAGCACTCCGAAGTCCTTGTTGCAAGTAATGTCTTTTTTGACATAAAATTGTCAACTAGTAATAACCATAGTGGTGGCCAGGAGGAGGTGAGAGCTTCTATTGATGGTTTTCACTCTTTATTGGTTTTGTTATGCATCATGTTTTATTTTTAATTAAAATATTTGGTTGTTTTTCTTGTCTTTATGAGAATGATTATGTTTGTGCTTGAGATCTTTTTCCACTCAGGTGCCTGATTCATCATTCGCAAGATCACAGGGTATTAGGGGTTGGAAGGGACCCAATGAGATCATTGAATCCAACTCCCCTGCCAGAGCAGGGGATACAATCTAGCTCAGGTCACAGAGGAATGCATCCGGACAGGCCTTGAAAGTCTTCAGGGAAGGAGACTTCACAACCTCTCTGGGGATCCTGTTGCAGTGCTCTGTGACCCTTAAAGTAAATAAGTTCCCCCTTGTGTTGAGGTGAAACCTCTTGTGTTGTAACTTACACCCATTGCTCCTTGTCCTATCACAGGGAGGAAGTGAGAATAGTCTGTCCCCCCATCTCCCTGACCAGCCCTCAGATGTTTAGAAGCAGTTATTAAATCCCATCTCAGTTTTCTCCAGACTAAAAAGCCCCAGGTCCCTCAGCCTCTCCTCATCGGTCAGTGCTCCAGTCCCCTAATCATCCTCGTAGCCCTCCGCTGGACCCTCTCCAGCAGATCCCTGTCCCTCTTAAACTGGGAAGCCCAAAACTAAATGCAGTGTTCAAGATGAGTTCTCATCAGGGCAGAGGGGGAGGAGAACCTCCCTTAACCTGCTGGACATACTCTTCTTAATATACCCCAGGATCCCATTGGCCTTCTTGGCCACAAGGGCACAAAGGCTTCCTTGTAAAGAAAGAAATGTTAAAAATATTTATTATGGGTTATACAGATACTGTCTTTCTTACCCATAAAACGGGACAAATGAGCTTCATTTTCTTACAAGGAAATCCTTCTCAAAAGTATGTGAAGCTTATGAGACAGAAGGTTCCTGTAGGGATATAATATGTACTGTACAGTTCAGATTCTTGACTGATACTCATTAGTGTAATGGAGACAATAGTGGCTTATATACAATGAAAATATAAGTGTGCATGACTTAGTTTATTTGGGTTTTGCTTTTAACAGCGATTCAGACAGATCTAACTCTGGTGTCACTACATCATTATGGCTGGTTTCAGAGGCCTAGGAACATTATTTACTTGAGTTCAGGTGAAAAAAAGCATGATAGAGTGTTTAGTCACAGGCCACAAGAAGGCTGCTAAGGCTCACTATACTTTTATATCTCTGCAACTAACTTATTTAATTTCACTAAAACAAATTTCTGTTAGTGTGTGAAAAAACCCCAGGATCATTAGAAAGAGCAGCAGCCATAACAAAAGTGAAAAATACTTCACCAATCTTCACTTTTCATATAACTGGTTTAATTCCAATTGTTTTTGGTACGTATCAGAAATGCTTTGTGTCTTTACACACTCTGTACCATGAAATTAAACTAAATAATCTTTGATAGGTGTTGTATTTTTAAGGTAGTAATACAGTCTTATAATTGATCTATGAAGCATTGCTAGTGTATGCATAATTTAATGTTTGTGTACTAATTTAATAAGTTTTAACAGAAAATCAACATACATCTTAGGATAACCGAACTCTTGATAATCCATCATGATGATTAATTAGAATCACAGAATCATAGAATGGTTTAGGTTGGAAAGGACCTCAAGGATCATCCAGCTCCAACCCCCTGCCATAGGCAGGGACACCTCCCACTAGAGCAGGCTGCTCAAGGCCTCATCCAGCCTGGCCTTAAACGCCTCCAGGGAGGAAGCATCCACAACCTCCCTGGGCAACCCGTTCCAGTGTCTTACCACCCTCACTGTAAAGAACTTCCTCCTAACATCCAGTCTGAATCTCCCCTTTTCCAGCTTAAACCCATTCCCAGAAAAAAAATAAATATTGCTACATCTAGGCGGGATTCTGACTTAGAGGCATTCAGTCATAAGC
>WAAF01010242.1:4427-123357 GCA_013400475.1 Tricholaema leucomelas | reverse complement strand
GATGATACTATGATACTGTGATACTATGATGATACAATTTTGAATTTTATAAAACTGTAAGTACCTTTTGCATCTGACTTTCTATTATTTTCATCTTTAATGTAGGCAAAATGACTAAAGTGGCACAAAATAACCCATCTATTTTGCTGTGTAGATGACTATAAAAGGCTTAGGGGATTAGGGTGAGTTTAAGGCTCCCACGTCAATTAAAAGGTATTTCTTAACTCGGACAGGGTTAAAAATCTGAAGGCAAGCTACAGTACCTGTGAACTGCTTTGTATCCATGTTCTTTGTTTCCAACGACATTATGTCTGGTTACTACAGCAATGGATCAAATGGCAGCTCTCTGATAGAAATCTCAATGAAAGATGTAGTCCCAAATGATTTTTTTTTCTCTATAGGAAAACAGAAAGCTTTAGTAAGTTCAGCTGCAGTGAGCCAGCTACTTTATTTCACTGCAAATCAGACTTGTAGTACAGAATATCACACTTCAAAGTTGCACAGAGATTGTTACTTACAGCTAAAGCAGATACGTAAACACTCAAAGCAAGTTACTTTAACAAAACTGATAAATATGCAGAAATTCCACTGCAGATCAGCAAGAAATGAACTAATCTGCTGCTTCCTGCAGGGATCTATGAGACCATTACTGAAAAAAGATGATGCAAGAGATGGATAAATCAGTTAGTACTCAGTAACTCTATCCTGCTTAGGACCTCTTTGGGTATTAGATAACTGGAATTTTTTTTTTTATTTTTTTTTTTTAAATAGATGCTTTTAGTCAATTCTCCTCATAGATGCTCTCCAGATTTATTCCAGGTAAACACTGTCACTGGAGTTAAACACCCGTGGTGGTTTAAAATAAGGTATGGAAATACACACTTTATACTGCAAGTGAGAGCAACGTTGGTTTTCTGGAAAACCTATCAATGGTTACCTCAACTAACACTATTTTGGCGTCTGGCTTGAGTATACCTTCACAACCAAAAGTTAAGAACTTAATTTCCTCACTGTTCTACTCAGGAGTAATGGTCCTACTTTACTGCCTGGTTAAAATTACCAGCAATAATTCATCACAAACTACCTTAAATTGTTCCAGGCAAAACAAACAAACAAACAAACAAAAATAAAAAGAGGACTATTGGTGATCGCCAGAATACCCATGTGAAAAATTCAGAGCTAATTACCGGTCTAGCCTTTAACCAAACAGATTTACAATAGAACTGTAATGATATTTTGTCAACATTTTTTTGATGATAGAATTTCCCCCCCACCCCCCCCAAAGAATAGTCTTGTCTGCTGTATGTATTACTCATTCATGAGAGCTGAACAGACTTTCAGCTTCCAAACTTTGTTATGATCAGAGGACAGGACCTAAGTACTTTGACAATGGCAAAACAAAGCCTCTAAGTGCTGCTCTCATATTCCTTAAGGGTATTCTTCAGGGTCTCCTTTTACAGATGGATGTCTGTCCAATGTTTTACAGCTAATGAATTGGCAATTCTAGCTTGGATGGTGCACCAGAATTCATTAGCCAGTGGTGGATTGTTGATACTGGGCTCTAGAGCAGAGCTTTGCAGACCTGCATGTTTTAGCAAAACAGGTTCTGCAATCCCTTGACCTTAACAACGGGTGGAAATTGGACATCCACCAGATTGCATTCCCAGAGCTAACTGCTGAATTCTCTGTCCATGATGTGCAGAAAAGGCTCTTTGAGAATCACACAGCACACTTGAGCCAGTACTGTGCTGGAGAGCTTTATACCTGTTAGAATCAGAAGTACTTCCAGACTCCATTTGGGAGGAGCACATAAAATTACAACTTGGGATTTTTTTTCTTAAATATAATAAGTGTTACATAGGTTGAACTCTTCTAAGCAGAGCAGAGAGCTGAAGGGAACAATCTATTGACACCAAAAAAATTTTCTGTTATTTCCATGTTCTTATTCCCACTCCTGAAATAACTTGGATCTTTTCCCTTAATGTACAAAAAAACAAGCAGAGGATGTACAGAGCTGTACGAAAAGCAACTGCTTTGCATTGGAGCATTCTGAAATCTATCATTTTGCTAGAATCAATTCTCTTTCAGCAACAGTACTGTGCCAAAGCATTAAAAGGAGCATTTTCTGAAACTAAGTGGATATATTATTTATTTTAAATAGGTTAGCAGGGCACTTGCTCCAAGTGAGGGTCAAGTACTTATTTGCTTAAGTGTGATTAAAATGGTCAGTAACAGAGCTACTTCTGGACTTTGAAAGTAGGAATGATGGTCTTTAAAACAGTTCACTGCTTTACAGAAAGAATTTATAAGGTGCAAATTGTGAAGGGTGTATGTGCGGATTGTGAGCATAATGCAAAGTTCATATATTGATTCATATATAAGCAAATAATAATAACAACAACAACTAAATCAAATAAATAACAACACTGTTCAGATTTCTGATATTGCAAAAACTGACTTATGGTGAAAGGAATTTCAGACTGACCAAGTGATAACATTGCTGATACAGACCCAATGATAATGTGTATAATATTCCTGCTTCTGCAAGAGAAGTAATACATCATGTCAGTAAATAGCATGCATTGGCTTCGCCACGTGACTCACTGACAGCAAAGTATCATGCTGTTTCAGTACAACATCATCTACTTTTAGATCATGATCCTTCAGTATTTATTGTTTGAAAGAAAACAAGCTTCAGATTATTTTGTTTTCTTTTTAGTTTGTGACTGTGATCCTATAGCCTCAATAATGGGAACACCCTCTAAGACTATGCTTTCTTGGCTGTGGCTGCATTTTTTAGAGTTTCAAGGAAAGGTGAGAATTAAAATCACAAGGTATTTATTTTAAAATTGTGTGTTCAAAGCTCTTCTTCCAGTTATTGAAACAAAAAAAAACAACAAACCAACCAACCAAACAGAAAAAAACAACCTAAGGCTTTCAGCTGGAAGCGTATCATAGAATCATAGAATTAACCAGGTTGGAAGAGACCTTCAAGGTCATTCAGTCCAGCCTATCACCCAGCCCTGTCCAGTCAACTAGACTATGGCACTAAGTGCCTCATCCAGGCTTCTCTTGAGTTCTCTAGGGACAACGTCTCCACCACCTCCCTGGACAGTCAATTCCAATGGCAAATCACTCTCTCTGTGCAGAACTTATCATGAAAAGTTACTTTGACTGGTCTCACAAAAAAACACTGCAGCAAAGCAAGCTAGGTGTGGATTTTACAAATCAAGACATGAGAGGCTAAAGAAGGGATTTTACTTGATGGTTTAGTTCCTCTAGTTTCTTATAGTCTGAGATTATAAAACTCTACCTGAAAATATTCCAAGAAAAAAAGAGACTCACCAAGGAAGTGTTTGGTGAAAATCTAAAAGCTGATGTGAAACAGTCTACAGTGTCAATGTCCTGATGATTTTTTTTTTTCCCATTGCAACCTGGAGGGAAAGGAGACATTAACAAAACTGAGAAAGGGAGTATAATTTTCTGAGTCAAATTCCCAGAGTACTAGTTACCAAACTTGACTTTGTCTCCAAAACACTCAGTCTGGAGTAGCAGATTTTTTTTGCTCCCCCCCTTTTTTTTCCCCTCAAACTTTATGAGTTCGTCTGCAGGAAGCAGCATGTAGATCCAAGCACTTTAGGACTTTTCAGAAGATGTAAAAATGTTCTCACAACTGTATGACCAATCTGTAATTTGGCAATAATTTCTCTGTCTCACATCTTCTTGTGTCACGGAATCTTCCAGGTTGTTACTTTGAAAAGCCTGATGAATTCCTCTGCCAAATGGATAATATCTTGGTTATCAGAAAGCACAAGGCAGCTAAGCATTTTTACAGCTCTAGAAACTGACAAGTTTAACTCTTACATAATGACTGAAATGTTGGAATTGGCTTTAGGGTTTTCCAAAAGACCATATTGCTCTATTATCTTTACCCATTTATTCAACATTTGCTGGTATTCCGTCCAGCTCTGGAAGTGTTGCTAAAACTGTAGGTATGAGTCTGACCCAACTGGCTCAAAAATCCTCTTTTAATTTTTTTTCTTTTTTTTTTTTTTTTTTTTAAGATTTCCATATGTTTGGCATGAATGTGGTTTTATCTGGATTTATAATCTCACAATTCACTGTTCCTGGCTGTGTCACCAAATTTTCCTCCATCATGCCCTTACAAAGAGAGTTAAATCATTCAGAAACCAGTCTGCAGAAATGCTTTACTCTGCAAACAAGACGCACAGCGTAGTTAGGTATGGTAGGAGCTACGGGATGGGAAACATGCTATGTTCAGGTAAAGTGCGATTCAGAGAAATCTGAAATGTAGTGAAGAAGTGTGAGAAGAGCAAGAGGCTGCAAATGAAAGGTTCCAGAAGAAACTGTAAAAAACTTTACTCAATAATTGTGACAGGAACCAGAGAGCGTTCCAAATAAATGTTAAGATTTTTATTATTAGTCTGCATGTTGTGTTTCACACAAACACATTTTCTGGGCAGCAGTGACCAGGTGAAACACCTAAAATGCTCTGAAGGCTTTTGGCGTTCCTATCCAGAGTGGGAAACTTTGCAGCTTCCTCTACGTTAACTAGGATTAAGTGTAATGTCCTCCAGAGATGTTCGCAAAGATGATGCACTCTGGAACACATTCTTCCACGTTCCCCAAGAACTACATCATGCATTCAATTGCTTCAAGAAAGTAGGAGTAAATGAGTGTTATTCCCCTGGCAGAACAGTCCTCTCACACATCAGAGAGAATCCTAAAGAGTAATTGGTTTTCTACTGCTAAGAAATGAACAACAAAATTATGCATTTCTTAAAGCAATCTGATAATAATCTCACAAAATTAAATAAGTGACTACTACAGTGTCTGTGCCAGATTATCCAAATGGCCAGGCTATCAGAATGGTGCTATCACCATCAAGATACCTAAAAAAGAAACAAGCAATCAAAACAGAACAAGCCTCAACAAACAAACAAAAAATAACCCCACCTCCCCATAACACTTATCCACTATCTAATTTTTCTGTTTTGCCTGTTTCTGACAGATTACCAAACCATCATTACAAGCCAGGCAGAGTCTATATTTCTCCCACAATTTATGAATCAGAGGATAACACCCATTCATGAAACCCAGACTCTTTCTTCAGGGTGACAAGCACACATTGCTCCACCCCAAAAGTACTTTACAATGTTGGGTTAATGGTTGGACTTGATAATCTTAAAGCTCTCTTCCAACCGAAACAATTCTTTGACTCTGAAAAGTGGAGATTCATATCTCCTACTCACAGATTCTAATTTACTCCATTTCTCTGGGGTAATGCTTTGCTGACCTTTTGCTTCACATAAGGACATTACAGGATCTATTAGTCCACTCATTCCAGCACAGGGTGCATTAAGAGGCCAAAGCCAAAGCAGTGCAGCATCCAAGTGGTAATTTTTTGTGAGTAGTGCCACAGGATAAGGACTATAATAGAGGTTGAACTGGCACTAGAGGTTGAACTGGCACTTGCTTTAATTTAACAGAAACACTGCAGACTTTTGTGGTTGCTCTTGTGGGAAAAAATGATCTTGACAGTTAAATATGTTATTAAATGTTGTTTCAATGTAGAGTATCCATTCTAACATAGATGTAAGACAACTCTACTGTGGTTGGCTGCCTAGGAAATGTGTATTTCTTTGTGTCTGTATCAGACCTCACTGAAGTTCTGAACAACGCAGCCTGGAGATGATGTCGGGTATTTTCTTGTCATTAACAGTATCTCTTTACCTGGAAAATTGCAGATCAACAGCATTTTGGATTGCATGATGCACAGCATGGCCAGCAGGTCAAGGGAAGTGATCTTTCTCCTCTGCTCAGTATTAGTGAGGCATAGCTACATATCTGGGCTTGCCATTACAGGATAGAGATGTGGCCCTGTTAGAGAGAGTCCAGTCTTCAGTTAGGAAAAAGTCAGACTGATTTTTCTTAGTGAAGTCTAGTAAGAGGACCTCTTGGAGGAGTTGGAGTTGTTCAACCTCAAGAACAGAAGACTCTGGGGAGAATTTATTGAGGCCTTCTAGTGCTTGAACTGGCTAATAAGAGAGAGATTTCAGAGTATTCCAGATTCCTTTCTTCTCATCCCCTCCTCCCCACCACATGGGTTTGAATGGGGAACAGTAGGAGGTGCCTTTCCACATGGGTGCTGACTTGTGTGCAAGACTGCACTGGAGTTGTGCTGGTGGTTGACTGGGTTTTCACAACCAGTATAAAATGGCAAATGGACACTTTGTCTAGAAAAGGATAAAAAGAGCAAGGGAGAATGCAAAAGGGTTCCTGCCTTGAAGAGTGCCTGACAGGACAGGTTCCTGCCATGACATAATTCCCACCATGACAGAATTCCCATTTTGGACCATCCCCTCTTTTGGATGACTCCTACCTTTTTACATGGCTCTCAGTTTTACACCTTTGGGTGATTCTCCCCTGCTGCAGCTGATGCAGTATCACTTCCATGAATCCCTGTCTTGTGGCAGCTGTGTCTTGAGGCATTTCTGATTTTGGCAGCTTTTGTACTCACCTTGGGCTTCTGCCATGCAGATCTAGACTATTGGATATTGCTTGCAGCATCGGAATCAGTTGAGCCGCAGAGAAATCCAGCAAGGGATGATCACCAAATACCTGTCTCACCTCTATGAGTAAAGCCTGATGTTGCCTTAATCTTCTGCTCAGCCTGATTGATAGTGGGGTAAAGCTGTGTTTGTAGCTTAGCCTTTTCCATTTCCTGGCTTCCTAAATCTCTAAATTTGTCCATAACATCATTTTGAAGTATTCCCAGTTGAATTAGAAACTGTAAATAAACCTAAACTAGTTTTGTATGTAGTTTGGGGAAGGTTCTTCAGGAAAATGAAATAATTCTATTTTTATAATTCCTGACTCGGCCACAGTAATTCCCTGCCTCCAAGACAAGAGATGAAAACAATCTTTTTAAAAGACTCTTTCTGTGACAGGTAAAGGGGTGATAATTTTAAACTAAAAGAAGAATTATTTAGGCTGGATACAAGAGAGAAACTTTTTACAGTGAGCGTGGCAAGACATTGCCACAGGTTGTCCAGAGAGGTGATAGAAGCACCATCCCTGGTGGTATTCCATGCTAGGTTGTTTGGCACTCCGAGCAATCTGCTCTAGTTGAAGATGTCCCTGTTGACTGCAGGGAATTTGGACCAGATGCCTTTAAAAAACTCACTTCCCTCCTAAACCATTCTATTGGGCTGTGATTCTATGTCAAGAAGCAACTGGCACACACTGAAGACTTTCCTTCATTGTAAAGAAAAACCTTTTTACTCTGATTACTCTGAAACATTGGCACAGGTCAATCTTGCAAAGTCTCTTCTCTTTGAAGACAAAATTCAGCTCCAGATGATCCAGGGCAAATATCTCTGTCTGGTCCCACTCAATGATATCCAGAGGTTCCTCCTAGCCTCAACTCTTCTCTGATCCTGTAGGATTAACAGGACCCCAAAACACTGANTTCCTGGCTTCCTAAATCTCTAAATTTGTCCATAACATCCTTTTGAAGTATTCCCAGTTGAATTAGAAACTGTAAATAAACCTAAACTAGTTTTGTATGTAGTTTGGGGAAGGTTCTTCAGGAAAATGAAATAATTCTATTTTTATAATTCCTGACTCGGCCACAGTAATTCCCTGCCTCCAAGACAAGAGATGAAAACAATCTTTTTAAAAGACTCTTTCTGTGACAGGTAAAGGGGTGATAATTTTAAACTAAAAGAAGAATTATTTAGGCTGGATACAAGAGAGAAACTTTTTACAGTGAGCGTGGCAAGACATTGCCACAGGTTGTCCAGAGAGGTGATAGAAGCACCATCCCTGGTGGTATTCCATGCTAGGTTGTTTGGCACTCCGAGCAATCTGCTCTAGTTGAAGATGTCCCTGTTGACTGCAGGGAATTTGGACCAGATGCCTTTAAAAAACTCACTTCCCTCCTAAACCATTCTATTGGGCTGTGATTCTATGTCAAGAAGCAACTGGCACACACTGAAGACTTTCCTTCATTGTAAAGAAAAACCTTTTTACTCTGATTACTCTGAAACATTGGCACAGGTCAATCTTGCAAAGTCTCTTCTCTTTGAAGACAAAATTCAGCTCCAGATGATCCAGGGCAAATATCTCTGTCTGGTCCCACTCAATGATATCCAGAGGTTCCTCCTAGCCTCAACTCTTCTCTGATCCTGTAGGATTAACAGGACCCCAAAACACTGAGCGGGCAGCCCAGGCATCTGTTTCCTTCCATCAGAAAAGAAAAATAACACCCCTTCTGTCAGTCCTCTGATGTAAAAACTGTCCATATCGATCTCCTGACTCAGATCCCATTAATAATAGCTCATCTCATCAGCATTGGAGTCTCGCTGTGTTGGCACATACTCATGTGCCACGCCATCAGCATTTCAGGCTATTTCTGTCGGGTTAGGAGATACTTGCCTTGCACCCAGGCCAAGGCTTTCCACACCCTTTTTTTCTGGTGTTTTGCTACTCGTTAGGAAACACAGTTATCCAAAATCCTGTCAGAAGCAGACTCTGCTAAGCACAGGCTTTAAAGTCTTGTGGCTTAATTTGCTGCAAAAATAAATCTAATTGGCTGACTCTAGATCCTGCTAATGACCATCAACACCTTAACACCAACTGCTTAGACTGGAAAAAATCATGCTAAGAGCTTTTTTTATTAAGTGAAAAGCACAGTGTGAATGACACCCAAGGGAGAATAGTCTTCATTTTATTTATTTGTACATTTTCAAACATTATTATTTTCTACTGCTTTGCACTCTGATAGACATCCTTCTAAGAGAAAAATGCTTTCTAATTGCTAGTTTCATCTACTGTGCCAAAATGCATTATTTCCAACACAAGAAAATCTGAGAGGGACTCAGCCATGAATTCAATAACCTAGAAAATTATCTTAAACCATATCTATTCAAATGAGTATTCACATATTGTAGAAGATTATCTCATTTTTTCCCCCCTAAAAGCTCCCATATTACAGAAGCTTCATTATCCCTTCTTTATATAAAGTGCTTCAGTCTGGGACCAAAATCCCATGAACTCCTGTTTTTGACTGGACCCACACAGAAAGGTGTTTAAATTCAGCTTAAATCCCCACGTTGCCAGACTTTCGGTTGTGTGCATACTGCACACTAAAAGCAAAGAAGAATTCAGATCAAAAAAACCCAGCATCTAAGTTGATTTCAGTACATAAATGGAGCACATGGAAAGACATCTCAACATGGTTTTTTGCTAAAGGAATCATGTTTAGAACAGTCACGACCTAAACGAAACATCTGAAATGGAGGCTTTTCTCAGCCTGAGAAAATTCCACCCCACCTTCCTTATTGTCAGATGATGATACAACCTTCACAGCACACATTTAGAGAGTGAAAAAACAACCAAAAAAAACAAACAGTAAACAAACAAACAAAAAAGCCACCACCAAAAGACCTCTCACAAGACTCAGACATTTCTGTTTAAGTGGGGAAATGTGGGCAACTTGGAATACAGGAGTGATGGTACCAGAAGAACTTGGAGAAATATGACTGTGTAGCTTTCCAGACAGTGTATTCATACAAAGGAGAAAAGCTCCTTTGTACTGTTCTCTTATGTGGTTTTCTATTCATCAAGTGAGATTTTAAATTTCTTCTTCACAAGTATCCAGCTTCTCACACAAATAGTGAGGAAAACAAAAATCTTAAAGAAAAAGCTTTGAAATAACTGCTTTCTAACCATTGTGGGCTCCAAGTCAGAGTCACCCAAGGTAATCGTTAAATGTCACAGAGGTTTCTTCCCAAAATTCCTGGTGGCTATGCAAGGGGCAGACTGACAGCCTTTGTCCTCAGAAGAAGACAAGTACTGTTTCCTAGAATTCCCAAGAAACATAAGGTATGGTAGCTGGGATTTGCCTAATACTTTGCAGGGAGCTCCATTGCATTCCCCTGTTCCATCGCTGAGCAAGCTCCAGAAAATGAAGAGGTAATTCACTTCATCCTCAAAAGGCAGTGATAGCATGTCTGCTAAACACTGGTGAGTTCTCCTGGAAGCGTTCTCCTGCTTGCTGTGGAAGTGTTTTGCTGTATGCTTCTTTTGCAGATACGTGGCACAGGACACAATCAAGCCTTAAATATTAAGTGCCTTCTAAGCAGAAGAAATATCAATCTGTATATACTTCCACTAAAATACTGTATGACCTTGAATAAGTCATTTGGTATGTCCATGCTGCAAATATTTTTTGTAAAATAAGAGTGATACTACCAATCTAGTAAGTTTAAAGTGATGTGCCTGTGACAAACACTATATAGGGACTTCCTAAACAGAAATAATACTGCTATGAGTCATTGCCTTTGGTATCCTGAGTGGAAATAGGAAATGTTCTTACTCATAGACAGCAACAACAAGAGGTATGATTGTGTTTTCTAACGAACGATGTTGCTGAATCTCAGTTTCATTAAAATGCTTTTAAGGCTCACTTACAAGATGTTAAGGTTTGTGGGCAGAAACACACTCATCCCTCACAACACTGGTAGGGAAATTCTTGCAGAGATAGGGAATAAGCACTTTATCTGCCCTCTTCCAAGGCCTGTCAGTGGGCAGATGAGATCTGGCTTAGAGCTAGTCTGCTTCAGGAGCTCTAGCACTGTGGAAAGGAAAACATTATTTAGAACAGCCTACAGGCTGCTTTAATTTAAAGCAGAGGGTAAAGAATTCAAATAAAGGGTAGCACAAATGGCATCAAGACTGTGTCTGTTCTGAATACAAAAGCAAAGTACTTGAGAATCAGGCTTGTGAAATAATTGTTTGAGTTCGGGGGTTTGTTTTTATTTTTCTTGGTTTGGTTTGGGTTTTGGGGTTTTTGGTTGGTTAGTTGGTTGGTTGTTGTTGTTGCTTTTGTTTGTTCATTTACTTGGGTTTTTGTTTTGTTTTGTTTTGAAGTAAAGCTACTTCATCAGCAACACAGAGTCTCCAAAACGGAGAATTATGGCAAACTGTAAGGCAAGTGAGCTTTGTACACTTCTAATGACCTTGCACCCAAAACAAAGGTGGATATAGGACCAACTCTTGCTGCCATTTACTTCTTTCTTTCATATGCACACACAAACAAGCCATTTGTCTTTGCTCTTACTCAGCAGTTTGATTCAGTTTTCTTTATTGCCCAAAGTCTTAGTAAAATAACCTTCTTCCAAGTAATACCACTTCTTATGTATCAAGTTGGTAATGTTTTTACCTGAAATATATATATGTGCATACACACACACATATATTGGCTAGTTGGTTGCTTTGTGACTTTTCTTTTATGGTGGTGGTTTGTTTAGTTGTTGTTGTTGTTATTATTAATTTTTATTTTCCTTGATAAAAATGTTTCAGTAGATGTGTACTGTGAAGTGTTTAAGCTAGATGTGTTCTAGCCAAAATGTCCTTCTTTTCAAGAGGAATCACCTCTGAGATTGGCATATTCATAAAAGTTCAATTAAGTACTGGCTACCAACTAAGGAATCATTTTCTAAGCAGTCAGAGTAGGAAAGCCAGAAGGAAGCACAAGATTCTTGGTAAATGATCATTGGTAAATGACCACAGCCATGCTCCTGTTTTTTGCAGTTATTTCTGATGTCCTAGCTAGGTCCTAGTGTTCTCCTGTCTTTGACACTATATTGAGCATGAACCCTCCCTGAAGTGATTGAGTTTGTTGACATATGGAGGCTGTCTCCTAATAAAAATGCACCAGCCTATGCAAAAGGGATGCATTGGGGAATAATCCGAAGACATCTGTTAAGACAGGAGCTGGGTAATAACTTACTCTGGATACCTTGGTGCCCAGGAACTCACTTGTGGATCAGTGTCCCTGTGGCACCTTCTGTACCAAGAGAGAACTGAAAGAGAACTTCTGCCTCCTCAAAAAGCTTCATAGAAAGTTAAGAGAAGGCCAGAAGCACTGAAAAGGTGATGAGATACTGGTCAGAGTGATGCAGACTAGATAACACAGTCCATGGAACAGGTAGCATCTGTGCGAAACACACTTCAGGAAACTGGTACTAAGAATAACTGGAATCTATATACAGGCCTATGTTTAATTAGGACTTTGAAAAGGTCCTGGAAGAAATGCTAGTACTTTGGGAATGATTCATTTGTAATTTCCTTCTACAATGAGTGGCCATAGAAAAGAAATACTGTCATTTGCAGGTGAAAACTTGAAGCAGAACTTCTTAATTTGAAAATTTGCAGCCAGTGCCTGCTATCAATCCATGAAAAGTCTGTAAGTCTATTTTTTAAGCCCGTTCTTGGCTCACATTTCTAAATCACATATTGTTTTTATTTACTTTTTTTTTTTTTTCCTAAAGAATATTTTCAATATTCTGGAGCTTTATTTAATCATTGTCTCGTTATTTTCCATTTGTTTCAAAGTGAGAACACACAGCAGGAGAACTATTATTTTTGTCCCTCTAAAATATTCTACANNNNCCCCCCTTTTTTTTTTCTTTTCAGATGAAGGAGTCTTATAATTCAAATAAATTCAACCTTTTCTGTTTGAAACGCTCTCTGTAGGATTATGAGCTGTGTGTTTCTGGATGTAGTCTTTCTTGCTAAAAGGGAACAGATAGGTGTAAATTATATTCACACCTCTTAATTGGAGTCATTAACAGTTCTCTGGGTTATCTTCCAGCATAAGACCTCAGGCTTCCTAAGGAGCAACTGCAAATAAGAGCCAGGAGTCGCTGCTAACTTTTGCTCATACAGGAATGTCAGTTAAGAGCCTGATTTTTGTTCTTGGTTGATGGGTTGGTTTTGGTTGGGGTTTGGTTTGGGTTTTGTTTTTTTGTTGTTTTTTTTGTTTGGTTTTTTTTTGGGGGGGGTTTGGTGGTATTTTTTTTTTTTTCGTTTTGCAATATTTCTTTTCAGGCAACATCTCCAGAGAAGATTTTATGAGCAAGAAAATGCTTTTGTTGGTACAGCTGTTTCATTTGAGCTGATAGAAGCAAGACCAGAATATCAGTTTTCCTTCCCTTGCACACTCTGTATTCTCTGTATTAGGAGACATACCTGGTGTAGTGATATGAGCTGAAGGCAAGAGTTTATGTTTCTTTCTTTGATGATGCAAGTTCTGAAAAGTTTGTTTGTTTGTTCATTTGCTCACGTCCAGCTTTGTGCAATCTTTTGGTTTTTTGAGAGTAAGGAGAAAAAAAAAATCAATTATTTACCTTGTTGTGCAGAACAGATACAGAAGTGATGGAAGCAATACTCTCTCAACAGTTTGCTGAGATACACTAACAATTCATGAAAAATTCAGGTACAAGCCAGATATAGTTTATTCATGAAATGGAACCAATTTCAGTGCTTAACAGTAGCAAACATTGAAACATCCTTTCACGGCCTATTAAAATACATGTAACATCTGAGGATGCTTTCTTTTATCTATTTGCCCTTGCCTGTGCCTGCCCAAAATCAGCAGTGTGATTTGTCACCATACACCAACAGACATTCATGTTCTGTTGACAGGTACAAATATAGAAAATGCCATGTTCAGGTTTTGCCTCTAAACTCCAGTCTAAATATCACAAGCACAAGAAAAATCATCATCATTTTTGCACTACCCAGATGAATTGGAAACTCACTGGTGGAGCTACACTGCTTTCAGCCACATGAAGTCATGCTGGTAGGTCAAGTTGAACCTGTGAAAGTGCCTAAAAATGTAGGGTCTCATAAAATAATAGTATTGGTATCCTAAAACCAACTGACCAACAGTCAAAAAAGATATGTACATATAAAGGTGGCACATACCTCTGCTATATGCCTAAATTAGTCACAACATTTCAGATCTCTTTTAAATCTGGGTAAAACATCATGAGGTGCTCAGTAAAATCTCTGGTTAAGTGTCACCTAAATTTCAAAGTGGCAAGGGATCCATTCTCTTTCTTCAAGATCAGGAGACAGTGGGAAAATTTAGATGTCACAGAGATAAAACAAGCCAAAATAAACCCTCTGTTTAGAAAGATGTGGCAGAAATGGATTCTCAGTAGACAGAAACAAATTTAGGAATGGTTTCTACAAGTATAGAAGCTGACCATCAAAAAATACACAGGGTTGGGTTTGCAAATGATATGAACTTGAATGTAGTAAACCTCAAAGCCTTACAAACTTGCCACCTCACAGATTACACATGAGCCAGCTGGGATCCCAGCTGCTCTGCAAGAAGCATAAAAAAAGAGTTCAAATATAAGTTGAACAGCCCATCATCCCAAATTGAAAGTCATCTTAAATTGCTATAAGTGCTGAACAAGGATCAGAATGTAACCTTTCCTCAGACCTTTCAGAGGATCTGAGTCCCGCCTTTGCTGCTCATTCATCAGCATCACTTAGCTACAATTTCTTCTCTCTTCTGCAGGAAAACAGTATCATAGGAAGCTGTGGCATAGTCTTCCCTCCACTCTTTGAATAAAAACATTGTCATATAAAAACTTACCAATAAACAATTTGTGATAATAAGATAGTGGATATGTGTCTTTGAATGGTACCCCATATAGGGGCATACAGACCCTTATCCTCCTGAGCCTGTTATCTAGTCTGATGCAATTTTCATAGTCAAGCCTCAGTCAGCTCCAGGAACACAAGCCTACCTATGGTCTCAGCTTTTAATGGATTCCTTTTGTTTGTAGACAATAATTCAAAGATCTTTTTTCCGTTATTATTGTCTTTATTTTTAGTAGTTTTGGTTTGTTTTTAAGCTGAGAACACACTGTGCTATGAGGACACTTGGAGCTGTGCAAGCCAGATAAACCTTGCAATGACATTTCAAAATTTTCTTTATATTTGTATAACCTGGATGTAATCCTTCTGTGTCTCAAAATTCACCACACTATTAGTCACTGAAGGTATTGGACCAGGATTCGCACAAAATCCATTAGGGTGTAGGACACAGATATGCTCAAAATTTAGTGAAGCTTCTTCCCCTAACCCACGGAACAGGTAGAAAAGGTGAAGCCAAGACAAACTGTCCTGGGAAAAGGAGGCTGGGGTAATGCAAGGAGAATAATTAATTCAGGAAATCACAGAATCACAGAATGTATCTGATTGGTAGAGATCTCAAAGATCTCTTAGGTTGGGCTTGATGGTCTTGAAGGTCTTTTCCAACCTGATTGATTCTGTGATCATCTAACCCAACCCTCAACCCATCACTGAAGGGTCAATGCTAAACCATGTCCCTAAGCACCAGGTCCAAATGCCACTTGAACACCATCAGGGCTGGTGATTCCAAATATTTTAAATTCGCTCCAAATGTTTTTAAATATGACTAAATAAGACTCCAAAATGACAATTTTCTCTTTTGTGACCTAAAGGTGTATAAACCTCCATGGTAAGGGCAGCACTATGTAGAAACAATGATAGTATATCGAGAGATGACTGATATCACAGGACTACAAGGCAAACTGCAAAATCAAGCAAGAAATACAACTCAGATAATTTAGTTCTTTAAAGCAATACATGCCAGATGTACTTGTCCCATTCTATTCCTTTTTTTTTTTCATAATACTGGATGCTATTGGCTTAAATACATAAGAAACTAACTTCTGTTATCTCAGAGTGGCTGTGTAAATGCTAAATTTGACTTCTTACTGTCTGCCTATTTTTGTTTTTCTGTATAAATAAAAATGATGTGAAAAGTTATTTTTACACTTGATTTAGAGAAGTTCAGCAATGTTCAGCTCCCACTACTAAGCTATCTTTCTAAATGCAAGAGCTATTTTTCCTATGATTTTGTTGTCTCCTATGAATTTTTTAAAAATGTAATTTATTCATGAGCAGAAGTGAGTAAAACCACCAGTTTCCCAGTGGAGTCATATTGTTAACATGAACCACATCTTTCCTGACCTTGCATAGCGATTGTAGAGGCTGCACTCCTTAATTGGTCCAAATACAAATACACTTGTAAATCGTGTAGGTTTCCTGGAACTTTGGAACACCACCAGCGTGTCTGGTTTTGTTCAGACCCAAGTCTCAATTGACACTGACCAAAAAAATTACATGCCAGCTAAACCTATCAGACCTTTCATGCCTGAGATTTCCACCCACATTCTCTTCTACACAAATTAAAATGAGGTTCTTTGCTGGAGCCAAAATCTTCCAATATGCTTGTCATGAACTGCTGAATTTACTGTTCACATCTTTTCTACAATACAGATTAAGTGTGGATCCAGAGCTCTGCTTCAAAGGGGCCCTCCAACTGCCATATTTTTATCATAGCATGCATTCACGATGCAAATATAATATCCATCTGGGCCTTTTATAGGCTTAATTTATCCCTGCTTATTTATCATAATTAAGTGCACCATATGATAGGAATCCTTGTGGTATATCTACTGATCTGGAGTAGGGAGAGATCACTAACCCTACTTCTGAAATCCAGCAATTAAATTACATGGTATCACTCATCATAAAAAACTAAACCCTCTCCTAATGGCATAAATGTGTTGGACTTACCAGTTCTGCTCTAGCACATATGTAAAATAACAGGGGAAAAATGACTGAACATCGAACATGAGAGAGACCCTGCAGAAGCCCCAGGGAAAGTTCCCATGCCACTGGATTTGAAAATATGGTACACCACAGATTAGTTCTGCAGTGATAGAGATGTAACCAGGGAACATGAGCTGCACCAAGAACCCCAGCTTGGTGGGTTTGGAGAAGTTCTTCTGAAATCAAGTCTACATGACTCCAGTGAAGTTGATTTAAGATACAAGCACAGTCTGATTTGTGGCTCGCTCCCATTTCCATCTCTTCCTACAAAAATAATAAACACATACATGTATTTACCTGGATTTTTAAACATTTCTTATGACAAGTATCTTCCACAACTTGCTGAAGCAACACTTAATTGACATACTTGAGGTAGGTGATTACACGTGAAACAGCGTTCAAGATACTGTGGAGCATGTGTCCAGAGTCCACAACAGGGTGCTGTGCAAAATGTCCTGGGCTAGCTCTTAGAGAGAGAATGTGCAATTGCAGTAAAGCAGAGTATTCTGCAGATATGCTACATTGTCTTCAAATCCAGCTACACAACCCTTCTGTCACGATAGGAGGATAGGGACTACTACAGATCTTAGACTTCATCTGGTCAGTCCTGTGTCACTTTCCCTTGTAGTCATCACCTAAGACATATATCTCTGAGGTGCTGGAATGTGTCCAGAGAAGGGCAACAAGGCTGGTGAGGGGCCTGGAACACAAACCCTATGAGGAGATGCTGAGGGAGCTGGGGTTGTTTAGCCTGGAGAAGAGGAGGCTCAGGGCAGACCTCATTGCTGTCTACAACTACCTGAAGGGGGGTTGTAGCCAGATGGGAGTTGGTCTCTTCTCCCAGGCAACCAGCAATAGAACAAGGGGACACAGCCTCAAGTTGTGCTGGGGGAAGTATAGGCTGGATGTTAGGAGGAAGTTCTTCCCAGAGAGAGTGATTGGCATTGGAATGGGCTGCCCAGGGAGGTGGTGGAGTCACTGTCCCTGGGGGTGTTCAGGAAAAAACTGGATGAGGCACTTAGTGCCATGGTCTAATTGACTGGCTAGGGCTGGGTGATAGGCTGGACTGGATGATCTTAGAGGTCTCTTCCAACCTGGTTGTTTCTATTCTATTCTATATAGCTGAACTTGTTCAAGCGAGACAGAAGTAAACATCTATACAGAAGGAGATATTTCATGGTGGCAAAGTTCCTTACTCTGACTGAAACCACAGAATGGCTTAGGTTGGAAGGGACATTAGAGATCATCTACTCCACCCTCCCTGCCATGGGCAGGAGTGCCTCTCAACTAGACTCGGCTTCTCAAAAAACGGTATGAAATCTGCACACTAGAGACCCAGCCAAAGAGAGGCAGCCAAGAGAATTCATATTTGTGTTTGGAAAAGATGAACATCATTTGTTCTTCCAAGATGCAGCAGTCAGGGGGTGATGCTGCCTACTTCTCAGACCAGAGCCTGGCTGTAAGTCCTCTTGTTGAAAATTATGTACACAGAAAACAGAAGGTAAGAAACTGTTAGACAGGATAGGTCTTCCTGATTCTGTGCCCATCTCTCACACGTTCTTCATTGCTTTTCATCTTGCTGCAAAATACTCATCATCTAGGTAGACTCCTCAGCCTCCAAGAAACCCAGCAGGTCCCAGCTAGGCACTAAATCCAGAAATATTTGGACTGAAACATTTTTCATTTTAAACTTGGTGAAACCACAGTGACATTTAACAGCTATGAGCTGCAGGCTTTTGTTTGTTTTAAAGCATTTTCTTGTCCAGAGTATTTGTCTGTTTTCTACACAGGCCCTTGTGGGGTTTCCCGAAGTGCCTAACTACTCCATATACCTAATTCCCACTGAAATTTGGACTTTAGGAGTTGCTGGCTTTCAACAAGACTTTCAGAAATCTTACCACGTCTTTAATGAACTCGCAAGTTTTAATGAATAGTCATGGGATTTTGGAGTCTTCTTGTCTGGAAGCAAAGCTGGGCTGTAAATCATTACACCATTAATAGCTGTTCCTTCGCCTTTCATTCCTATGTATGGTAGTAATTATCTGTTTTCCAAAGCATAATAAAATATGTGTCTTCACATTCAGAATATTCTTGTAGCAACAATTCTGAAGTTATCACAGATGATGGATAGGCAGCAGTGTGTCCATAGTTAACCAGATTTCTCAGAGAGCTTAGTTTCTAAGGCCAGGGCTATAAATGTTGATTTAGGAAACCACAGTGCCTTGCAAATCACCAGAGAAGAAGAGGAAAGCTTTCTCCAGTGTCAATCCTTGGTGAGTGGCAGGTCTTTAAAACCTTGATACAATTCCAAATTCTTCACCAATGCTTCTATGTGTTTACTGAGCTCAAAAAAGTTTCTTATTTTTGCAATTAAATACATTTGGGAATCACTACACTTGCAATATTTGAAGACAAAAAGTGATAAAAAACATCTGATTTATCTTAGATAAGCTACAGTTAATTGCTATTGTTAATAAACGAAAATGGTCAGGCATCTGGAACATATCTTCTGAGAAGAAAGGCTGAGAGAGTTGGGGTTGCTCAGCCTGGAGAAGAGAAGCCTCCGGAGAGACCTTAGGGCTCTTCGGTACTTAAAGATTCTTCTCCCTGGTGGCACAACAAGACTAGAGGAAATGGATGCCAGCTGTGCCAGAGGAGGTTTAGGGTGGATGTTAGGAAATATTTCTGCACTGAAAGGATTATCAAACATTGGAATAGTCTGCCCAGGCCAGTGGTGGAGACTCCATCCCTGGAGATGCTTAAACGGTGTATGGATCTTGTGTTTAGGGACATGGTGTGGTGGTGACCTTTCAGTGCTGATTTGAAGGTTGGAATAGATGATCTTGAAGGTTTCTTCAAAACAAATATATTCAGGATTCTGTGAGGTGACGTTTCAGGCTGTAGAAGGACTGAATGCCCCTCTTCAGCTCTGTGTTCACAGACCTAAGCTAGCAGTCACCTCTGGGTAGGGACTTGATGTAACTGCTTTTTCTTGCTCTCCCTCTTCTTCTATGTCCTCAGCATGCAACTTGCAAGTTTCCACACTTTGCCTGTAGCTCCTCTAACATCATGATTATTTTAATCTAGTCCATGCCTCTGCTTTTTATTTACCCTGAACTTTATCTCCATCTTTGTACTGGTTCAAAAATTATTATACCCTATTCAAAATGTAGATTTGACATTTGATTTTGCTAGGCTTTGGTTGTTTTGGGTTTTGGTTGTGTTTTGTTTTTTTTTTAGTGTAGACAGTAAAATATTTATGAAATTCTTATGGTTTGAAAGCTACATGTGAGATTAAAATAGAAGCTAGTAGAGGAAAGATCAGAGAGAGATGGTTTCCAATATTAACTGTGAACTGTCTTAGGTGCCAGCAGATGATTGTGTTAGTGTTCTACACCAAAACCACATGGAGTAAGACTGCTGAACTGCGCTGACCTGCCCATTAAAGGGGCAGCTTAAGATATTGCAGAGCAATGACACGGGAAGCTAGAGGGACAAAAGGCAATCTTCAAGGTGGTTCTTTATTGCCACAAGGATTAGATGAAACCCCTAATCCTTTGCACAACCAAAATGTAAACACTGCAGCATATTTCAAAACCCACTAAAACTCTACAATCCCCAAGTTAAACACAAACCTGCAAAGTTTCTGTTACTCTAATTGTGCCATAATAAGCAAATACATTAGAAGATTTCAGACCAAGCACAGAGTATTCTGGCAAGATCTTTCCTGCCAACAGTTAAAACAGTACTTATTTTTTTTTCTTTTTCTTTTTGTCAGAGCTGGGAGCTGCCCCATAAATGCCAGCCAGGAACACAAGAGGCTGGGACGGAGGGGGGTCTCCATACATTGGCACATGTAATGAGGTGGAGTTTGTAGTGTAAATCTGTCCCCCAGCATACTGCATTTAGAAACAGCTTCACAGGGTGGCAGAATCTACAAAAATACCTGTGAAAGGGTTTTTTTTTTTTATTTCATAGATCTAAGAAACAGTACTAAGCTGTGCAAAGCCTGGTTAAACTGTGTCTTTCTCCCAATGTGTGCTTGACTAATTGAACCCCTTCTGCCTATATGAGCAGGATCTCACCTCTGTTTTTTTTACTAGATTCTTATTAATTCAACCTGTAGGTTTATTCTTCAGGATGGAGGTAGTTATGAAGACAGGCAAGGTGGTTTTTTTGTTTGTTTTTGTTTTATGACTGCTAAACTATGTTTAAAGACATGTCTTGGGTTTGTGAATCCCCTAGATGCCTTCATTTTTCCCCCAAATTTTATTTCAGACTATTTTATAGCCATTTGCAAGAGAAATCAACACCACTTTCTCACCAAGCCATGGCAATCTGTGACAGGTTACCTTGTGTTGTCCCTGATGATTTTAAAACCATGGAAATAGACTTGAGGAAGGTTGGATATGCTCATTGCAGTGTCACAAGAAAACTAAGTCATCTCAAATGTAAGTTTGCAATCATAAGGGAAAGGCAGGATGGTTTCCAACAATAATCCTGTCAGGGCTAGAAAAGGGTAGATTATTGTTGCCTAGACTTGTCTTCAGCAAGTCATGAGAAAGCTTGACATTAACACCACAAATTTGCACACACACACACACATTTGTTTAGAAACAAGTAAAAACACCTCACTCTTTGTTCAACATTTATCAAAACTCTTTTTCTATGAGTAAGAAATAAATTATCTGATTTTTTTCATTTATTCTCTAGTGTGTATAGAGTAATCTTTTTATCTCATATTTGTCTTTTCTCCCATCAGATGATTTTTTTTTTCCAGAAATCTGTTAGCAGATGGGAATGAAATAAATAGCATTTTAAATAGGTTTGTGGTTACCAAAAGACAGTGCTCAAACATAGAAATCTGCATCAAGAGAAGCGTGGCCAGCAGAGCAAGAGAGGGGATTCTGCCCTTTTACTCTGCTTCTGTGAGGCCCCACCTCCAATGCTGCATCCATTTCTGGTGTCCCCATCATACAGACACAGAACTGTTGGAGCAGGTCCAGAGGAGGGCCACAAAGATGGAATGCTCCTGCTATAAGGATAGACAGAGGAAGATGGGATTATTCAGCATAGAGAAGACTTTGGGAAGACCTTAGAGCTGCCTTCCAATATCTGTTGAGTGCTCTGAGGAATCAGAGCAGAATTACTCTCCACCTTCACCTTGAAGCTGTTTAGGGATTATCTCACTGCTGCTCATTTCTTGAAAGGTAAGAAATGCATCAGACTTTCCACATTACACCAAATCCAAGAAGAGATATGCATAGTAAGCAAAACAACATCACTGCACAAAGTACAACACAGCTGCTATGTAAAGGGTTCTGAAGTTTCCAAGAGAAAAGAAGAATCAGACTACTAAAAAAAGGGAGGAGCAGTAAGTGCAGTTAAGCAGGAAAGGCAAATTATTTTCAGGAGCTTTGATTAGTTGAGGGAGATTACTGTAGTCTAACCATCAGTCGCTGATTTTTATGAAGAACTCTGAATTTTGTTAGTTTCCATACCTCTTTTTGTCTTCAGGCAGGAAGGATAAGATTTTTTCGTTCTATATACACTTCTCCTCTCCTGCCTCTGTGTTCCCTCCTTCCATCTGCAGATGAATCTCTCCAAAACCTCTTTACCTGCTACCTGCTTCCTTTCCCACTGTGAGAAGCAAACTATGGGAGTTAACAAGAGCAAAGGAAGACAGTAACCTAGGTTCCTCATGTGAATAGCTAGTTCATGTGGACAGCTCACTATGTGGACAAACAGTTCATCTGAATCAGAAGGTTTGCACAGCCGCCTTTGTTTTGAGTGCCAACAGATTTTGATTAAGGCACTGGGAACAGAAAGAATTTAAAGGAAGGAGAGTGTATCCAGGAAACAGCATTAATTATCCCTTGCTCAATTCAATACGAGTTTGAAACCTGAGTTCTTTCTACATTATTTGTAATACATCTAAAAGCTCTACAGCTGTATAGATAAGACTTTATTTTTTTCAACAACTATTAAAGATGGGGAAACTTCCACCTAAATTCCAGTAAATGCTAGACCAAACACTGATATTATAATTTTTATCTTGCAAATGGACAAAGCTCCACTATGACTTTGCTTGCTTCTGCTTATCTTCATCTTATTTGTATTCCTTAAAAGGCACAAGAATGTGTCTTTGCATAGAAGAAGCTAAGGGGTGGGAAAACTTTTATTTCAAAGTTCTAATCCCCTGGATACACTCCATGATGGATGTGATAAATTTGTTGACAGAAGACCCTCTATATCAAATCTCAGAACCTAATATAACTGTCAAGAGCTGAGAATTTCACAAGATTCAGTTCATCTGCTTTCAAGTAGTGGCTATGTGATATAAGGCTTCTTTTGGTTGTGTTTTATTTTTCAAAAGCAACCAAAAAGATATCACCCATTCCCTCCCCCATATGCAAATGTCTCAGTGCTAAGTATTGTAATTTTTGGAGAAGTAGAGACTCAGGGGGGATTTTGTCACTGTCTACAACTATCTGAAAGGAGATTGTAGCCAGCTGGGATTTGATCTCTTCTCCCAGGCAAGCAGAACAAGGGTACACAGTCTCAAGATGCATCAGGGGAGGTTTAAACTGGATGTTAGGAAGAAGCTCTTCACAGAAAGGCCATTGGAATGGGCTGCCCAGGGAGGTAGTGGAGTCACCGTTCCTGGAAGTGTTTAAAAAGAGACTGGATGTGGCACTTGGTGCCATGATTTAGTTGACTAGATGGTGATGGGTGATAGGTTGGACTTGATGGTCTCGTAGATGTTTTCCAAGCTGATTAATTCTGTGATTCTGTGAATATCTAGTTTCTTGCCTCAAACAAAAATTTGGCAGGTTGTATATTATATGGCTAAGTTCCAAAGGAGAAGACAAGGAGGCTTAGGTGTCATTAAAAGAGATACATCACACATAAAGAATTAGTACTGAGAAAAGACAACCTTCCACATTAAAAACAAAAAACAAACAAAACTCATCATTCTTCTGTTTTAATACATTACACAGTAATCCAATAATGTTTGGGATCCCACCACACTGAATATTTTCTTTTAATACTAAATAGTTATCAGGAGTCTCATTCCTTTCTCTTCAATAAATTTAAGCCCTTTATACAGCTGCCCAATGTTTAAAGCTCTTTCCTCGGTGCAGGGCAGTTATCAAGGTCATTTACTCCTGCCAAACACATCTCCATTGATGCATGGAGAAAGCCAGAAGAGTCCACATCGAGAGAGATATGTCCTACTTGATCTGTCACTGCTGCAGGAAGCATATAGAAACCATCCTTGATGGGAGAAATTGAAAATGTGACTGTCTTTTTTGACTGCCAAATCTGTACATTATGTATATTAGACTTTTGCAGACACTGGGCAGCAGCAATTTTTTATTGACCTTGTTCCTACTTATCTAAAGCTCAAATATAGAAAACAAAAAAAAAAAAGTCTTCTGGAGCTTATCTACTTGGGTATTTAAAACTGTGCTCACAACATGATTTTTTTTGCAACAATTTAATCTGTTTCTTCTGGTCCTTCCTTTCCAGTCACTGGATTACTATGGTATATTTTCTATTGTTGCAGTGGACACAGGTGTGAAAAAAATAATAGTCACACATTGTCCTAAATTACTTGGTTTTCTGTCCAAGAAAATGGGTTCTTTACCAGCCTGCCTAAATGGTTAGTTGATGGATAACGTGGCTGAGAAAGGAAGGTCATTACTCAAACAGATGAAGAAAACAACTTCTTCTAACAGAATTGTAGTAACTAAATACTTTGTGGGTAACCTTTGGATGAATTCGTAAGTCCAGGAGTGGAACTATGAAGTAAAGACAGAGAAAGGAGAAAAAAAATATCAAGCCCAGAGGGAAAATTTGGTTCAATACTTTGTTTTAAATCTCCTCCAAGTATCAATTTACAGTGAGTAAGGTACTAAATACCCTCTCCATTCCAAGTCCATCAGTAATAAATTTGTATTGTCAGTAACAAAAGCATTTTCAAAAGCATTTTCTGTTGAGTTACTGCAGTTGTTTCCGATGTTACGTACCTGACTCTTCAGATAAGAAAAATAAGTGGCACCTAGAAGGACACACACAACTAGCAAAATGTCTGGATGTTCCCTTGCAACTCTAGTGAGTAACACAAAGAGAAAGAAAAAGAAATAATCATGACCCATTCAGAGTATGACACTGGACGAATTCCTGTGATCTATAAAATTTGTACCAGGATATGGTACTCCTTAAACTACTGGGTTTTTTGCCCTCATAGACATATGAATTTCCCTTGCACATTTGCAGTTATACAAGTGAGCCCTCGTAAGAGCTCTGCTGACCTTCAGCGAGACTCAGATGAAATCCGAAGAATCACAGTTACAAAACAGACCACAAGATCACAACCTATTCAATCACTTGGGAATTGTCACACATTATTAAGCAGTTATTTAGCGAAGAAAAATGTTCACCCTTTATAGGTGAACAACCATGTACTAGCAGACTCAGAAAAGCTACAAGTCACTGACTGTTTTATCCTCTTCTAAAACAAAGCCAGTGCTCAGTTCACAGTCGTTGATATGCCAGAAAGAGAACAAAACCAAGACAATAATAAAATCCACTCCAAATTAGAACTGAATGAAGAGAGAAAAGATGGATGGCTGTTTAACCATCGCACTGATTTTCAGAAGAATTAAAGGACAGCATTGGTTGCCAGATTTTCACAAACCACTTAAGCCTGTTGGGCATACAGTGGGGGCTAATAGGCTTTGAAAACCTGGCCAGTGATTTCATGATGGAAACTGCCTATTTCCGAGCATGTTCATAAATGTGGCCTTTATTTAACAAAGCTAAGATTGCTGTTGATAATCAAACACCACTTTGGTCTGCCAAGAAGTTAAAAGTCTTGTTACAGGACATTTTTGCCATAGTTGTAAAATATTAGAATGGGTCAATTTAGAACCCATGAGCAAAACCACAATTATTTCACCTTGTAGCTACATTGGTTTTTTTCTGAAGTGTTTAACAGGTTGGACTGGGGAGCAGCTGGATCATTTCTCCCAAAGGAATTCTCCCTTCTGCTTCTCTCTTTGGGGCTCAGTGGCTGTTCTCTGTCCTGTGGCATGACATGCAGGCCTTCACACCAGATGGCTTGGCAGCTTTCTTCTCATTTCTTTGTGGAGCTGGCAGGCATCAGCATTTTGTTCATGCAGTATCCATACGACACAACAGAGAAGAACTCAACCTTCAAAGACCTCTAGGAATAACAATAAAAAAAAGAAAGGCCCATGCTGTAATGAACGACTTAAAAATTTGTAAGGCATTGCCTACAGCATCCACTGGAACTACCACTGCTCAAAGAGGTAAAAAGGATGGCCACATTCAAAAGGCTACCTTTAGCCTCTTTACTTCCACAAGCATTCACAAACAAACTATGAATCCTTGAACATTTCCTTCAAAGTCATTCAGTGTGTGTTTGGGCCAGAAAAAATGACACATTTTGAGTGAAGGTCCCTTAGATTCAATAGACAAATTTCTACTGCTTTTGATACCTGAGAACAGATTATCTCTTCCCTGTAAAGCATAATGATACTGTTCTATTGGCATTCATTAAAATACTGAGAAATTATTTCATAAGAACTCGTATTTAAAATGATCAGATTTTGCTCTAAGAGTTTATGAGAAATTCCAAGCGACATTAGATCACTAGATTTTGCACTTTTGCCGTGGCTGGGATATTAAAATCAGTTTACAGGGCCTAAGGATCATGCATTAGGTAAAAGCTTAAAAGATGTTAGACAACAAGAAAACAGCCATGACCAGAATAGAGCAAACCCCTAAAATGCTAACAAAACCTTTAGAAGAACCAAGAGAAATTTGTGATGTGGATTTGCCACAATGCACTTCCACATCTGACCTCTCAAAGGACTATGAGTTCCCTGGCCATTGTTTTAATGCTTTAATAATTAATGCTCAAAAGCCTTAGAGGAAAATGGTAGGTATAAGCTAAACTGGAAGGAAAAGTAGATCTACTTCTTTGACTAAATCTATCTTTTTTAGGAAAAAAAAAAAAAAAAAAGATATTTAGTACTTTGTCCATTAAACTGTCCAGAAACAAATGACATTGGCTTCAGCTGTAGTCACTAGCTGAAAGATCAGTGCCTGCAAAGACATAGAAATCTGGAAGCTAAATGTGTAGAGTTATTTAATCATTAGTAGGAATCCCATGCAATGGCTTGCTGTCTATCATATTTCTCTTCTACTTATTGCATAAGTGGTGTCACTTCAGCAACATCAATTCTTGAAGACAAAAGAAAACAAAAGCCCAAGTGTTTTCAATCAAAACCTACATTTTACCTTTTCTTAATAGAATTGACAACATGAAGCCTGCTATGGGAATGTTTATACTGAGGGACAGATCCTCAACAAAGGTTTTAATGACTGATACCAAAAGGTATTTTGGAATCAGATTTTCTTTCTTTTGCCATTTTTTTCTTACCAAATCTCATGATACTAATACAGTTTACACAGAAGTTTGCTTGTGCTAGCATCACGCAGGGAGCTGTTTCTGGAAATGAAAAGCAATGTAGCTCTCAATGTCAGTGTAATTAGGGTGAAGTCACCTTTTTACATGACTTTTTTCTCCTCAAACCATCCAAAGGGATAAAAAACCCACCACCCTCAAACAACAACAAGATCTACATTATTTTTAGAGTTGTCCATTATTATTCAAAAGTAGGGAAAAATCTTATTTTTCTAACCAAAATTCCACTCATCTGCATGTTGGGTTTTTTCCCATATTTCCAAAAGGAATGTGCTTTTCTAACTAATACTAAAAGCACACAAAACACAAACAGAATACACTCACCCAATAATCATCAATGTCTTTCTTCCAAAGAGAACAACTTAAGTAACCAATTGTCAAGCACATTTCTTATTGCTTTGGAGATACCTTTGTGGAATTCTTTGTTAATCACTTTATTTCATTGTTTGTTCCATTTATGCTTCAATGAACATTTCTTAGCATAATTAATTTCTTTTTGTTTGTTTGTTTTTGATCCACAATCACCACAGACGTTTTCTGGGGCCTCACAACTGAAAATATTACATCATTTTCCAATCTGACTTTAATACAAGGAGGCTTACATGCACAATTAAAGTGAGCATATCTGCAAGTTGAGATGATTGTTGCTGCAGTCTATGAGAGCTGGAATCAAGAATGATGGATTACAGGCCATGGCACAGATAATCCGTCTAAGGGGAAGCAGAATCCCATCCTGGATTAGCTTGAATTGGTCTACCTAAAGGTTTTGTGATGCAAATTGGAGGCACTGGGCATAGTAACAACATGCAGAATATATTACATTCTTCTGTCTTGTAGTGACTGGAAAGCTCTCGACTGTGATGTTCCAGCCTCATTAATAAGCCCAGTGTTGTACATCTGTGTCTGATACGAAGCTGCCATGCCTTGTCACCAATTACAGGCTCTGCAAAGACCCATCTCATTATAGTACTTATATTCCTTGTTCCTGAAGGTGATACTTGGTGTGGCACGTTCTCATCTTGCCAATAGGAAAATCACCCTTGAAGTGAAGAAATGTCAGTCAGGAGGCACAAAGAAGCAGAAAAAAAGATTTTATGAAATGCTGCCTGGAATATTAATCATACTGCTGCAGATGATGCAAAACCAGGCAAAAAAGGCAATGAGGGGTGAGAGCCTTCTGAGCAGTCCAACCAAACTGCCAAGCTCCTCTGCAGACCCAATGCTGGACAAAGGTTCTGATGGAGGGGAAACAATTGGATTAAAAGAATGAGGCTGTTTAATTTGGTGTGACTTAATGATGAGAGGAAAAATCCCCACACGCCATCCCCCATACCTCTTCTGCATCCACAAGGATTACCAAAAAGAAAATAAAGCCTCCCTCCTGCAGATGTTGTATGTCTTCATTTATGTCATTGCCATGGAAGGCTAATAAGCCTAAAACATGTTCTGGCTTGCCCCATCCTTCTGCTGAAGGAAAACAAAGGCTTCAGCCACTACGTCCCCTCCCAAAGTGATAAACAGGTACCCACAGGTGTTTAGGTACTTGTTAGTGTCTTGCACAAATAAGGGTAAGCAAGCCTTGGTTTCACCTAATATGGTCAGTTTTGCAAATGCCACCCTAACTGGTGAATCTGTGGCCAAAGGAGCCATTACACCTGGACAAGTAATATAAATTGAGCTAAATTGCAACCAGTTGGGCTGCTCTGTCTCACTGGCCTGCCTCTGCCTCACTGCTCTGTTCTACATTCTGCCCTGCTCAGACAACATGCCTCTGCCTCATGAAGTTGCTTCTGCCTCATTGCTCTTGGCTTGAACAACATGTTCTGCTCTGTCTTGTGCATCGGACCAGCTTAGCCCTGATATTTTGGGCTTGAAATACCTGGAAACTTGAGTGCCTCAAGTTTACCAGGAGAAGGCATTAAGTGCCTCACAATATAGTGAGAAGTGCCACAAATATCATGCGCTCTGCAGATCTGCAAGAGATCCTGCCTGCTCCTTTGCAAACCTCCATGCCAAGAGGAACCAGGATCAGCTCAGTGATCATATGCCTCTTTCCCAGACCCTGCTTAAACCTGGGAAGACCTAGAAGTCTCTCAATGGCTGTCAAGATGCTGAGCAGTTCCAACACTGCCACAAAGGATCCAGGGACTATCTTGAAATTCCTACTCCACTGCTGTGAGTAGCAGAGATGTTCCCTAGGGCTCCAAGATGCCTTTTATTTGTAAGTGGAGCAAAGACATTTTGTGGCTAAACCTTTCAAATTTTCTGATTTTCCTGAACTACTAGATTGCCCTTTGTGAAGATTTCCCTGACCGAATTAGAACCCAAATTTAACTAGTTTGTATATAGTTTGTAGGTGGGGCTTTCCAGGAACAAAATCACTACATACTGTATAATTCCTGCCTCGTTAATTGCCCCAACTAAATCAGTCACTAATCAAAAACCCAACATCGGCCAGAAACCTTCAAGTTTGTGTTCAAAAAGCTGCAGTGACATGTGGTGATCTACAGAATATAATCTGCTATCTTGTTGAATTAATGCTTCCCATGTGCTAATCTGACCTCCCGAGTGACACAAGTAAATGAAAAAAATTGAGATGTTCTGTGAACACACAAGCAACAAATTTATTCTTCCATAATATAGTATGGTTTATGCATTTTATGCATTTTTGTCATTATTACTGTTTTCTTCCTGTTCACAAACAGATTTAGTTTGACAGTCCTGAGCTGTATGACTTCCATGGAGTGTATAGGCTCTCTCAGCCAGTATAAAATCCTCACACATCAGTGGTTGTGCTAGTTTGAGCCTAGCTAGAATGTTTTGGTGAGAAGAACAAGATCATAGGCTGAGAAATGAAAACAATGGTGAGGTCTACTTCGTTCACAGTCTTACTGAGATGTGTAGAAAGGAAAAGCAAAACATTAGATAAAGTCAATTTGCTTGGGCACTTCGCTCTAGGCTGTGCTCTCAGCTCTTTGCCTGCTGGGGAGCTCGGGCTGCTGGCTGAACTCCATCTTACTCTCTAACCTCACTCTCCATTTGCTTTGCTGATTCACCTTTGCTTCTTAATCCCTTTGGCCGAGCCTCCATTCTTCCTTGGGACTGGGGTAAGGTTGAGAGGGGTAGGGGGAAGGTGAGGGGGTGGTTGAGAGCCCCTCCTGGGGACTCAGGTTTCTGGGAGGGGAGTTGTGTTTCTGTATTACTTTTTTACCTTGTATATTTCTGTATATATCTGTATATACTGTAAATATCTGCTTGTAAATTGTGCCAGCTGTAAATATAAGCTTCATTCAAATTTCCAGAGCCGACTGAGTCTAGGCTGGGTGATTTCTAAAGAGTGGGGGATGGGGAACACCCAAACCACCAGAGTGGTACATGAGGACAACCTAAAATTTGCAAAGGTCATGGAAAGTAAGCTTAAAACCCCCAACCATTTTCTGCTTTGAATACAATCTGGTAACAACTTGAAGATGGTTAACAGAGAGAGACATTTAAGCATCTTTCTTTTCAAGTTAGTATGGTAAAATATTTAAGCTTTTAAGAAAAGAGAAATCCATATTTAATTTTGTCTACAATCTGTCTGACAGTAGTGAATTTTAGAGCTCAAGAGAGGGGAAGCATTTTGCTTGACATACCTTTTTTTCTGTCACTTAGAAAGAGGGTAGTATTTGCTCTTGGAGAAAGAACACCTCCTTATACAATTTTTTACATTATATTTAAATAACAAGAGACAAGAAAAAGGAGATATCAATATCAATTCAAACAAAACCCAAACATGTCCTAAAGTCCTTGATTTTTTTTTTTCCTTGATTCGTTATTTGTATACACATTTATGGGAAATGCAAGAGAAAACAATAAAGAGCTTCCCTAAAGAAAAAAAAAAAAAAAAGAATACCATTAAGCCACAGAAAACTAAAACACCTAATAGCAATATAAATCTGTCTGTCTAGCTGGCAGTTTCTAAACCATAGTGTTGTGAAACAGGAAACACAAGTTCATCCTCTGGAAAAAAAAAATGTGCAGACTGCATTATCTTGAAAATCTTGTAGTGAAGGTGCCTTTCATTGTGATGTCTAAGCAGTTTTGGATCTGAAGGCTGTTATCTCTCAAATCTGAGATTCTGTATCAAGATGTTTGCAAACCGGCTAAAACTTTACCCTTTAATTTACAGGGTAAGGAAAAAAAAAAATAGAATAAAACAAACAAACAAAAGACATTGGTTCCCAGTGTAATAGTGTGCAACAATTAAAGAATAGTTAATCATCATTGTAGCTAACAAAGTGGAAATTGCAGCACAAAAAGTTTCCAGTTGTTTAAATGTGAGGTGTGGTATTTTCCCCAATGTTACTTCAGTTCCGTATTATCATCAGCACTTTACAACTATTACTCTGCAAAATAAGTCCTAACCTAACTGGCAGATCATCTGAGGGTACATGCTATTCACATGCTACTACAACATTTCAATGTGTTTCCAAAGAAACACAGCAAGACTATTGTGCTCACTTTTTTCCCCCTTTCTTTTTCCCTGCCAGATGCTCCTCTTCTCACATTGATAAGGAGGAAGCAGCAGGAAATTGGAGAGGAAACTTCTTGGAGATGTGATGATAAGGAGAACACGGACATTGAAACTACTGAAAGGCTTGGGGCACTGATAAACACCTCATTGTAAAGTATTTATCAGAAAGGTACTGAATGAGATGCTTATATCACTGCCCTTTTAGATTTGAGATACCAGAACATCCAGAAGTCAATTTAAAGTTTTCTATGTGCTAAATACATGCATGTAATCTTCAGTCTTCTTCTGCAGAGGGGCTCTTTGTGTGTTTTGACATACATCACAGTATCACACAGTATCACAGTATCACCAAGGTTGGAAGAGACCTCACAGATCATCAAGTCCAACCCTTCACCACAGAGCTCAAGGCTAGACCATGGCACCAAGTGCCACGTCCAACCTTGCCTTGAACAGCTCCAGGGACGGCGACTCCACCACCTCCCTGGGCAGCCCATTCCAGTGGCCAATGACTCTCTCAGTGAAGAATTTTCTCCTCACCTCACGCCTAAACTTCCCCCGGCGCAGCCTGAGGCTGTGCCCTCTTGTTCTGGCGCTGGCCACCTGAGAGAAGAGAGCAACCTCCCCCTGGCCACAACCACCCCTCAGGTAGTTGTAGACAGCAATAAGGTCACCCCTGAGCCTCCTCTTCTCCAGGCTAAACAATCCCAGCTCCCTCAGCCTCTCCTCGTAGGGCTTGTGCTCGAGGCCTCTCACCAGCCTACTGGACAGTTTACTGCCTACTTTAAAGCCCTTTCAACAAGAAAAATCATGTGCCAGGATCTTTTCCCCCCTCTGAGACAGATGTACTCCATCTGTTGCTAGCTGATCTGGTGCCATATAAAGCTCCCCAGAATCAAAAATCCCAATATTCTGTTGGTGGCACCAGCCTCTGAAACAGTTATTAATCATGTATGATTTTCTGTTCCTTTCAGTATTTCTTCCTGCCACTAAGGGTATTGATGAAAAAAATACCTGTGCCCCCAGTCCTTCAACCAGTCTCCCCAGTGCCTTGAAGTCTCTTTTGCTTACTTCTGGACTTCTGGTTTTGACCTCGTCACTTTCCACCTGGATAACGAGTAAGGGATAGTAATTACAGGGATGCATTAGACTAGCCTGCCTTCCAGTAACATCTCTGACCTGGGTCCCAGAGATACAGCAGACTTCCCTGTGGGAAGGATTCAGCCTACATATGGGGCTCTCTGTTCCCCTCAAAAAGGAATCGTGGGTAACAATTACCCTCCTCTATTTTTTGAGGGTACAAGAATAAAAAAGGGAAGAAAAAAGAGAAACAAAGAAACACCCAGAGGCATCTGATGATAAACTGACTTGTTTCTTGTTCACCTTGCACAGGCAGCAGATTACAAACGATGTGATGGCTTTGGCCATTGAGAGCTGCAGTCCCTTCCATTCACTAGTCTTCAGGGAGACAATTTAAATGGTCATGTACTTTCACAGACCATCACCTAAGGGACACTGTACTTTGTTTTGATTTGTTTTGGTTTTTTCTCTAGACGTGGATGGACAGGTTCCTGAATGCTCTCATGATTGCAACACTTTGCTTTTCATCTGTCATCAAGACAGATACAGGGATAAAGCAGCACCATACTAGTATTTATGCTATTCTCTGCTTTTTACTGCTGTTTACACTTTTTTCATATCAAGGAGGTGACTATTTTATGACACAACATAGTGGTCATGGCCAGATTAAGGGCCTAAAGAGAAAAAACCTTCCTATGAGGAAGTTAAACATTTATAACAATCCCAGTACAAGTCTCACGCAAGTTCTGCCTCCAACAAATGTTTAAGTATCCATTTCACTCCATAAGATCGGTTTCACTGACTCAGTTGGAGCTGTCCCACTTTTGCTTTTTGGGCAAAAGGTTTAAAGCTGCAGTCAATGCTGATGCTTGTAAAGTAGGGCATTGTCTATACAACACAAACAGATATCTCTTTGTTGTAAAAAATTCTAGGCCACAAACTTGATTTTCTTATGCAAAATAAGCTTTTCATTAGTTTACAAATAATATGCAATAATCAGCATTACTGTCATCATAGCTGAGAATCATTGCAGTGGAGCCATTCCAGCAACCATTGCTGCTTATCATCATTGATTACTTGAACATAATCCCAGAGGAACTTTAATTTGTATGAGTTACTCCAAATGCAGTCATATCCAAAGAGCATCAGGTAGTCCTGAATAATGTTGCTTGTCAGATCTGAGAATAATCTGACGAGGGGGAAAGGCATAACAAAAAAATAATGAACAATGGAAAGATTAATGGGACACTCTTGTGTGTCCTTCCATTTAAGACCAGTACTTTCAGAACACTCTAGAGAAGAATGAAGCATTGAGGACAAGGAAATAAAATGATGGAAAAATTCTTTTCACTAGTGTCCGTCAGACAAAGGCTTTAAAAGAATGAAATACAGTTTAGAGAATGTGATAGCAATTTAGGTGGTTATTGTTAAGGCTCTTCCAGCACTTCCAATATTGTTAGGCTTATAATTTCAAGTCAAACATCCCCTCTGGGCTCCATGGGTTAGCTAGAACATCTCAGCATTGAAAGCTTTCCTTCTTTGAAAGCTTAAACAGAATCAGTAGAGCTGGGTATGCATCATAAATAAACCCAGGTTTTATTTTCAAATTACTTTATTGGTTTTTTTTGTTGTTGTTGTTGTTTCCACAGTTTGGGGGGTTGGGGTTTTTGGGTGTTTGTTTGTTTGTTTGGGTTTTTGTTGTTGTTGTCGTTTTTATCTCTTGTGGTTTGGCTTGTTTAGGTTTGTGTTGGGTTGGGTTTTTTTGTTTGGGTTTTGTTTGGTTTGGGGTTTTTTGTTGCTGTATTTTTTTTTGTTTGTTTGAGGCTTGTTTTGGCGGTTCTTTGGTTGTTTAGTTGTTTGTTTTTGGTTGTGGGGGTTTTCTATTATGTTCACAAATGGAAAGACATCTTAGAAATTCTAAACAGAAAGAAATTCCTATTGACACTACAGCCAAATAAACAAGATAAATTCCATTGCCTGACACTATCAAACACAAAAAAACACTCAAGAAATTAAATGAAACATATTCTTGACAATAAGAAATCACTAAGAAAGATCTTATTTTGCACAGGAGTTAGAAACTCTTTCAAGGAATATTACTGATACCATTGATGAAGCAGTATTTTCTGAGAGAGGTGAAAGGTACTTTTAAATTTCCCTGTGAGGGAAGAGATTTAGTAGATCACAACTTTAAAATTATCATGGTGAAATCTAGGTTCTACTAAAATGAATGGAAAACCCCCACTTGGGTACATGTAAGTTGTGTGTCTTTGTGGAGTATTTTTCAAATCCCCAATCTCTCTCCCCATCAAGGCTGTATCTGCAGCCAACTCAGAATGTCTCCACACCTCCTTTCTCTTCTCGAGAATGGTCCCCGAAGACTGAAGCTGGCCAATGTGATGTCCATCCACAAAAGGGCTGGAGGGAGGAACTGGGAAATTACAGACCTGTCAGCCTGACCTCAGTGATGGGCAAGGTCATGGAACAGTTCGTCTTGAGTGCCATCACAAAGCATCTACAGGATGGCCAAGGGATCAGGCACAGGCAGCATGGGTTTAGGAAGGGCAGGTCCTGTCTCACCAACCTGATCTCCTTTTATGATCAGATTACCTGCCTGGGGAATATGGGGCAGGCTGTGGATGTAGTCTACCTGGACTTAAGAAAAGCCTTTGACACCATCTGCCACAACAAGCTCCTGGCCAAGCTGGCAGCTCATGGCTTGGACAGATTCACTCTGAAATGGGTCAAAAACTGGCTGATAAGCCAGGCCCAGAGAGTGGTGGTGAATGGTGCCACATCCAGTTGGCAGCTGTCACTAGTGGTGTTCCCCAAGGATCCGTGCTGGGTGCAGTCCTATGTAATATCTTTATTCATTATCTGGACCAGGGGATTGAGTCCAGCATCAGCAAGTTTGCAGATGACACCGAGCTAGGAGCAGGTGTTGATCTGTTGGAAGGCAGGAGAGCCCTGCAGAGGGACCTGGACAGGCTGTATGGGTGGGCAGAGGCCAATGGGATGAGACTGAACAAGGCCAAGTGCAGGGTACTACACTTTGGCCACAACAACCCCAAGCAGCGCTACAGGCTGGGGACAGAGTGGCTGGAGAGCAGCCAGGAAGAAAGAGACCTGGGGGTACTGGTGGATAGTAGGCTGAAGATGAGCCAGCAGTGTGCCCAGGTGGCCAAGAAAGCCAATGGCATCCTGGCCTGGATCAGGAGCAGTGTGGCCAGCAGGACGAAGGAGATTATTCTTCCCCTGTACTCAACATTGGTCAGGCCACACCTTGAGTCCTGTGTCCAGTTCTGGGCTCCTCAATTCAAGAGAGATGTTGAGATGCTGGAATGTGTCCAGAGAGGGGCAACAAAGCTGGTGAGGGGCCTGGAACACAAACCCTATGAAGAGAGGCTGAGGGAGCTGAGGTTGTTTAGCCTGGAGAAGAATATGCTCAAGAGTGACCTTGTTGCTGTCTACAACTACCTGAAGGGAGGCTGTAGCCAAGTGGTGTTCGATCTGTTCTCCCAGGCAACCAGCAACAGAACAAGGGGACACAGTCTGAAGTTGTGGCAGAGGAGGTATAGGCTGGATGTTAGGAGGAAGTTCTTGCCAGAGAGAGTGATTGGCATTGGAATGGGCTGCCCAGGGAGGTGGTGGAGTCACCTTCCCTGAAGGTGTTCAAGGAAAGCCTGGATGAGGCACTTAATGCCATGGTCTAGTTGACTGGATAGGGCTGGGTGCTAGGTTGGACTGGATGATCTTGGAGGCTTCTTCCAACCTGGTTGATTCTATGATTCTATGAATAGCCAATCAGGATGGCAGCTATCCAAACTATACCATATTAGGCAGGGTCCACAGGCCTGGCTCCCCCAAATATGGGAAGAGCAGGAGTCTTGCAGCTGGTAGGCCACAAGCCAGCTGTGTGGGCTTACACAACCACATACCACAACCTGGGCCCTGGGCAGGCCCGACTTTATGGTGCCATGCCCTTTGTGTCCCTTTGTGTCCGTTTGATAGGTGAACAGGTATAAGCTTACTTTGGGCCTATGGGCCCTCCATGACAGGAGGGCAGGCTGGTCAGCCCTGGGAATGAGGAAATGTTGTGGCTAGCTGCACAGAGGGGGATTGAGGGGGGTAGTTGACCAGGTCTGCCTCTATGCATGTGGACAGCCCATACTCTGCTTTGTCAGCCTATCAAAAGTACACGCCCCTGTACCAAACTCCATGATATAAGCACCACGCTTAGCTTCAATAAACCTATGCACCATATTGGTATGAGTCCATGTCTTTCCTGCTCCTGCACGGCCTAAGTGAGGACAACTCAACATTTACTGAACACTGGGTGGCAAGATTCATCAAGTCCATCATGGTTCAATTCCATATTTAGCTGCCCTTTAGAGTACCATTAAATGCTTAGAATCAGAGGTTTTATGACCTCTTGTGTCTAATTGTAAGTCTCTTTTCAGATCTTCACTGCTGTAATATTTAGGCATCATCTGGCACCAAATTAATTAATGATACTCTTAAAAACTATTTACACATATGTACCAAAATCTTCTGGCTTGAACAGACCTACTCTTCCTCCAAGATCTTCTGTGGCCTTTAGCAGCTCTACTTTGCCTCCTGACCATACTCTACTTATATCTATGGAGACTGATCACATCCTCCTTCTACTAGATTCCCTATCAACACGTTAGTTTTGCTCCTTGGTGATGTGGTTAATTGAACTGTGCAACTCTGAGAGTTAACAGATTCTGGACTTCTTTCAACCCACCAAACTCTTCAGCTTGAAGACTGATGGCTTTTCTGCATTCCCAAAGAGCTTGTCTGAAAATGATCTCTGAAGTTCTGGCTCTTGAATCCCAAGGACATTCACCAAGTTTCCAGTTCCTCCCAGATCCCAGGCTCTTCAGTGTCTTGCCAGGTCATCCTGTGGGAAACCACAGAGCCTCCCAAACCTAAGAAACATATTTCCTTTAAAAAACACCAAATGGTTTTTGCTGTCTCCTATTTTTAAAGGCAATATTGTGGAATTTCAATTTGGGGGGGGGGGGGGAAGGAAAAAAAAAGGGAAAAAAAAAGCCTTTAGGGTTTTTCTTTAATTCAAGAGAAAGTTGTTGTTTTTTTTTTCAAAACACAAACCATGTTTTTTTCTGACATGAAAGCACAGCATTCTCTCAAATATATAAAGGATGCTTACAGATCTTTAGCTTAAACTAAATGGCTTACTATACATGAAAGCTTACGCTAAATGAGGTATTCTGACATGATTAATGGACTATATTTTCTCTGCAGAGAAACCACTAAATATGTAACTTGCACTGCAGAGAAGTTGTATTTTTCTCTTCTCTTGTAGACGGAGATCCTTCCAATCATTTGAAATTCCTTAAAGGCCTATTCAGTTCCTCTTCTTTACATCTCCAGCACAATCATACCTTATGCTTGGCAGTTTCTAAAAATAATGATAGAAATGAAAGCAGTCTGATATTTATTGGAAAATACAACTATACATGAAGTTAAGGAGGTGTAAGGTTTGGACAATCATAGGTAATTTATCCCATGGCTATCTCTGATGTAATCCTTGGTTTTCTATGACTCCCTGTAAGCAATCAAACATTTAGTTATATTATTGGTTTGCAGTTATGTCTGGTTGCAGAACTAACATTTTCAGGCTTCACAGATGCTGAACCTGATTCACCGGGAAAAGGAAGCCAGAAGATGTATCATATCTAATCCTTTAGTGAGAGCATGTGGGCTTCCTGCAAAGGGAAAAGTCTCCTGGGAACCTCTTCTGCAGGAGGTCACTGCTGCTGAATGCTTGTTAGACCGAGATGGAGCCTTGCATAGAGGGGAGGAAGGAGTGGTTCTGCCTTTGCCTCTAAGGAGGAAAACCAGTGAAGAGTATAGGAAATGAATCACCAGACTTGTCTCTTCCTGTCCCATCAGAGGACTGGAATAATTACTTTTTAATTCCACAAGGACCAGGGGTCTTCTCAGAATCCTGTGATTCACAAGGCTGGATAAATCAAGTTATGCAAAAATAGGTCCCACATTGAAAAAGAATCTATAATACTGAGCATGGAAAACTCGGCTTGGATCACCCCCATCTCCTGGAGAAATTAGTCCAATAGTTTTGCACTAGACGTTTCAAGCTGTTAAGCCTGAAGTAGCTAGACACCCAACTGTTTGGTGGGCATACCTTTTAGTGGCTCCAAAACCAGCAAACAGTCAGCCAAAAAAAAGTTAATCGGACCCTAAATGAAGCAGAAATGTACTCTAAGTGCTTAGCCATGTGAGTCTTTCATTAAACATCCAACTACACTGTAGGAAGGTTTGCTTACAGCTTGCACCACCTGATCCTCCCTCAGCCCTCATAAGGACTGACATCCTCAACAGCTTAAGTGGTTCTTCAAGAGCTAAATTACTCTTTTGTGTGGCTGACCCTAAATTGTTTGACTGAGGTTTCCCTGTTGAAAATCCAGTGGTCTAAAATGAAGCAGTACAGCAGATATATCCAGCATCAGTACCCAGAGCCATCCCTCAGTGACTTACAGTTTGATGTATCCTAAGTGGGTTCAGGGTGGCTCTGGAGCTGTTTCTGATGAATATCTCAACTACTTAGCAGGAATGGTTTTCTCAGCCTTGATCTAACTGAAAATGACAGAGACCTCTTCCAACAAGTGGTGAGCTCCAAACTAATCGTATGCATGCATGGCTTCTGGACTAAGAAAACACTGCAAGAAAAAACGGCTTTCAGCTTTCCTCCAATTACAGTGTTAGAAAAGGAAGGAGATCAGAAACAATGTCTAGTGTGGTTCAAACTCTCAGCATAATCTCAATTTACCACTAAACCCTGGGGTCCTGTTAAAACTTCGGGGAAAAACTTTCAAATGCCATGTCAGAAAGTAGCTAATAAATCCTGAACTACAGTTTTGTCAAGAAAAGAAGTACAAACATGATATCTTTCCATCTATACTTCTCTCTCCATAGGCTGACCCAAAAAGAAAAATATAACGTGCTTATCATCAAGGTGAGACCTTCCTCTTTTGACATGCTTCTGCCTAAGCCAGGTGCAATGCCCTGCAAACACACTTTCTCCTTATCATCATTCTAATGAGAATGACTTGGTTCTACATGTTGTCACCTATGTATATGCATGTGGATACTTACAAACACAACAATCCCATGAAATGCTACAGGCTTGGGAAGGTGTGTCTGGAAGATTATCTGTCAGAATGAGACCTGAGAATGCTAATCAACAAGGGGCTGTATACGAGCCAGCAGTGTGTCCAACTGGCAAAGAAAGCCTAAGGCATTCTGGCTTGTTTCAGTAGTAGTGTGACCAGCAGGACGAGGGAAGCAATTATCCCCCTGCACTTGGCATTGATGAGGCCACGTCATGAGGACTTTGCTCAGTTTTGGGCAGAATAACATTTTTGGAAGAATAACATTAAGGGTCTGGAGCTGGTGAAAGGAAGAGTGACTAAGCTGGTGAATAGCCTGAAGAATGAGTCTGATGAAGGAACTAGGACTGTTTAGTTTCAGGATGAGGAGGGTGAGGGGAGACTTTATTCCTCTCTACAGCTACCTGGAAGGACAATACAGAGAGATAGGTGCTGGTCTTTTCTCACAAGTAATTAATGACAGAAAAAGAAGGAACAGCCTCGAGCTGTTAAGGTAGGTTTAGGCTAAACATTAGGAAAAGTGTTTACACTGTGAGTGGTCAAACATTGAAACAGGATGTCCAGGGAGGTGGTTGAGACACCAACCCCGGATGTGTATAAAGGTCATTTAAATATGAGTCTTAGAGATATAGTTTAGTGGTGAACCTGATGGAGCAGGGCTAATGGTTGGACATGATCATCTCAAGAGTCTTTTCCAACCTGAATGATTCTGTGAAATGCACACCTTTCAGTTAGAACAGAACTAAAAAGTGTGCACTAAAGAGATGATGATTGGATGGCAAGCACATGCATAAACTAGAAACTATATTTCACAAGAAAACAGTGAGGCTGATGCTGGTGTCTTGACATTTGAAAATGCTTCCCCCACCTCCAGCATTTGAAACTACTGTTGGTAGGTTTGTACCACCTGTCATTGCTTCCCGAGATATCTCTACTGCTACATAATTTAATCATTCCAGCTGATGTGTCAAGCAGTTAAATGTATTATTAGTTAGAAGTGGATAGCAGTTTACTTTGAAATAGTAAATTTAGGTTTAGGTTTTTTAACCATTAAGAACAGAGGAAAAAATCAAATAGTTGTTATATTTTAAATTGTCATATTTCTTTATGACCTGCCTCAGGCCTGTTCAGAAAAATGCCAAGTGTCCACCTGTAATGCAGACATATATTTGAGAGCTGTGAAGCATGTGTTCCAAAATAAAGGTAAACTGGAAAATATGCAGCTCCACCACACTGAATTGAAGCCTAGGTGAGGACTGCAAATATGAATGGCAGAGTGCAAAAATACTCATATAAAGCATTTAAATTAATTAATCAAGCACAGTAGTGCACAGAATACCACTTTAGGAGTGTGATAAGCCAAATATTTCTGGTACAAAGGATCTTCAGACTTGGTCTATGAAAATACTGCATTAGGTTCTCTAGGAAAGTGATTCTTAGGGTTATATATGAAAGTGATGCTGTGATTCAGTAATTTATAGCAGTGGGACTCGTGTGGCTAAATCACTAGGCACCGCTCTGAAAATGCATCCTTATGACCTTGCTTGGCTGATGCCCTCCAAGGTGGCATTCACCCTCATCCAGCTGTTTCCAATACCACATAGAAGATTAAAAACTGTTTTAAGTGGCAATGGGGTTCCTGTTGTGCTATGATATCACATCAGCCCATGCACTGATGCTCATATTTAATTGTTTAAAAAAGCAAAAATCCCTGGAGAACATCTTGGAGAGATCTACACCTTGAGTAAGTCCATGAACTATTCTCATCTTGAGAGAGCAGAATTTGTTCCTGTTTAAAAAAAAAAATAATCTGAAAGGGTTGGGTGTTTGTTTTGGTTGGGTTTTTTTTCAGGAAAAAAAAAATATTTCAGTGAAGTTCTGGCTGTGAATAAATCATTAATCCATTTTGTTATATTGATACAGTGGAAGAGCTCTAGTCTTCTAATAGAAAATGGATACTTTCCCAGGAGAAAATGTTAATTCCAGCCTGAGAGGTCCTTATACAGTAAAGTTATATCTATATAGTTATATACTATAAAAGTGCTGTACTGGGATGCATACAGTTCCCTGAGGAAAGTTCCTGCACTCATGCAAAGGTCTTTCCTGCTTCAGATTAGTGGGGGTTTAGTGGGGGCTTCAGAAGGGTTTTTTTGCCCCCCTTCTCAATTTCCATAGCCTGAGGAAGCACATCCACGAAACTTCACACAAAAAGGTTGCAGCTGTGTACCTCTCTCCCTACCTCTTCTTTCGATTTGTGTTCCATTGGCCCTGATTTATGCTGCTTTGGAAATAGCTTGGGATACTAACAAGGGCTGCTCTTGTTTCAGAAAGAGAGTAGGCTCCAAACAGAAGTGAGGTTAAGAACATAATGTTGATTAGACGAACATTATTTGTCATGAAGGGAACTTAAAAGTTCATCCTATAGTTTAAACGTGCCCCTGTGCCCACCACTTACACTTTGCCACTGTCTGTAGCACCCTCTAAAGGTTTCATCTTCACCTTCTCTGTAACATCTTTTAAGATTCTCTGAAGATTGAAGAACCAAGATTTAAATTCCTGTTTGTCTCTACCTCTGATCTATATAGTCAGTTGTCACTCCAAGAGTCATGTTTGCAAGATCCTGCAATTTTCTTGGCCATACATTCTTGATACAGATCACCCTGATTTTAGATCTGATGAGTTGCAGGAAGTGGACATATGCTGGATACTCCCCAAATGAGGACCTTAATATGCTATCAGTGGTACATTTCACCTGGGACATCCTTCAGTGTTGAACTAGTGAAAGTGAACCAGAGCACATCCTTCCACTTAACTTTTCAGTCTTTGGTACCAAATTTATCTTTGATAAACTGTAACCACCTCGAGGGACAGGTCTGTGTGGTATTCTAAGATCATATCAAGACACATCTCAAAGAGTATCACAGCTTTGTAGAAGCTTCCTTTGCTTATGACAGAGAGGCTGCACTGCTGGAAATAACACATCTGTCCAGTCACTGACAGCAAATAGTACCAGGCACTAGAAGCAGCAAGGCAGCTGAAGAGCTGCAGGAGAAATTGCTTTGACAACAAAAAACCAAAGTGGCTGTGTGATGCAGCATCCACCAAGGTTCAGAAATAGCAGTATCGACAGATGTCTGATACGTCAGAATCACTCTTCACTCTAAAAAGAAGTCATGCACCCTGATCTGCATACAAAATGTGATTTGCATATATATCAGTTGTGGGGTATGATCTTTAATGACTACTGACCTCCCTCAAAGCATGATTTTGTCTTGTGCCTACTGGACATAGAAATCAGACATAGTTGAGTTTTGGGAGTCAGTTATAGGACCTAGATACAGAATTAAACTTGCAACTAATGAGTGTGTATCAAAAAAAAAAAAAGCATCTACTGCTGTTCCTTTACCATAGTCTAGCTGCTTATCCTGGATCTAAGAAAGCCATGGCAAAGTATGACCTTGGTCTTTCAAAAGAATGTCTGTGAGGAAACAGAAATTAAATTATAGCATCCAGACTAGAGCTTGTTCCTCCTGTGAGGTGTGTAGCCCATCTCTAGGTGACACCTATGCATTCACCAGCACTTCATGTTCTGATTTCCTTTGAAGAAAATCTGTTTGTATTTTTGTTGGTGTTGTAGTATATTGGATGGGTGCTCAAGACTCAAACGGAACCAGAAATTTGCGGATAACCAAAGTGCGCAAGAAAAAGAAGTACACATGGACACGGCCATTAGATCAGGCAGGATTGTAACAGCTGCTCAACTTTGCAGTGTTTTGGTTATATCATGTGCTGACTTTATGGGCAAGGCTGGATAGAAAGTTCCCTTTCATTACCTCTCCAGAAAAGAGACTATCTTTAGTCTTGGTCGTGTTAGCAATCCAGTTTACAGTGCAGAGACAAAAATAGTTGGATTGGCAGAGCTAAGCCTGTAGACAGGAACAGAGAGCAGGACTTGCTGTCTCCTATCTGTTGCTGCCGCCAGCAGCAAAGGCTATACCAGTCCATCACAGCTCCTTTGCTTTCTTGCCATAAAATCCTCACTTGTCTGCATCCTTAGGCTTGGATATACAATAAAGCTGTTCAAATGACACCCCATCAGGTTTCATTTATGGTATAGATGAAGTTACTCCTCAAAAACTGAAGATTATTTCACTAAGATTGTGTGTGTTTGTAAGCAGACACATCAAAAAGTATTGCCTCACAGCCAAGGCGGAAAGCTGTTAGCCCATACAGAGCAGGTTCCAGGCACAGGAATGGAGTAAAGACTGAAAAAATACAAGTGGAGAAAACACACAATTTTCCTATGGCAATAACCATACCAACATTCTATTGACAGTTAGTTTGGTCTAGTATTAAAACAAAAGTACTTACTTTTGATACTGAAAAGAAACAACCAGTTAAATTTATACCACTCACCTTATAATAGAGCAGAGAATAAACCTACTGCAACTTTGATTCTTGAATGGCTGGGACTGGGAAATAAAGGTTAGCCTCTAGTCAGTACACTGGAGGAATGTTTATGACCTCCTGCACGTGAACAACCTGCTGCTCTCCAAAAGGATGCTTGTTATCCATTTTCAATACCCAGAGGTCTTCTGCTGGGCAATGAAGTCTAGAGTGCTCGGCAGGATCTAACCCCAAAGGGGACCCTGTTGGCCTGGAACTTGGCGATAAATGTTGATTGAATAAGGCACGGTTCATAGGACTTTTGTCTTCTCTCTTCATTGTGGGACGGTTGGTTTTGTTATAAAACTAATTAGCATACATGTGGAAGTACTTTGTGGAAGCAGCTTAATCCTAAACAAATGTGAAAATAAGCCTGTATTGTTTCTAAGGACTGATTTACATTAATTATCTTCTACTTTAAAAAAGCTCACAGACTTTTGGTTGTTTTTTTGGTGGTTTGTTTTTTTTTTTTTTTTTGTTGGGTTTTTTTTTTATATCATTGTTTCTTTGTGGAAAAATTAAGAGCAGAACATGTCTGTAAAACACCACATACAAATTTCTTTCATTTCCAGCAAGGATGCACTCTGCAAAGGCAGAAAAGCCTGGTTCTAAGTCAAAATTTTTGCTTCTCAGCTAGCTAAACTCAGGCACATCAACTCACATGTAGCTACCTAAATTACTAGCTTTGTTCTCAAAAAATTATGACCTTCTGAGAACCAGACTCATTTTCAGGGGCCTATAAATGGATTTAAGTGCCTTAACTTAGCCATACCATGTTGCCTTTTTTTTTTTTTTTTTTTTTTTTTCTTTTTTAACTTTGTTAACTATACTGGTGCTCATTTGCTCACATAAAACACTTCAAGACAGCTTGTGATCTCAGGAAAAGGCTAATTCACTCAAACTTAACCAGCATAGCAACTTCAGCTATCAAACACCCATGGACTTTCAGGGTACACCTCTGCATCTAGCTCCTGCTTCATACATGGCACTTTGCCAGACCCCAATATTTTAGCCATCCTACACAGGCTGAACCCCAGATCTCTTCTGCAGCACACATCAAAGCTTTTTTGAAAAGCAGCTTGAGTCAGTGAAAGAGATAGTTTAGGTCTGGAGCAAGGACTCGCTGCAGCACACAGATGAACCTGTAGAGTTACAATCAGTGCCAGCTACAGAGATTCATTTGAACACCACCAGGATTCACTATATTTGTTATCTTCTCAAAGAAAGACTCTCCTTGCTCATGAAAAATAAATATCAAAAAAAGAAACATTAGAGACATCCATGACTGCTACTGAGTTCAGTTTTAGGCACTGCGTTCAGTTTTGGGGTCCCCACTTTAAGAGGGACAGGGATCTGCTAGAGAAGGTCCAGTGGAGGGTTACAAAGATGATTAGGGGACTGGAACACTGCCTGATGACCTGGTGCTTTTTATCCTAGAGAAGAGAAGACTGAGAGGGGATTTAATAAATGTTTATAAATATCTGAGTACTGGCTGTCAGGAGGAGGAGGACAGGCTCTGCTCACTTGCTCCCTGTGATAGGACAAGGAGCAATGGATGGAAATTGCAGCACAAGAGGTTCCACCTCAACACAAGTAGGAACTTCTTTTCTGTAAGTGTCACAAAATACCAGAAAAGGCTCCCCAGGGAGGTCGTGGAGTCTCCTTCTCTGGAGACTTTCAAGGCCCATCAGGATGCATTCCTCTGTGACCTGAGCAGGACCTAGATTATGGTCATGCTCTGGAAGCGGGGGTGGATTCAGTAATCTCTCTGGGTCCTTTCTAAACCCTGATATCCTGTGATGGTGTGAACTTGCCTCTCATAGTGTGTCCTATACCAATATTCCTCAGTTATCCACCTAAATCACTGTTACCTCATAGCTTAAGTTCCCACAAAATGCTCTTTGAGTAAACATCACAGATCGTCCCACTTTGGGGAATTTCCTTGCCAGATGCTGCCTGTCAACAACAGAATGTTAAAAATTCATAGACCTGCCTGATACACTCATTTCCATCTTTGTAATGAAGAAGGGCCAGAAGTGTCCTGCAGAACTCCCTTTGCCTGTGCTGTGCCTGCTCTGCCTCCAGCTGCAGCAGATGAGCAAAGCGCAGCAAGAGGCATTTGGGGATCTAAGTGTTATCCCCTCCTAGTTTGAAAAGACAAAGTGCCAAGACTCATTTTGTTCAGGCAGCCCTGACCAAAGCATACCTGGCTTCTTCATGCTGAAAAAAAATTCTTTTGTTTCATGACTGCCACCTCTCTCTGAGTTGGTGTAGGTTGGCAACCTTGCCTTGCAAGAAGAAAAAGTGAAAGAAAGCTGGAAGTGGAACAAGTGTGTGATTCTGGTAAGGAAGATGGGCTCAACCTCACAAATCTATCATAGTGTAACATGCACCTGGATGTTCAAGCACCAACAAAACCATATACAATGTGCTCCAAGATGTTCAGGAACATGGCTGTGTGTCTCTCTTCCACCTTTCCGTGCCTCTGAGTCCCAGTAGGGATGGGTATTGCTGTCTTCTCTGAGATCTGTTAGTCAAATCAGCCTGGCTTGACTACTGCTAGTGTCATAAAATAAGTCATACAGGGTCTTTTCTTCTGTTTGTAAAAATTTCCTAGACTGAGCCATGCAAAAGGCTCATCTTGACACATGAAGAACCAACCAAATCTCTAAAGAACAAACCAAACCTAAAACAAATATTACTTCTCTCTATTCATATCCAGATTTTTGCCAGACATTGTCTTATTAGCAGCCTAATGGTATTTGCTTTGACACATATACTACAGAAAGGCAACAACAGGTTTAGATAAGCTCAGACACCGTGGTTTCACTGGCTGGAGAAGCTGCCTTTTTCACAGAGATGCTGTTACCTCTGCTAGAAAGAGAGACACACAACATAGGGAGTAAAAGCACGAGCAGGATTTTCTTGGAAAAGGAATATTATGTAAAACCTTTTCTTCCTCTCCACAGTGCTGCTTTTAGTCAAATCTGAAATCCACTTCTCCTTTTGACTTTCTCTATTGTCTCAAACCCTTGATTTGAAAACAGAACGTAACTCCTATATTCATCTTTTTTCACTAATGGAAGCTTTTCCTCACTCACATTTTACTAGTCTTGAGTGCAGAACCAGCATTCTTACCCATTTCTAACAAAACTCCATCTGTTAATGGATTTTCTTGCTCGTTTCATTTAAAGCACTACTGTGTTTAAACACTTCAAGTGCTGAATGTAAAAATAGCTGGCAATCTCAGGAGTGAACATTTTATTTGTAATACAGGTGATTTTATCATGCACCACAACATTTTTTTTCCTCGTAATTTATTAATATTTTATATAGCTCATCAAAAATGAAGGCTGAGGTCAATAACTGCTGACACATAAAAGAAGGAGGAAAAGGACAAGCAAGGACATAATCCAGAGGCTTGCACAGTAGCAAAAGTTTCCCTAGATTTTCTTTGCACACATATAAATAGTGATTGCTAGAATGGGCTGAATCAGGGGGGGAAACCTAAAAAAATACTGTTTCCTTTTTATTGGTCGACATGCTTTCTAACCCTATGCACTGGTTCAGGCTAAATCTGCTGCAAAGTATCTCTGCAGAGGAAGACTTGGGAGTGCTGGTGGACAAGTTCACCATGAGCCAGCACTGTGCCCTTGTTGTACAGTACAGTACAGTACAGTATTCTGGAACGCATTTAGAAGACTGTGGCTGACAGGTTAGGGAAGGTCTCCTCCCTCTTTACTCTGTCCTGGCGAGGGCATACTAAGAGAGGTGCCCACTCTTAGGCTCCTCAGTTCAGGAGGCATAAGGAGCTACTGGAGAGAGCCCAACAGAGGGCCACGAGGATGATGAGGAGCATCTCTCTCATGAGGAGAAAATGAGAAAGCTGGGGCTGTTTAGACTGAAAAATACATGACTGAGAGAGGATCTTCTCAGTACTTAAAGGGTGGGAGTCATGAGACAGGGATAAGTTCTTCTTAGTGATGGCAAGTGATAGGACAAAGGGCAATGGTTTCAAACTAGAAAACAAGAGGTTTCAACTGCAGTGAAAAACTTGTTATTTTGAGGGTTACAGAGCACTGGAGCAGACTGCCCAGAGTGGCTGTGTATTCTCCTTCTCTGAAACTTTCAACACCTGCCTGGATGGGTTCCTGTGCAACCTGCTGTAGGTGAAATTGCATTAACAGGGAGATTGGACTAGAAAATGTTTGGAAGACCCATGAAACCTCTACCACTCTCTGCTTCATATATACTCATATACGTTTCAGAAAGCATCTAGGTTTTTAGTGATATCTCTTTCCACTTATTCACCCTGTGTAGCCTCTACTTTGCCAAGGTGTTGGGGAGTCACATTTTCCTGTCAGAGCAGATCGCTGAGCACCAGAGCTATATTCCACTTGGCTGGCAGATCCACACTACACGTTATTGACATGGCTGTGTTTAATAATAGTTCCTGCTGATTCTGTTGTGGAAAAACTTACTGTTCATAAACTGTGTAGCATGTGGTGCCAGTGATGTGTGTATAATTTTTTTTTTCAAGTGACTTGGGCCCTGTTTTAGCAAAAGAATGTTTGAGCATGTGCTGAAAGCTAAATGTATTAGTTCCCACCTTTATTCAGCAAAGCACTTAAGTATGTGTTGAGTCTGGCTGGCTTCAAAGGGACTTATGCACAAGATGAAGTGCTTGTTGATTCATCCCCTTACAAGCTGACCTCCTCAGGAATGAATCCTGAGGTTAGATGTTCTTTCAAACCTACCTACAGGTCCCTCTTCAACAGCAGGATTTATGCATTATGCTGCAATAGAATTATGAATCTACAAGTCATCACATATCCAAAGGGCAAATACGTTTCATATTTCAGAAAACTGAGGTAAAGATAGGATCGAAACTACATCTCCACAGGAGTTAGTTACTTAACCCACATTGTTGTGTCACTTCATGACACAACAGAGGACAAAACAGAAATCTTATCTTAGTGACTTCATAATTGTTATGCAAAGGATGCCAATAGTTTTGCATTTCAATTATATTACAGTTTTTCTCTAACTTAGAGGTGCTTCCTAAGTTTCAAATGTGTTTCCACCTTCAACTATAAACAAAGGTCCAAGAGTCGTATTTGTATATGATGTGGCACTTAATATACTCCTTTTAAAGAAATTGTGAAATATAAAAATGCAGTTTCCAACACAATTTTTTTTCAAAGTGTGCATAACCTGTTTGTAGAAATAAATAAATATAAGTTATAATGGGGTTTAGAGGGAGGAATGGGAAGTGGGAATTGGATCAGTTTGACCCAAAAATGGTTTAGGATAGTAGCCAGACTTAAACTGCTACAAATGTTTCTCATGTCATGTTTCTTCTCTCTCCAGAGTAAGCACCTCTTTCAAACAAGCAACAAAAGCAAACGGTGCTGCATTTCCTTAGTTTGTGAGTTCATTTTATAGTCTCAACTTAATAGAATTTTTTTTTTTTTAATCTGCTCTCATTAGAGCCGGAGCTGTTTGGGCTGTGCAGTGAAAACATGTAACGGTTTTACTCTAGAAAACAAGATTCTGTAACGCATCGCTCTGGCAACACAGCAGCAAACCTATCCAATGCTTCCCTTTTTAAAAAAGTGCAGATTTATGTGTGCATGCCTTACAAAATGATTCCTCTTTGATTTTTAAATCTATTTAGTCAAAGGTAATTGCCAACAGCAGGCACACAACTTCATGGGTAAAATTCCTGAGCAAATAACTGCTGTCTCAAACCATTCCCTGGATACTACATAGGTATCAAGCACAGGCTTAAATCCATAAAAAGACACCAGGTAATTTGCAATCACAGTATCACAGTATCACAGTATCACCAAGGTTGGAAGAGACCTCACAGATCATCAAGTCCAACCCTTTACCACAGAGCTCAAGGCTAGACCATGGCACCAAGTGCCACGTCCAATCCTGCCTTGAACAGCTCCAGGGACGGCGACTCCACCACCTCCCTGGGCAGCCCATTCCAGTGGCCAATGACTCTCTCAGTGAAGAACTTTCTCCTCACCTCGAGCCTAAACTTCCCCTGGTGCAGCCTGAGGCTGTGTCCTCTCGTTCTGGTGCTGGCCACCTGAGAGAAGAGAGCAACCTCCCCCTGGCCACAACCACCCTTCAGATAGTTGTAGGCAGCAATAAGGTCACCCCTGAGCCTCCTCTTCTCCAGGCTAAACAATCCCAGCTCCCTCAGCCTTTCCTTGTAGGGCTTGTGAATCTACAGTTCCATAAAGATTTCTGGGTTCTCTATAAAACATATGAGAATAAAAGGGCAGGTTGCAATTTCAATGAGCCAAAAGGAAAGGTCTTTCTGTCCTTAAAAAGAAAACAAACCAACAACAAACAAACAAACAAATAAAACCCCATAGACTAGCTTTAATCCTGTTCCCTTTTAATGTTTTAATCTCATCTTCCTGAGCCTGCTGTTGGGCTGCTCTCCTACAATTACTGGAAATGTTGATGTGAGCCCAGGTGTACTGCTTGCTAAGCAATACACCAGCAGCTGTCACATAACACATGGTCATCATCTCTGCCACTATTACCATCTTCCCTCTGTTTGGTAAATGTGTTGGTGCTTTGTCAAAAGAGTCAGCACTGGAAATAGCCTGATGTAAAGCTACCGTCTGTGGTAGAGGTATCAGTTTTCACGTGCACACTTGCTCAGGTTTTCCAATATGCATAGCGATGGATTGTGTTCTTTAAAGGACCTCAGCCTTCATATGTAAGCTCAGAAATTCAACACTGATTTTCAGGCTTCTTGCAGGAATCAAATCACCTGTAATTTAGCCATTGGGATGTCCAACCATATGACATTTCACTGCCTGACTGATTCCAGCCAAGGATCTGCAGAGATTGAGTTCTCTGTATCAGCATCGACCTAAATCTGCCTCCCTGGTATCTGGGTTAGCACAGCCTGATGTACTGCATTATTTTAGCAGCTTCCTAAGAAATTCCAGCACTTGTTTCAGGGTAGGTCGATAGGAAAAACCTCACTTGTGTAGAGCTAGTAGGAGAAAAAGCAGCACAGCAGTGATTTTTCTTCACATACATTTGTACTTATGCAAACACAGTTAGTAATAAGATGGTCCTGCCACTAAATAGCTATCTTGTGAAACATTTACATATAACAAACATTAATTATTCATTTACTTCCAAACTATTTTCCTGAAAGGACTATTTACTTCCCACCCCCGTTAGTAGAAGTGACCTAATTGAAAGCTAAGCTCGTGGCCCCATGCTTTCTAGGTTTAGGAAAAAAACTCCCTTCCCCCCCAACCCTGCTAGATCAAACATCACAATGTCAAATGCTCTGCAGACATTTCCCTCGGGAATCTGAAAGGCTAATTAGGGTGAGCTTCACCATGAAGAATACAGTTGTTAAAACAGCTTTTGTACACACTGGAGTAATGATCATTCTCTTACACACGCGGTGATTTGTTGCTGCAATTTGCAGCCATGTATCTCTTAGGAACTAATTCGGATGTTGTTATTTATTGCACGTATGATTATTAATGACATCTTAGCAACTGCTGGAAGTAACTTATTTCACCTCAGGAAGTCAAGTACTTTAGTTCAATGTTTACAGAGCTAAAGAGACATCAATTTCTGCATAAAATCAGTTCTCCATTTGGCCTCCCCCACCTCTACAGCAAAGTCTCAATGATCGTCATTTACAGATATCTTCTCATGCTGGAAAAATATTTGCTATTATAAAATGAGGGGAAAAGCCTGTCGATTCTTCCTTCTTATTGGAAATATCTCTTCTACCACGGAAAAAAAAATCCTGAGGATTTTTAAACACTCTTGAAGAACAGAAGAAAAAGCAGTATGCTCAGTATTGACAAAAGTTACTTGTGTAGAATACAGCTCTTGCAATTTTTCATAGGGAAAGAACAAGAAGAAAGCACTGCTTTTTCATTTAAAAATGGTGCTGATGTGCAGAAGCATACAGAGAAGAGGAAAAATTGCAGTATCACTTAAATATTTCACAGTGTCTTTACTTCCAGTTGCTTATCATTTTGTGTCTTATGCCTCAAAAATCAGCTCCACAATATTCTATACATTGTTGCTGAATCTGTATCAAAACAGAGATATTCTCTCTTGATGCCTTTGTTTGAAAATTAAGCCTAATCAAGAAAGACAGATGAACTTATTCTGCCTAATTCTGATCCTATTTGAACACTGAGTTTTAAAGTGTGAGTATAACACAGATTTATTTGAGATGTGTTCCCTTTGAAAGAAACTGTGAACTAATAAAACAAAGACCAGTGGGTCAGCCTCTTAGTGCATCTTGTTTGCAGCATGCCCTGGTTCATCCATCCACCCTGCTGTGGATGAATGGTGGGAAGTCCTCTGAAAGGGAGCAAACAGGAGCTCTAAACACGAATTTCTTCTAAATTTGCTGAAAGGATTGAAACAAGAAGAGAGGTGATGATGGGAGATTTTTCAAGGGAGAGGAAAAGTCTGGAAGTTTTGTGGGTTACAAAAAAGTCCTTCCCAACCACAGGTGTTAAAAGCATAATTTAAATACTGTGTTCTTTAGCTACATAATGACATAGCATAAACAACAAATAATTAGATATAAGGATATCTAAAACATACAGCATTCTATCATTTAATTAAAAATACTCTTGATTGTTTTTGCAAGCCTTTTATGATCACTAGTAAATAAATCAAAGAAAAAAAATCTAGTGTTCATAAGAGGATAATAACTTGCAGAGCTATGTTAATTTCATTTGTATATTAATATGGTAATGCAAAATACAATGGTCTCTAGTTCATGTATTACATAGCTTTGTCATAATAGTTAATAGCAGCTTATTTTCTTCCTTTCTTTAAGGGTGAAAGCATATAGAAAGAATAGTTTGACCTCATCTCCCAAAAGTTTTATGACTGTTTGATGTGATAAAATAACTAAAAATACAGTACTATTGATTGGTTTTCATTTGCTCAATAAACATTATTAGCCAACGCTAGCTTGGGTTGTATTACTCTAAATAGACATCAATGTGACCTGAGACCATCTAGAAACAGAATCAAGTTTAGGACATATGAAGTGATAGANCCTTTTTTTTTTTTTTTTTTTTTTTTTTTTAATTCCTATAAATGTGGGAACTCAACTGGATATTATTCCAGGCCCTGCCTGGTTTGTGTGCTATGATTTGCAAGGATTTTCATGAATGATGGAAGATAGCTCACAAACATATATTTGCACAAATGTGCATGCAAGGAGCAGCACAGCAACTCACATTTATGCCTGTATCGTACATATGTGACAGAAGTTACTCAGCCAACACGTTCTTCTTTTCTGCAAAATGGTAGCCAGGCATTAGCAATGCTTTGTGGTCAGTCTTGGTGTGACAGTGAGCAAGAAAACCTTCAGTGTCAGCAATTTTAGCAAATAATACCTTAAGATTTCATGGGGGGGATGCTTTTCTTCTAAAGACATTGTGGCTGAACAGTTTTCAGCAGCAAATGAGAAAAAAAAAAAGTAAAATATCTTTGCAGAGATATTACAGACAGAAAAGGCAAGAGATTTGTCAAAACATTTGTTGTGAATTGTTTATTTGGATGTGATGCTTAATGGTTTACTTTTTTTGGTGTAATTTGAGAATCATACGAGAAGTAGTATGTAAAACCTTTTATTTTTTTCTCTTTCCCTGTTGCCATACGAATATTTCCACACATAAATACTGTGCTTAGACATGCAGCTGAAAAGAGAAGCTGTGTGCCCCGGTGTTGTGCACAAGATACACAGCCCTACCTGCTAGTGGGAGAAATTGGGAAATGTTCAAATACCTTCAACAGAGAGAGGAAGGAGAAGAAAAGGGACATCTCATCCATGACATGTCAGAAAACTGTGCCACTTGCTGGAGTTCTACATGGCTTGACAGGGTTGTTTTGACAACAAGTAGTGCCACAGGACACACAAACCCACCTTGATCCAACCACTTATATTGCAAAGGAATCTTTCACTATCTCTCCTGCTCTGACAATATGCTATGGCATTGTCAGATTTATGTACAAAAACAGGAAGGTCTTTACATTTGTGTCCTTACAACTCCTCAGAGGATAAGGCTAGTTCACAACTCACAGTTTGTTATTGGGGTATTTATGTTTTATTTTTTTTTTAAGGAAAAATACCATAATGTTAAAATACCAATGAAGAACATCATTCCCAAAAGGCTCTATAAAGATTTTGGGTCTGAGTAGAAACAAAAAAGCCTTCAGGACTGGCTGTCCCAGTATGAGTGAGCAGACAAGACTTGAAGGAAAGCAATGCATCTGCATATCTAAAGACTATGAAAACAACATCAGATGAAACAAGTGAATATCAGGACTGAAAAGGCTGCAGGAGTTTGCAAGCAGATGTCAAAAAGCATACCAGAAAACGTCAAGAAAAGTATAACAAGCACTGGTTGCAGATATTATGGTGCTAAATATACACATGATGAGCACACGATGCTAAGACTTGCTGTCCTAGGAGCTGCTTTACAAGCAGCACTGTAAAAAAAAAACCAACAAAAACAAACCCCAAAAAACAAACCTCCAAACCCTCACCATCACCACTGATTAAAAAAATAATTAAAAATCCATAAACAATGTCTGCAGATAATCTTGGAATCATAATGTAAGCAGTGGGCAGTAGGGGGGAAAAAAGTTTGAAACCTGCCTCTGGAAAGTCTCAATCATCTCTGTTTTATCCAAGTCTGGGCCAATTGTTCTGCTCTGTTAGGAAGAGAGCAAATAGGCAGTACTTTTTAAAAGAGTACAATGGAGAACCTGAAGAAAATAATTATGGTGCAGACTGAGTTTTGAAAATGGTTTCCTGAAGATGTGAATAAGAAAAAGGGGTTTTGAAAGCACAGAGTGGTCTTACATTGAAGTCTTACATGGCATTTACACAGCAGAAAGTCATGCTGTTTCAGGATCAGTGCTGGGCAATGAATGATGATAAAGTTCTCCCATGCACAAGGACATGGTCCCAGGAGAACACTTTCAACCAGAAGGGTCGCTCAGGCTCCCTCTGGAGGCATGAAATGAGCAGAGAGAGAAAATGGCTGATATCTCTCAGTTCCTGAGCTGGAAACCCATTGAAATTACTGCATTAGAAAGAAAATAAATAAATAACAAATCTTTAGACAATGGAGTAGAACCAGATTCATCGTAGGGTCTATGGCATGGTATGTGCTGGCTAGTCATCAGCACCGCATTGCACACTATTTTCTTTGCTCATGGATGCAAAATGAAACAGGAAAAGCAAGAATATGAAGTTCTTCCTCACAAACTGAAGAGAGCAAAGTTGCAGTGGTATGAAATAATACCTTTCCTGGTCTCCACTGTGTGTGCTGGACCACAGATGTGGGGGTAATCCTGTGGAGCCGTGCAAAGGTACAAGTTTGGAGACATTAATGCATCCTGCCCATCTTGGAGAGCCTTTGCTGGGGCCAGCTACTATTTCATCCTTAGAAACTCAGTTTGACACAGAGAGCTTTCAGTTTCAGAATTTCCACTTAGTTTGTAGTAATTCAACTTTATTTGTTTACAGCCACTGATGTGTGCTTGGCTACTTGAAAACCTGTACCTCATCTCATGAGCAAGAAAGCTCACGCTTCATTTCAAAACTGCCATATAATGGTCAGTCTCAGCATGCAATTTTTGTTTAACTAGTGTACCTGGCACTGAAATCATCACATGGAAACATTGATTCCCAGTCATCCATGTCATGTAGTGCACCATTATACAGGCTGTCCATAAAACCACTACAGGCTTCCTGTTCATCAGCGCACGCTCCTAATTATGTATCTGATTATATATTCCACTGATTTGTAAAACAACATGAGCACAAACGTAAATAAATATGCATAGTCTCTGCTTAAAGAGGACATACATCAAGACAGCCACAGAGTAAAGCCCTCTAACTGTACATATGACACATATGACCCACATAATGTCACCGCACAGTTCACATTCCTGTGAGCAGGGTCCTGTAGTCGATCCCATCAAATTCATAGATGGCTTTAGAGATGCTCAGATGATTTTCAAGTGTGGCCCATTTTGGTGAGTAAGCAAAACTGATTCATTTTTGAATTGCCATGGGCTACAGAACATGAATTGTTACCCCATCTCATCTGCTCAGTGAGAAGTTGTTAAATGCCATCTGGGTTTGTGCCTTTAGTGATAAAATGGTGGATATCAAAGAAAATGCCAGTTACATCAGTTGAAGCCTTCCAGTCGTTGGATGAGCTCCTAAAGCAAATTCTTAGGCCTTTTGGGGAACTTACAGGAGAAAAACTCCCTGAACCTTAGCTGGAAATTTAAGGTTCAGAAGACACATGCAGGAGGTTGTTACTGTTGTGGCTGCATTCACAGAGTCCACTAGCCTGAAGGAGAGTGGTAGAGACCTGGATTTGCAGTGGACACTAATCTTGCCAGAGCAGTTGTGCTAGGATGAGGGCTTCTCTTACTTTGTGCTGATACACCCAAAACCCAGTTCATTCGTGCAATGACAACACCAGCAACATAGTGATAGAAGGGTTTTATGTGAATGATGCAACTTTGCCACCTGATTTCTGCCACTCGACTCACTGAAACATGGTTTCATAGTATCATAGAATACAATTGCAGAACTATTTTTGTTGCAAGAGACCTTTAAGATTACCAAGTCCAACCATTAACAAAACACTGCTAAGTTCCTTTCCTCCAGTAGTTTAACACACCTAACAAAGCAGGTCTTGGATTCAATCCAGAGAGCCAGCAGAGGGAAACATGATTAAAAAAAAAAATCCCAAAACTATACAACTTGGAGGTAGTAGAGAAATAATAAGTTAAAGAAGGCTTTGCATTACTTCCAGGAATAACTCCTTTCATCTTTGGTGTGTGAGTTATGCAAACTTAGATTCCCCAAGAGATCAGCAAATAACGCAAAAGAGTACAACTAACGGTAAGGAAATCTTTGTTTGATCTCCTCACACACCATTTCTGATTTGTCTTTGGTGACTGCAGTAAGACTTTACATCAATTTACTTCCACAATTGGGCCCTGACTATGTCAGGGTCTGCCTCATTCTGACAGTTTCTTTTCCATGGCCTTTTAAATTTCCTAGTGGAAGCATTGATGAAAGTTTCCAAGCAAACCTATGGTTGTAAGAGTTGGTCCATATTTCCCCTCCCTCCATGCACATTAAAAAAAAAAAAAAAAAATGGAGCCAGAAAAGCATACTATACCATAATTCATCAAAAAAACCCAATGCCATCAAATAATTAACATTTTGGAAAAATTTCCCCCATAAAGGCATAAAGAACAAAACCAATAAAACTGAAACTGTCTTTTATTAAGAAACGACACTATTTCTAGATGAGTAGTACATGCTGGCGAAAGGAAAAATGAGGCTAGTTAATGATGCAATGCTTGGAATCAAAGAACATTAAGTCTAACACCGAATTAAACACACAAAGAATTGCTACAAGAAATGAGAAGCTCTGAAACAAATTGAAGCCTGAAATCCCATCTTTCTAGCCAGGGAATGGTTAGAGGTCTCGAAAGATCTAAAATAAATTCCAAGAAGCTATAAAAACAAGAGAATGGAAACCACATGCAACATAATGGAGTCTCAAAGCACCAAAGAACTTGAGTCCAATGTAGATAGATTACAGGGATGTATATAGGCTACATTCAACTTGGACATTTCTATACAGAAAACTTCCCCCCCCGCCCCCTTTTTTTTCCTCCCTTAATGAATGGTGCAGACTGAGCATGTTTGTCGCACATCTGGTGAGCAATCACTCTTGCTGACCACTTTGTTTGAGATCATTCCCCTCAAAACTGAAACTGAAGTGGGACAGTTTCTTTTTTCTTTATTTTTTTTAATTTGCTTCATTCTCACTTCATACATTAAATGCACTGCTACAGAGGTGAACAGAGCTTGAGGAATCATGTGCTGGTACCTGACATGGAAAGATATTCTGCACTTTATTACTCTGGTGGTTTAGTGATTATGACAGAGGATGAGGGTTGGTTCTAATTTTGTCATTTTATAACTCACCATTAACAAAAACACCGTCAGTGCAATAATTAAGGTGAATGCCAGCAAGGCACAGCATTAAGTATCTTCTGAGTTGTAACTAGCAACACTCCTTAAGTGTTATGGAAGGTGGCAAAATTCAAGAGATGTTCAAGAGATAATGGATGAGACTCCACTCTGACTGTTCCATTACCTAAGGGTTTTTTTTCTTCTTTCCACACCCCCCAACAAACACCCTCCCCTCCCCCTACTTTTGAAAAAGCATGTTCTCAAGAGGCACAAAATTGACAGCACTCCAGACCGAAGCCGAACACATAGTCACTTTCACAAAGACACAGCAGCAGCATGTCTTTCCTCTCACAGCCACTCTCAGGATGTTTCAGCCCCTGTTTCAGGAGAAAAACACTTAAAGGCTGGAGTGTAATTCACATTTCATCTCAACTCTCCCACTGAGATGGCTAGCCAGGGTGCCCCATTTTAGGAAGACCACACTAAGATGCCTGTACATGTCCAGTGTCAGTGGACAGACCCCACTGGTCCATTTCATGTGTATTAAAGCACCAAATGGTAGCAGATTTCTCTTAGTGTCAGCATGAGCTAGTTCTCAAAAGATAACTTAGACAATCCATTTCCCTGTCTCAAATTTTGTTCACCTTAACCAGACTTGAATGATGACAAGCCTCTATTTTAGCACACGGGTAGATTTTTCTTGCTTGTTGTTACTGCAGTTTCCCTTAAACTTCCCAAACAATTTTGTGACAGTACATGAGCTTTACGTTTCAGATTTTCCTCCCCATCGTGAATGTAGCAGAGTGTTATTCATAGGAGGCTGTACCTTCATGCTTTAGTCATTAGTAGAAATGGGCCATAGATCATGTCATGTTGTCTGTAACCTAGTTAGATTCTGACAGGAGAGAGGTTCTAAAATCATAGGTTCACATTAGAAACCTTTAAAAACTCATTAGCTTCTGATAATTATCCTAATATCCAAAGCACTAAAAATCACAGAGCTCATTTCTGCCTCGGAACTGACTGTGAATATGTTCAGAAAAAGCTCTGTCTTTTCACTTCTCAGTAACAATAGAAATAGCTGCTCTGAATATGAACATTTGGGGCTGGTGCAGAAAAAAAGATCACTATCCTTCCCCAGCATGAAGAGTGGAGTCCACTCACTCCGTAACAGAGACGGGAAAATTAAAAATCTTTATTCATTGCTGTGTCTTGAGATATCACTTTTTTCCAGGCCATCTCCTCCTGAACGTTTGACATCTCTCTACCAAACTCAGAAAACACTGCATTTCTCTGAGCTACATTTATTCAGAAAGGTTAGCTGGGTTGTCAGGGTTCTTTTTTTTGCAGTCGTGGTAAAAAGGTCTTTCTGAGTCCACTGATCCTTATAAAAAACATACTCTTAAATGCATTTTAGCTCCCTAGTCCTTCATGGTCAGCAACATCCTTTGTGCCCTCAGTTGTTCTACCATGGATGAGGCCCAGTGACTTTCAGATTTTGAACCATACAGGGATCCAGCCCACACACTTGAGTGTGTTTTGAGTCACAACAAACTGACCCAAAAATTACAGAATCGTGGTAATGTAGAGGTTGGAAGGGACTTCCAGAGATCATCAAGTCCAAACCCCCTGACAAGGCAGGATCACCTAGGGTAGTTTGCTCAGGAAAGCATCCAGGCAGGTTTTGAAAGTCTCCAGAGAAGAAGACTCCACGACATCTCTGGGTAGCCTGTTCCAGTGCTTTGTCACCCTCACTGTAAAGAAGTTTCTCCTCATGTTCATGTGAAACTTCTCTGTTCCAATTTGTAGCTGTTGCTCCTTGTGTTGTTGCTGCTGACCAGTGAAAAGAGATTGGCCACATCCACTTGACACACACTTCTCAAATGTTTGTGTACAATGATGAGATCTCCTCTCAGTCTTCTCCAGACTAAACAGCCCCAGGTCTCTCAGTCTCTCTTCATAGGAGATATGTTCAAGTCCCTCAGTCATGCTTGTGGCTCTCTGCTGGACTCTCTCCAGCAAGTCTCTGTCTCTCTTGAACTGGGAAACCCAAAACTGGACACAGTATACCAGGTGTGGTCTCACCAGGGCAGAGTTGAGGGGAAGAAGAACCTCCCTAGACCTGCTGGCCACACTTTTCCTGATGCACCCTAGGATGTCATTGGGTCTCTTGGCCACAGGGGCACATTGCTGGCCCATGAAGAACTTGCTGTCCACCCGACTCCAAGGTCTTTCTCCACAGAGCTGCTTTCCAGCAGGGCAGCTCCCAACCTGTACTGGTGCCTGTTGTTACGCCTCCTTAGACAGAGGACTCTGCACTGGTGTTTATGGAACGTCATAAGGTTTGCCTTCACCCAGGTCTCCAGCCTCTCCAGATCTTGTTGGATGGCAGCACAGCCGGATGGGTGTCAGCCACCCCCCTCACCCCCTCATTTTGTATCATCATTAGACATGCTGAAGGTACACTCAATGCCCTCATCCATGTCATTGATAAAGATATTGAAGAATACTGTACTGATCCCTGGGGAACACAACTGGCTGCAGGCCTACAACTTGATTCTGTGAAATTGATGACCACTCTCTGAACTCTGTTGTGGAGCCAGTTTTCAATCCACCTCACAAACCAGCTGTCTGTGCCACATCTCATGAGCTTATCTACTAGGATGTTGTGGGAGATAGTGTCCTGTTAGATATTAAACAAAGTAAACACCATTATTTCAGCTTAATTAGTGATCACAAAGCATCAGAAGCCCTGGAGAAGACAGCCAGGCAGTACTGGGCTCTAAGCTGGAACGCCATTTTATGGATCCAGCCATTTATCTTTGACTCCACTCTAAACAGCAACTCAAGCAAACCTTCTTCAACCTCATCTCCTACAGATTTTAGACCAGTCTGACCAAGTCAGACATCAGCAAAGCCTTTGACACCATCTGCCACAACAAGCTCCTGGCCAAGCTGGCATGGGCAGATTCACTCTGAAATGGGTCAAAAACTGGCTGATAAGCCAGGCCCAGAGAGTGGTGGTGAATGGAGCCACATCCAGTTGACATCCAGTCACTAGTGGTGTTTCCCAAGCATCAGTGCTGGGCACAGTCCTGTTCAACATCTTTATTGATGATCTGGACGAGGGGATTGAGTACAGCATCAGTAAGTTTGCACATGACACCAAGCTAGGATCAGGTGTGGAGCTGTTGGAAGGTAGGAGAGCCCTGCAGAGGGACCTAGACAGGCTGGATGGGTTGGCAGAGGCCAGTGGAATGAGATTGAACAAGGTCAAGTGCAGGGTTCTGCACTCTGGCCACAACACGCCCAAGCAACACTACAGGCTGGGTACAGAGTGGCTGGAGAGCAGCCAGGAAGAAAGAGACCTGGGGGTGCTGGTAGATATTAGGCTGAAGATGAGGCAGCAGTGTGCCCAGGTGGCCAAGAAAACCAAGGGCATCCTGGCCTGTATCAGGAACAGTGTGGCCAGTAGGACAAGGGAGGTTATTCTTCCCCTGTACTCAACACTGGTCAGGTCACACCTTGAGTGCTGTGTCCTGTTCTGGGCTCCTCAATTCAAGAGAGATGTTGAGGTGCTGGAACGTGTCCAGAGAAGGGCAACAAAGCTGGTGAGGGGCCTGGAACACAAACCCTATGAGGAGAGGCTGAGGGAGCTGGGGTTGTTTAGCCTGGAGAAGAGGAGGCTCAGGGGGGACCTCATTGCTGTCTACAACTACCTGAAGGGAGACTGTAGCCAGGTGGGGGTTGGTCTCTTCTCCCAGACAACCAGTAACAGAAAAAGGGGACACAGTCTCAAGTTGTGCTGGGGGAAGTATAGTCTGGATGTTATGAGGAAGTTCTTCACAGAGACAGTGATGGGCATTGGAATGGGCTGCCCAGGGAGGTGGTGGAGTCACCGTCCATGGGGGAGTTCAAGAAAAGACTGGATGAGGCACTTAGTGCTATGGTCTAGATGACTGTCTAGGGCTGGGTGATAGGCTGGACTGGATGATCTTGGAGGTCTCTTCCAACCTGGTTGATTCTATGATTCTATGATAAATCTGTTTCTATACTTGATTTTAATAGAAAAATCCATTTAATCTCATTATAACAGTGCTATAAAAAAAATCTATTCCTCTATATTTTGTTATCGTATTAATACCTGGAAAATCCACAAGTGGACAAAATCCTGCTAGAAAAAAATCTTGCCATAAAACAATGACCACCTGTTAAAAAAGACATACATGGGCTTAGAATGTGTGTGAAGATTATCACATTATTCACAGTCTTGTTACTGTTCCACTCTTCTCATCACATCTGATTTCCTTGGGAATGTATTTTCCATGATTTCTGGGGTGTTGTGCTTCTCTCTTTACCAGGGAGTGGGAATTGCCTTTGACTGCTGCACTAGGCTAGCACAGGAGAGCTGCAATCTAGGTTAAGTTTGATTTTTCTTTTTACCCTGAGATCTCCAGCGTAAAACAAATAACAATCATAAAATTAATTCTTGTGACATCGCTTTTACACACCTCACCTAGGGGCACCTTCAGAGCTAAAAGGAAGATGATGACCTAAGGAAGCTGGGACCGTCACCATAGCTACAGGGGACACCTTTACCTTTGCAGGGTAGGTAGAGAGGTAGACACATAAAAGACACTTATTGGCAATATTTGCCACACAATAATGTAGGGTTTGTCCCCAAATGAATCCGTAATTGCCCTACTGACAGTGTGTTGAACACTTTTATTACAGAGTTTATTAAAATGCCACTTACCTTTAAAGAAACAATCACTAAGGAAAATAGCTTCTGTGAACAGAATCTTCTTAAGCCCTGCAAACACAGATCTGGCACCTGGAAAATCAGGTTGTGCTCCTTGCTGCGTTACATCACAACCTGCAATAACCATGTCAGGATTCAGAAAGCAGCTGGGCACTTTTCAAAACAGAGCAGGGATATTTCTGTGCTCTTCAGTAGTGCACCGGATTCACCAACACTTCTGACATCATGTGTGGCCCTATCTTGGGACCACAGATGGAATATTTCAGCCTTCATCAGTCGCCTCAATAATTTCATTGTCTGAAAGAAGCAGTGAAGAGTCAAAGTGTCAATGAAACAGTGGCTTCTTCTTGGGGATGATCAAAATGAGATGTTCAGAGAAGGCATCCAATTTTCAAAGGGGGAACACATAATATTTTCTGAATACTGGGTCTCATATGTCTTGTTGTCCACTCCAAACAACATAGTTCCTAGCCACTCATGAGTATATTAGTTTAAGAAAGTAACAGAAGACAGCATCAGAGATACTACCTACACCAGTGAAAGAAAACTTGAACGATTAAGGACGTTTAAAGTGTACAACTCTACTGCAAAGAATGGCGTTTGTTTGGCCAATAAAGTGCAAGAAGTCAAAAAGCCCACAAAGCCTTTTTATTCCTGCAATAAATGTCACATAAAGGTGTCATGGTGCAGCAACATTAACTGTAACAACGCAGTTTTGAGGAGAAAAATCTGTTTCTCTACATCTGACTGCATTTGCTTCACTCATGTCATCCACTAGCCCTAGGAAAGCCTCCATTTCAGAGCATCAGATGTGAGCTTGGGAAAGCTGTACAGGTGGTGCTGTCTCAGCAGGAAACCCACTCCTTGCTGAGGGACCGTCAATTATTTGCAGGAAAACTAAAACAGAAGAATAAATATTACATGCTGATGGATATTTGTCAGGGAAGATAGAAGTACTTTCAGTGGGGCTTGTCAGACACAATGCGTACAGCACATCTACATTTTCTACGGCAAAGGGCATAGAGCGCTCCAGCTGCTTCCCTGGCAAGTCTAAAGTTTTGTCTCATAAATGTAAATTATAGATGACATAATGGTGGAATGGAAATGGATTGCACCTATAGAGATAAGTCCAGTGGAAAAAAAAAAACACAAACCAACTCATGCTTTCAAGGAAAGGAAGAAAGAAAGAGGTTCTGACATGCCACAGATCTTCTATTTGTTGTGATATTTAGCCTCTCCAACTCAACACTTTGTAAAGCAATTTGTTTCTTTCTTTTTGTTCTTCGTTTTTTTTACATATTTCCCTCCGCCTCCATTGAAAGTGGTGAACATTTTTGTGAAGCTCACAGAGAGCGATGGATGGCAAATACAACAAAAAGCTTGCCAATGCTTGGGTTTCCAAACTGGCAATGCTTTCTATTGTGTCAGCATTTAANTACTGTACTCCCAACTGAAAAAAAAACCAAAAAACAACAAAACAACCAAAAAACCACAAAACAAAACAGGTGGATGCAGCTGAGCCACTGCTGTGTTTGACTGAAAGCACACACCGACTACCCATAGGTACCTTTGGGTTCTTTGCCAAAACATCATTTTTATATGAACCATTCAATGGATCCTCTGCTCAGTCATGCAAAACTTTACCTTTTAATTTAAACCTACAAGATAAAGAGCACTGTCAGGTTTTCTGTATCTGATACTTAAGAGAAATAATGAGAAATTTGTTCTATAAACTACAGCATCTTCAGGTGCAAAGAGGAGACTCAGGGGTGACCTCATTGCTGTCTACTACCTACTACCTGAAGGGAGGCTGTAGCCAGGTGGGAGTTGGTCTTTTCTGCCAGGCAACCATCAACAGAACAAGGGGACACAGTCTCAGGTTGTGCCAGGGAAGGTCTAGGCTGGATGTTAGGAGGAAGTTCTTGCCAGAGAGAGTGATTTGCCATTGGAATGGGCTGCCCAGGGAGGTGGTGGAGTTGCCGTCCCTGGAGGTGTTCAAGCAAAGCCTGGATGAGGCACTTAGTGCCATGGTCTAGTTGACTGGCTAGGGCTGGGTGCTAGGTTGGACTGAATGATCTTGGAGGTCTCTTCCAACCTGGTTGATTCTATGATCCTATGATTCTATGACTTGATAGTCCTGGAAAGGAGATAGCCTCAGGTGTGGGATCTGGATAATATTCTGCCATTTTTTTTTTCCCCTCCACATTCTGAACTTGTCACTTTTGTAAGATGTGTAGAATTCCACAGCAAATGTATCTACCTGTGTCAGTGATAAAGCAAATCCTTCTGAGTGAAGACAGGGGGCTGAGGTGACTGAGAGAGGGAGAATTTTGCTCAGGAATGGGTAAAAGGTTCTGTTTCCTTTTTCAGACGCAATGAAAATGATATTGGAATGATCAATACAGGAAGTTAGAGTAGTGCTGTTGTGTATTTTATCATTTAACATTAAACATTTGCAGCCATACCAACCTTAAGATAGTGGAAATACCACCTGAGGTTTAAAAGAAGTAGAAGAGTACATGTGCCTCAAACTAAAACTCAGATCCAGATGATCATCTCACATAGAAACATACTAGGTGTGATGAATAAGAATTTATTCTTGTGATTGTTATTTAGTAGAGCCTTGTCCTTTACATAGTTCAGTGTAAACTCAGCTGGCTGCACTCTGACAAACATCAGCTCTTGGGTGAAGGTAGAGGTAGCATTTGGTCATTTTCAGACTCCTTTGATCTTTTGCATCCTCTGAACTTTATTATACTGTGTAGTTTCCTCGCTGCTACTTTGGTCTCAGTGCCAGCCCAGGACCAAACAGAAAAAAAGCGGGACCAAGAATCTGGACCAGATGATCTAAATAGGAGAAATAAGCAAATTTGTTGGAAACAGAGAGGAGTGGTCATATAAAGTGATGTTGTCTTAGAGGGAAAGTGCATCCAGGCCTAGTTAACAGGGGCATGCTGAATGAGGTCTCAAAACAATAGCCTTGAATCTAAGTGCTATGTACTAAGGATTTCATATGTAAGGAGTTACAACAAGGATGGCAGAAAAAATATGGCTTTTGAAAACTTCTGCCTGCTCTTCATGTTATTTGCCTGTCTGTCCCAGAGTGGCCATTAACTGTTCTCAAATCCTGCTGCAGTCTCCCAGCAGGAACACCTAAGATCATAGAACAGTTTGGCTTGGAAAGGACCATTAAAGATTACTTAGACCAACACCCTCACAGTTAACAGGGACAACAGCACATCGAGTAGGTCATTCAAAGTCCCAAATAACCTGACCTGGAATGGTTCTGGCAATGGGACAACTAGCATCACTTGGGGCAAGCTGGGACAGTATTTTACCACACACACACACACACACCATTGTAAATGGTATCTTCCTTATATCTAGACTAAATGTCCCCTACTTCAGTTTAAAACTGTTACCCCTTGTCCTGTCTCACTAAGTCAGAGAGGGAACAAAAACCCGTCTCACCCTTATGATGGAACTAAGCCAGCATGGAAAATGAACGGTAATATGATGTGGAGATAGCAGGCTGATGTGGCCAGTGATCCCCAGACTCTCATTAGCTGGTTGCAAATAGCTGAATCTCCAAAACAAAGCAGGTTTGAGGGCTACCTAACACACCTCAACTCCCTGAACAGATAGGATCCTTCTTACAGCAAGTTTTCTGATGAACACTAAACCTGCTTTCCACAAATATTTTTCATTCTAACTTAATTTTTTGCTTTTTCTGCAAACATTTCTGCAACCATGTATGTGAAAACCAGACAGAAAGGGAGGGCAAACAGGTTAAATGTGAACTCACTTAGAATTTAATAACCAGAAATTGCACAGCAATTTTATGCAGCGCCTGCCTGGCAATGGCTGTTAGAGCATCAGAATCAAATCCAGAGTTACACACAACTGACAGCAATGTGTCTAACACCTGATGATTCAAGATAAACACTGGAAAAGGTAAAGTGAGGAACATAAAGGACCAGATTTTAACAGCAGTGTGAGACCTAATGCTATAATTAGGTGCATGGACTTAGGTTTCAAGAGGACTTTTGCACACGTCTATCTGAATGGGGCGAGATGGATTCCACCTGTCTGAGGCACAAGCCAGTTCCAGTCTGGGAAGCCATATAACAGCAATAGCAGCTCTGACAGGCACTTAGTTTGAACACACTAAGATATGACGTTGGCAGTCCAGTTTCCAGTCCTAAACTGATTTGCATACACCAGCAAACACTCGACTGCCAATGGAAAACATACCTCTGTAGGACTTCAGATCCCTGCAAGCCAAATGGAAATTTGAAACTGGTTTTCTTGCAGCCTAGGAAAATACTGCACACTGAGCTGCTGTGACTGTGTTTTGAAGACTGACTCCTGCTTAGTTTTTGGAAGAAACTCAACTCTAACTCCAGAGCTAAGAATCCTAAAGAGAAATAGGAGCCTCCCTCCAGAGTAAAATTTTGATCTCTCCATTGTGTTAAACCAACAGTAAGTGCCTGACATAACAGCAGAAGGTTTAATATTCTCCACAAATATATGATTATTAAATGGTTGATGCCATTACATTTTTTTTCATCAAATATCAGCTCACATAATGTAGTGGCACAATATCTTCAGCTGGTTCAGCCTTTGGTATCTCTCTGACTTGTGTGGAGGTAGGATAAATTATGATGGTTAATACTGGAAGGAAGAATACATTGAAGAATATATTACCCTGCTAAACTCTGGGGTAATAGAGCTAGCAAGACTTCTTCACATTCTCACTTGTCTTCAGGCTTTGTCTCAGAAATCAGACAGCTTGGAGCAGCTCTTGGCATGCCACAGCAACAGCAGCCTTAGAAACAGGCAGCTATTAAAACCAAAAAAACCCAGAACACATCCCTGAACCAGTATAGTGCTGCCAAAAAGAGGAATAAGTCACTAGGCCCTTAAGAAGGGAAAAAATACATTTCAACCCCCACAGAAAACCACAAGGAAAGTGTGCTGCTGGTCTACACGAAATGTCATTTGCACCTGACAGAGGAGAAAGACCTAAAGAGTCATTAAGGCCTAATGTATGGAAGTGTTTTTTGTCTTGTAAATGGGAGGGAAGCTCAGAGGTTCAGTTTTCTTTGCCATAAAACAGTGAATCATGGGTTCCTAGTGTGTGCAGCTGTGCCAGGGCACTGCTTATCAGCAATGTCTACACCAGCATGTGCTTCTCGTCTCTCAGTGAAACCACTAAGGGTGACAAAACAAGTTTGAAACCCTCTTCTCTTTTCCCCCTTTTTTTCGCCATCCTCCCATTGCTGTGCCCTCCCCTCTGCTGTAAGACAACTAGGCTAAGAGAGAAAGGAAGGAAACTGGGAAATTTGATTAGCTCATTAGGCTCTGTACCGTATTTTCTGACTGCAATTTCTCCCCTGACCACCTTACAGTCACTGTAACTCTTAAAATAACAAGAATTAGTATGTACATGTCGAATGTAAGTGAAGTTTTATGTCTCTGAGAAATTCTTGGCACTTTTAGCACTACAGAAACACTGTGGTACCTGGAAAAATCCTGGACACAAGCATTATGAGTTTTCAGCATCTTTTTTTATGTCTGATGTTGGTTATCCATCAGAAAAAAAATGATTACTTACTTAACAGCATAGTCTGCATTTTCATGGAGAGTTTTAAAAGTTTGAGCGTACAGGGGTTACGTTGCCTGCCTTTGATATCGTGTGGCATTCATTGCATAGTTTCTCAACGGGAACATTTGTGAACTCAGTTGTGCTGTACATGTCATCTATTATAAATAATGTCCCTGGCCCATGATCAGCTTATCTTTGAACAAGAGCAGCAGCCTGAGAGCTGCTCCTCATATAACCTAACTTCCTGCCTTAAGGTACTTCTGCAGGCCAGATGAACTCTGCTAACACTGACTTGCACATGTTCTAGCACACCTCTTTATTGCACTGTTTAAAGAGTTTATCAGCTACATAAGGCAATATGGCTATGTGTCTTTGGATAGAAAGAAAAATCCACTGGGCTTTATTGCTGTTTTGTTTGTTTGCAATTCTTTTATTTTTTAAAATCAAATTATGTTGAAACTCTTTGGAGATTTAGGACCATTATTTTGTTAATAAATGGGTAGTTAAAAAGTGCAAAATGAGGTACAGTGCTGCATCTGTTGCAGAAAGTATCCCCATTTCCACTGGGAAATCCAACCTCTGCAGTTCACTGGTAGAAATACAATCATTTCTTAAACTAAAATAATCTCTCTTAAACTAAAATAATCCATGGCTGGTTGTACTAGTTTCTTATTGCCAGGAACAAGAAAAAAGCTTCGAGGATGTGAAACAAGGAGTAGTATATCCACTTGAAACTACAGAGGTGATGCAGATGCACAAAGTAGATCTTGGAATGGATCCAGCACACAGATACTGACATCCCTACCCTCAGATAAAGTGCCATGGGATCTTTTCACAGGAGTAAATTGCAGATTGCAAAACACTTACCTTAACTAGTTCCTGATGTGCTGTATCACACCACATTCAAATCTCCATCTGTGGTGTCTGCAACTACTGTTCATAAAGTGAAGTTTTCAGCACAGAAATAAATATGATGTAGCTGTGTGGCAGTGCCACAGAGTGATTCCATTGTGGCATAGGACCTGATATTTCATTTAAAAGGTACATCAAGTCTGTGTAAATCCCACATAATGCCTAATCTGGAGGCCTAGGAGAGTATGAGGACTTAATTTTCAATATTATCTAGCTGCAGTCTAAATATATTTCTCAACATATTGTTCTTTTCCTGTCTTGTCACACTGTGTTGCTATTCATTGTTGCAGAGCATCCATGTACCACCCCAGACATGACTGCACTTTCAAGGAATGAAATGCTTTTAATACATCAGTATATATAGTACAAAGACTTGGATAACCACATGGTATGTCTATATCATACCACACAACATTATTGACTCATTAAGCAGAGACATAAGTTTGTGTGCAAACTTCTTTCCTTGCGGCTTCTCTTCTGGTGGGTTCACAGATTAGTAAATCCTTCCCCTCATTTTTCGCTGTTTGATTAAGTTGGGGAAGAGCTGTAGTAATGCTCCCACAAAGCTATCTAGTCATAAACTTTATTATGAGCCACTCTTTAAAAATACTAAGGACAAGAGCCACTAGAGGGTAAAAAAAAGACAAGTTGATTGCTAGCAGTCACAGCTAGCAGGCTGAAGTTTGTGGCAGCTTGTGAAATAAACTACCAGCAGAAGGAAATGGTTTAGGGACTAGTGAGGAAGCATTTCGATTTTGAGACGGAAAATAAAAGACCCCAGCAGTGAGGGGTTCAACTGAACGTTGAACACCATCTTTATAGGAAAACAGAATACTGAGACTAAAAGAAATTTGGTGAGAGTAAGCAGGGGGAAAAAGCTCAGGAGAAGGAGAAAAAAGTCTATGGAAGGAAAGACAGAGAGCCTTCTTCAGTGAAATAATGACAAATTCCTGATTGGTCCCTTTAATATGTCTGAATGACTTGCCTAGAATATGTACAGCTCCTTTTATGACCAGATTTCTAGCAATAGATTTCTATTTATTCATCTGGATCTGATATGGTCATCTCAACAAAGCTCAGAGAAGGGACTACAGGAAACTGAGCCTCTTCCATAACTGCAGAAAAGGTCAAAAGGAAATAATCCATTTGGTCACAATAGCTGCGCTTTTTCACATATACAATTGATAAGCTAAAGAGAAACCTAAATTTAAAACACCAGTACCTTTTGTCATGACATAATATATTTCTGCAAATGTACATTTATTTGAAATGCAATTTTAAAAGAATTATGATGATACTTGGCTAAAATTATCTCTGGTATAATTCCACTGAATTAAAAGAGGTTGCAGAAGGAGGGAGTGAATTTGCCTCCTGGTGTTGTTGGTGGAAAAAAAAAAAAAAAAGGAAAAAAAAAAAAAAGGAGTTTTATGTCAAGATGTTTTTTATGAACTTGAATCCAGTTTCTAATCATCCAGATTGCCCTGTACAATAAACTCTTGATTATGACTGCTGGCGTTAACAGTAATAAGACAAGATGATGTGCAGCACAATTTTCTTCATTCAGCTTTTCATTCTCCCACTGCTCCTGAAAAGTCTCCGTATCTTTCTGTTGGTTTTGTTTAAAAGTCATGTGAAATTAGATATTATCAATCAAGTCGCACATTCTCAAGTGCAAAAACATTATTTTGTTGATTGCCATGTAGCTTTGTGGGACAAATGGGAGCAGCTCCACTCCATGTTTGGGAAAGTTGGTGCTGCGATGCTCGCATAACTTTCTGCTGAACTGATAGCACAAGAGAAAGCACCAACTTTCCTTTGGTCTAAAGCAGAGCTGCAGAGATTCCATCAAAGACACTTATCTGCATTCTTTCCACTCTATATCTTCAGCCATGCACACTTCTCTCCACCAGCACTAATTAAACTAAGCAGGAAAAAAATCAGATGTTTGCACTCAGACAAAATTATTTGGAGAGAACTGCTTGCTGGAGAGATAATCAACAAAAAGCTTTCATTTTGAAATCACAGCCTGGCTTTTCCCTTGCTTTCTTGTTTGGGCTCAGGGTTTGGAAACCTTGTGGCCTTTGATCTGCATAATTTTATCAATGTCAGGCATTTGTGGCAGGCATGAGAACTGAAACCTGGCAGTTGCTGCAGAAATCCGAGCATGAGCAGTACACTAATGGGGTGCCCCAGTATCCTGGAATTACTGCTTCAAATAAGAAAAATATGTGGGATGTCAGACTTCGGGGAGTTTTTCCTCTCTATTTCAAGCATTTCTCCAGTGTCTTTGCTCAATCAGCTAAATGACATTCTTCACTGGCTGGCTGTGATGTTCATCCAATCTTTTTATTTAGTCCTATACAAAAAGCTTCGATTTCTGCAATACCAGAGACATTTACGTGGCTGATATTTTAAACAGATGTGTGGAAAACCCTCCTCTCTTCCAAATAATTGAACCATAATAATTCTGTAACAAAACAGGCTAAAATGAGAGGCACGGTTTACCAAGTGCAGGCTACAGACAACAGCATCAGACAGAAAAATAACATGAATGAGACACCAGACCAGTAGGTTTTGTAGTGGTTTGTGGCAGTGAAAGGGATGCCTGAAACCCCATGAAGTGTTGGTGCCAGCAGAATTCTGTCAATGGCACAGTTCTTATGAGGAATCTGCTTTAGAACAAATCAATTAGATGACAATTACCTGTGGGTATTCCAAGCTAACTGGTCTGAGTTTTGAAAAAAAGGAAAGTAAGGAGCCTCACAGACTCTTCCAGCATAATTATGGTAGTGAACTAGACTTGGAAAGAAATACCTATCCACCATTCAGCCTCTGTCAACTCTCCTCACAATGCAGACCCAGGTGCTAAGGACAATTTCTGGGACTTTTAAGTTACCTCACATATTTTGGGTGCTGCAGGGGGCCATGATCTACCTGCCCCTCTCTAATTAAGGCAGATTTGCACCATCCTGAAGGGTCAATGCCCGACCCAAACCGACAAGCAAACAGCCATATCTGTTCCCCATGGTCTTAGGCATCTGGGATGGGATGTGGAAAGGCAGATGCAGAGGTAATTTCACCTCTGCATTTGTGTGACCCTAAACCAGATCAGATTCAAGCCAGTTCTCAAACTTCACTCTTAAGAAAGGTATAAGCAGATTGCATAAGGCTTTTTTTTTCTTTTTCTTTTTCTTTTTTTCTTTTTTCAATGAAAAGGTTGTTTGTTCTACATATGGAATGACCAGTTCTCCCAAAGCCAGAAACACTGGCTACATAATGAAACAGCCCAGTTTCTAGCAATTGCAAATTCTGTCTCACAACAGAACCCAGAGAGGTTTAAAGCAGTGTAAATGCCTCTCAACATTTCCAGAGTTTCTGACCTTGTGTCTGCTGTTTTGCAGAGGAGGCAGAGATCTGATCTGCATCTGCCCATGAACTGTGGGCTCCCTTCAAAAACCTCTTTCTCTAGAGAATTGCAGACAGTTATTGCAACACTCCCTTTCAGTAAGTGACCTCATGCACACGGCATTTTATCTTCGGAGCTAACCACTCATGCCTGATACACAATTTGCTGCACAGTCCTCTGACAGTCCTGCAGAAGCAGGCACTGAAACACATGGCTGTTTTGCAAGAAGGCTCTTTTGCTTCACTTACTGCCTGAAGTGAATCTTCTTTTTCAGAGCTGTAGATGTAGCACTTATCACTGTCTTGCCCACAGATGCTGATTGACAGTAAGGGAGACTAAGAAGGAATACAAAGGTACCCACCAACCCAAAACTTCAGACACATCTCAGTTCCCAAAACCGGAGCTGGGTGTAATGATGACCCCGTTGGGCCCAACTGTGTCCCATGGTATCCCACACGCCAGGTTTTGACAGTGTTTTCTCTGTCCTCCTCCTCCCTTAGTAAATGGCCTTTGCTAAATCTCTTTTTACTGCCTGCTACATTTTTCATGGCAAGTTGCCACTTTTTAAAGATCTTATACCAGCCTCACAGAATGGAGCTAACGCTCACTGATTTCACACACTTTGGCACAGAAATAAATACTTCATGCATGCAGATAGTCCCAATGAGACTTCCAACCTCAGTAGAAGGGATCATCGTCAACTGCAGTCATTACAAGACCTGAATAATAATTACTGCTCCTTGTTTGGCATTGCCCTACAAGCCAAAGTGACACAGCAGCACTTACCTCTGCTACACAAACCAACAGAAATAGTCATGAAGCAGAGCATACGCTGTGTCTTGTTCCAACTGAAACACTCCAGGAGTTGGAGAGTATATTTTACCCACCATAGGAATAATGCTACCAAGAGTCTCTGCTTGAGTCACAGCACTATATCACACTGCCGAGTTGGAACTTACTGTGTATAATAACTTCATGAGTGTAACATGTCTGTTGAAGTGAGAATGCATACACATACATGCAGGTACAGACATGTATGCATACTTCTTTAAGTGTTGATTCATGCACAAATATGTTTATATGCGTGTGCACTTACATATTGAGTAGTGTTGTTGAGTAGGAGGAGAGCTGATCAGTGGAGAAAGACCTGGGGCTGTTAATTGATGACCAGCCAAACACAAGCCAGCAGTGTGCCCAGGTGGCTAAGAAAGCCAATGGCATACAGGAATAGTGTGGCCAACAGGTTTAAGGATGTTATTGCTTCCCTCTACTTGGCACAGGTGAGACCACACTTGAATACTGCATTCAGTTTTGGGCTCCTCACCACAAGAAGGACATTAAGGTGCTGGAGCATGTCCACAGAAGAGCAACCATGCCAATGAAAGGCCTTGAACACAGGTCTTATGAGGAACAGCTGAGGGAACTGAGATTATTTCATTTTCAGAAGAGAAGGCAGAGAGGGAGACCTTCTCTGTCCTCTACTGTTAAAGGAGACATAGATCAGTCTGTTCTCACATGCAGCAAGTGACAGGACAAGGGGCCTCAAGCTGTGACAGGGGAGGTTCAGATTGGACATTCGAAACAATTTATTCACAGAAAGGGTTATCAACCATTGGAACAGGCTGCCCAGGGAGGTCGTAGAGTCACCATGCTTGGAGGTACTTAATAGACACATGGATGTGGTGCTTCAGAACATGCTTTAGTGGTATGTTTTTAGCAGTGGTGGTGGGATTGTGAGCTCTAGGCCAGTGGTGGGACCTCAAAGGTCTCTTCCTTGGCAGTTCTATCATTCAACGATTCTATAATGTATATGCATATATAATACATGAATAGAAACAATAATCATAGAATCATTAATATTGGAAAAGTCCTCCAGGATCACTGAGTTCAACCACTGGACAAATGCATGCATATATTAAGAGAGATAGAGATACAGATATAGATATATGCACACACATGAGCTTTCTTAATATATTTTATTTGCTTAAGCCAGAGGTAAGATCAAATATATGGGCAGATATATGACTTACTTTTTAAATTGTAAGGGAAACATTGTTTCAGATCAGGAAATAAAGATTTGCAACTGGAAATATGCAAAAGGCAAAAGAACTGACTTCAAAGACAGGCTGATCACGCACACACTACCGTTTGTTATATATCCTTTCCTCAGGTCCACAAAATATTTTCAATGCACAGAAGTTCCTCAGGAGAAGAAAGATGATTATGGAACCCGATACAGAACTCAAATCAGTCAGTCTTGGCATTTCAGAATGCCAGCATGAAGTGGCTGAGTAACCATACTGAACCACTACCACTGAGGCAAAAGCAGAAAGTGGTTAAAAACAGGCTACTGCTGTTGACCTTCTGCAGAGGTATCAGTACATATAGAGGTATCATTCAAAGGTAATACCAAGCATTGTTGACAGGACACATGGCTGTTCTTTGGACTAGGAAATCAGCAGTGGTACCTATAAAATGTGGATCATAAAAGAATATGAGGTACTAAGAGTCTTCACCCTGAGGATGATGGCTGTATGAAATATCTGAGTCTAAACACATAGAATCATAGCATCAACCAGGTTAGAAGAAACCTCCAACACGTTTTCTTATGAAGATACTCCACAACCCCCCTGTGACCCAAGATTAGTCCAGCTCTCTTCTAAAAGCATTGGTGCAGGTGCTCTCATGAAGAAAATTGAGTTAGGTAACTGTTTGCGCCAATCTGCCTTTGTCTCCTCTCTGACCTTCCAAGGGCAAGAGAAATCTTAAGGACATCAGTCAGCAGAGGACACCAGTTCCACAGAGCACATCAGAAACACAGGACTTCTCTCTGTCTGTATTCAGAACGACTGGACTCTGAGGCTAGTTAAGCACAAAAGGCATCATTTCAGCAGCTTGGGTGGTGCTGTCTTGGCTTACATGAAGTAAGGACCACTTGAAATTCAACTTCATGCGACATTTGTTGTCACTTCACAGCACTAGTGAGAGGACATCACTGCACAAGTTGTGGCCCACCATCATGCTTTTTATTTTTCCTTCTGCATAATTTAAAGTTCCTGAAGTGAATTTGCTGATTTTCTGAACACTTGTTAACATCATCTGTAGTTCTGGTTATCTGAAAGTTTTAAGCTGCTTTGTTCAGAGGAAGGCTCTGCATCTTTTCGTAGTGTGACGGTGAGCACAGGCACAGTCCTGCTGACATTGCAAGGGCAGATTTTCCTTTGAGAAGGTGAATTTTACCCTTCTGCACACAGAATCAGGTCAACAGTCATATTCGAAGACAAGTTTCTATGGTACGATACATGGGACCATGCCTTTTTCTCTGCATGTGCTACCATAGGAACAAAATACCAGAGCCTAAAAAACAGTTATCTGTCACCTGATGTCCTCTTCCCTCTCTTCACACTTCCTTGGCCAAACTGCTTTGCAAATCATAAGATCTCATTAGTATTTAAAAAGGTCTTGGTATAGTGACTGTTTTAAAGATTGGTCTGGTGAAAGCAGACACATCTGAGTCTTCTCCTTGAAATAGAGAGGGAAAGCCTTTGGCACATGAAAGGTTAATATGTCGTGGGGAGAGAAACCCAGCGTCAGCCCTTTTAGGGCTTCCAGGTGGATCAGTATTTGACGTACCACAGAAGACGCCCTTGTTTATTGACATTTACTTTTGCTTCCCAAGAACAGTCACACTCTCCAGTCACTGGTTTTCTTGTGGCTTTCATGCTGAGCCTGTAAGAACAGGATGTTCAAGAGCTGTCCCATATGGTGGCATGCTGTCTATTGTTCAGATGATTGGCTTCAAGCACTGGCTGGCTTTCACTTTTTGCTTTGAGTTGGTTTATGGCTGAAACTTGCATCAATTGTTGAGATGGGGTGGAGAAAACAGGTCTCAGTGAAGAGCGAATCCGCAAAGGGGCTTCTTTTCATTACATGAATTTAACACATCTGCTAGAGTTACATTTCTTTGTGTACTAAGGGCATTATGGTTCAAATTAGAGGGATATTTTAAGATCACAAGAATAGAATTCCCTTCTAATGCAGTGGTGTATATTTTTGGTTTCATTATAATTTTTATTTATTTTAACACATTTGTGATTTGTCCAGAACTTAGGTTAATGTGCCTATTTATATGTTTATTTTGGATGGTTGTTATATGTAGATTTACCAGCAGACTTGATTAAGCTGGTTTTATTGTATCCTGGACTATTAAAGGCAGTCACATATACAACTGAATGGTGAGACACTAAATAAAATAGAATGAAGGAAAAAAAAAAACCAACACAACACGACAAACCCCCCCACAAATCCTGATGAGATCAAGTTGACTGCATTTGCTCCTGTCAATAACTGCTTGCCTTCTTTCTCTTCCTATAAAAAGGTCTTCCACAATTTTTTTCTTCTTCTTTCCAGATACAAAGAGAAGTTGCAACATCATACCAGGAATCCATATAGAAAAAAAAAAATATATACTCTTTTTCAGGTGAGAGAATAAAGCACACAGAGTGCATCAAATTGTATAGTGCTAAACCCTGGTAGTAATGGTTATGAATTATTTTCTGAACCCTGCTGGTGACCAATCTCTGTCTTAAAAAGTGCAAATTGATGGTCCCTGCAATTTTACCCTGGTCACTTTGTATCTGTTTTTCAGGTGTCTCAGTGGATATTCACTGTCTTGTCTAGGTTGTCTGCCCCTGTAAACTGGTTTTAGCTTACAACTTTTCTGGTTTGTACGTCCTGGAGAAAACAAAAACAAAACAAATTTAAAAATATAAACAAACCCCACAACAACAACAACAAAAAAAAAAACACCTAACAGCCACAATGACAACTTCTGTGTCAGGCACAAACAGGCAAATTTTAATCTGTGAAATTCTTTCTTATATGTATGGAGTGTGGAAAGCTATCTGAATTAGAGGGTTCAACATGTTTGATATCTAACTCAGTACCAAAGACTACTTAAAAATCTAACTCCTTTACTTAAAAAAAAAAAAAACAAACAAGCAGGCAACAACACAAAACAAAGCCACCATTCTAAATAGTAGAAATACCATACCTCTAGTTGATAAATACACCACCAAACCACCAAAATGCCTTAACAGTGAGACAAGCAAGATATTCCCAAAGAGATCCATATAGTCTGTCTCACCAGAGCAAAACAATAAAGTCCAAACACTCCATCACAGCTGAAAGCAGCATTTTCTGCCCGTTTTCATTGCCCTTTTCCACTAGTCTCCAGAAACTCATTGCATCAAATACTGATGGGTGTTAGACTGGAACACTTCTGAAGATTGGGTTCAAGGAGACTTTGCACCCACAACTGCAACACCTGAGCATATGAAGATATGAATGGTGTCCAGGACACCAGGACCTGCAGGAACCTGCATAGCAGAGAATGATAGAATCAAAAAATGACACGAATTAGAAGCGACCTCTGGAGGTCATCTAGTCCAACCCCCCCTGCTAAAGCACCTTCTCCTCGAGCAGTTTGCACAGGAACACATTCAGGTGAGCTTTGAAAGTCTCCAGAGGAGACTGCACAACATCTCTGGGCATCTTGGTTCCAGATTCCATCACCCTCAAAGTAAAGAATTTTGTCATTAGAAGTTAAGTGAAACCTCCTGTGTTCTAGTTTGTACTCATTGCCCATTTTCATATCCCTGGCCACTGCTAAGAAGAGCTCATCCACATCCTCATGGCCTCCACTACACAGCTATTTATATGCATTGAGAAGATCTCCTCTCAGTCTTCTCTTCTGTAGGCTAAAGGGGCCCAGATAGAAATTATATTTTGACATTTTCTAAGCAAGATCACATTGTCTTCCCTGAGCACGTAGTGACTTTCTAGCCTAATTTATTCTTTTCAGGAAGGATTTTGTGGAATGCTGGAGGTGATGCCATCCTTGCACCACCGAGCTCCAGGCAGAGTCCCTGGAGGCATCATGGGCAGGTTTGGGGAGCCTTGTATGAACAGGACTATTAAGTACACGCTCTATTTGAGCAGGCAAGCACTCTGGATCTCTTTTCTCTCAACTCATTATTAATGGTTTGTGTGTGTTGGGATGGGGGGACTGCCTGAAATTACAAATGAGCTAATTTCCTTGTGCAACTGTACATCAAGAACTGAGAAGTTTGTAACACTTCTTTCATCCCAGGCAGGCTCCACACCCCGAGGAGCACACACACACACACACACACACACACACACACTTTTTGTATCTCTCTTAATTCAGAATTTCAACAGCACTACTGTGGAGAGAAATACTTGCTGAAATAAAACGTGGTGCCTGGAAGAGAAAGAATGACCAAAATCTAATTATTAGACAGTGCAAGCATTTTGAGAGTCAGGGATCCTACTGAAATGGCAGAATGCCTCATAAGTAATGCAGCAGGCAGGTTTTATTTCATTTCTAGAAGACTATTCATCTGTGGATACAAAGAATCTTTGATAAATATGTGCATGAAGAAAAACCACTATCATTTCAGTGACACTATCAATTACTGGTTAGCAAGTACCACCAATACACTGCACTGCACAACATATGAAGTGAGCCCAGCTTGCAACTGCTATAATCAGGGAGTAAATAGGATGCTGATTATTGGCATGTCAGCAAGTCCATGGAAGAAGAGTGAAATAGGAAACAATTTTAACCCAAAATTAATTCATAGAGGTTCGCCCACAGTTCTCAAGGAGGAGAGGAGTAACATGGCACACAGTAAGCTTACAGACAGGACTTTAGTGACATAGATAGTCTCAAGTAAGAATCTTGTGCTCTAAAGTAATTTCTGAACTTTCATAATGGTGATAACTGGACCATAACTCACATAGAGTAAAGATCTAAAGACTTGACAAGAATTAACTGATATGACCTTTTAAGGCACTTTTCAACCTCTAGATAAGTTTAGATGGAAACGCACACTGCTGGTTGATTGATAGAAAGGCAGCATGTACAGGTTCTCACACGTGGCAGCATGTGAAGATTTGACTGAGTGCTACAATTTCTTTAATTGGTTTGAAAATCTTTTGTTCAAAAATTAACAACCATTTACCTGTGCAATATGCACCATATGAGCTCAGTTATTGTAAGCAAGGTGACTTCCGTCTATTCTGATCCAATATATCATCCAGCTCCACCTTCCTCATGCAATATTTTTTTTCACTACAGATATTACACCGTCAAGAGGGAACCTGCCAGTGATTTGATATCTGCTCTCACTGATGCTTGGTGTGTTTGTGGTGTCTTAAGTCACCTGTCTTGGATTTTCAGAGGAGAGATGCAAGGTATGCTCTCACACCCACCACTCCTGGAATCCACGGCAGTAGGCTAACCACACCCTGCAACAAAAAACTCTTCTTCCTGGTGCTGCTGCAGAAAGAAAAGGCTTAATGGCTGACATCTCTTGAGGAGACAAGGCAGATGCAGTTAAAGTCTGAAGAATATGTGCCTATCAAGTTTAATTTTCTTGGGAATAGAGGAGTGAAGAGGACTGTCTTTATTGAGCTCTGTCCTTCAGGAGTGTTGGAAAATATAAAGCTATGCTGAATGCTCCAGCTCAGGAAAGAGTTTATAGATTCTTAGACACTGGCATAGCTATCTCCCAGACAGAAACCCTCAGCAAACCAGGCCATATTGGCTCCTAAGTCTGCTCACCCTGCATTCAGCCACTGCCTTCAAGATCTTTGGAGTGTCAGATTCCCAAAATACACTTTTCTGGTGAGGGCTTTTGGGTTGCTGAAGGAGTTCTGGAAGTATGCTGGGATTATTGACGGAGGTGTTTAACAAGGTACTTCAAGTTCACAGCAATACTGGTAAGTTGCAATATTCAATACAATTTCATGGTAGCACTGGGAGTTAAGGTTCTCTCAATAACATAAAAATTGCTAAAGTGCACCTTCACAAAATGTACTATTCATAATTTTTCAGTCAATTAATATGGGAAATGTAAAGGAGAGCAGATTGTTTTCTATATCAACAATTCACTGAGAAGATTGTTTTAATTACAAGGCTCTCACGTCTTTTTTATATTAGGTGTCTTGTTGAGGTTGAAAAGCCATTAGTGTCTCAATGTCTTGCAAAGCTTTCCCTACAATTGTATAACAGCTACTTAGCAGTTACGTGAAGAATACCATTTAAACAAAATTTAAGTCCACAATTACTCTGTTAATAAAATGTAAATTTAAAAATACATGCAGCCATGGCGAAGATGGAGCATTTAATTCTCACTCAGCTTCCTACAGAATGAAGGGTTAATTTGGTAAAAGAGATAAGAAGACTGCAGTAATTGCTCTTATCTGCTGTTTCGTGGGTGAAAATAACTTCTAAGACTTTGAATTCTGAGGCCTAAATCAAGTGTTCATTTTACTCAGCTGTAACTCCCCTGGAACATTAGAAGGAACAATTAGCATAGATCTACCTGTGTATCTTAAGTTATGGTTAATGCATGGGAATGGCGTGCTTAATTTTACTGCTTTGAAAATATACCCCTGGAGAATAAAAGAAAGACTTTGGAGTTCTCAATAACGGTAAAAAGGAAGGAGCCTGATTTATTTACTTTCTCTTTTGTGATAACTTTGCTCTTTCTGGTCCTTATCCTCTGCAACAAGCATAAAATTCTGAGAAGGTGACAAAGAAGGTTTATAGCACTATGGGGCTCAGCAGAAATACTTCACTAAGTCTCAATCAGAAGACAGCAGAGACTCTAGTTTGATGACTGTACTATGCAATGGGCTTTGCTGTGGCCGTTATTATTATAAAGAGGAAAAAGTGGGTCAGTTTAGAAGAAGCTTGACTGCCAGACAGCATTTTGTACAATTAATGTCTTCTGATGGTGAGCCCTCACCTGCAGTACTTCACCCAGCTCTGGAGTTATCAGCAGAAGAAAGCTGTGGACCTGTTGGAGGGGATTCAGAGGAGGCCACAAAATTATCTGAGGGTTAGAACTCCTTTGCTGTGAGGATAGGCTGAGAGAGTTGGGGTTGGTCAATCTGGAGAAGAGGAGGCTCCAGGGAGACCTTACAGCAGACTTTCCACACTCACAAGGGGCCAAAGATATGAAGAGTATGTTTTTTGCAGGGCCTCTTGTGACAGGACAAGGGGTGATGGTTTTAAATTACAATAGGGGAGATTTAGACTGCATAGAGAACACATTTTTTGCAGTGAGAGTGGTGAGACATTGGCCCAGGTTGCCCAGAGAGACGACAGATTTTCCATGCCTGGCAACATTACAGGTCAGGTTGTGGATAGGGCTCTGGGCAACCTGCTCTAGTTGCAGATGTTCCTGCTGATTGCAGGGACTTTGGACTAGCTAAGACAAACCAAGCTATGATTTTATGATTCTATGCTGCTGTAGTAGAGAAGTGGTTGCAGAGGGAAAATCAGAAGATTTACAACAGTAAATAGGTGACATCGATCAGAAAATGAAGGTGCAGTACCATTAGGAGTAGTTGTCATGAGCCAATGAACGGTATGAAAAAAGAGGCAGCCTTCACCACTCCTGAAGTCTGTACTGACACAGAGAAATGTTCCTCAGTAGGGAGCACATCATAATACCTCCATACAAATGGAGACATTACAGAAAAGGGAGTCTGAAAACAAGCCTCAAAGAGCGAGATTATTCTGTAACCCAGAATAATGTAAGCCTGCAAGACTTTCACACACAAAGAGATCAAATGGCAAGGATAGTGGGCCAAAGTCAAGGATACAAACTCTTTAAAAGCTGACTGTCTTAGACATATGCATCTTCTAATTCCCCACCAAGAAGCTGTTTGGAACTGAGTAACTTGAGTATTTGTTGTTACCTTCAAACAGTATGGATGCTGGTAAGTTACTTCTCTTTTGGGGCACTCACACAGCCAAGGGAGCTCCATTTTAACTTCAGTTTGCAAAATCACAGAATGTTAGGGGTTGAAAGGGACCTTGGAAGATCATTTAGTTCAACCCCTTGCTGGAGCAGGTCACACAGGAAGGCATCCAGGTGGGTTTTGAATGTCTGCAGTAAAGGAGACTCCACAACCTGTCTGAGCAGCCTGTTCAGGTGTTCTGTTACCCTCACAGTGAAGAAGAGATCCTCCTCTGCTCCAGCTTACACCTGTTGCCCCCTGCCCTATCATTGGACGTCACTGAGCAGAGCCTGGTAACATCCTCCCGACACTGCTCTGCACATCTTTATAAACATGAATGACATCACGTTTCAGTCTCTTCTCCAAGCTAAAGAGACCCAGCTCCCTCAGCCTGTCCTCAGCAGGAAGATGTTCTACCCCCTTCAGCATCTTTGTGGCTGTGCCCTGAACTCTTTCAAGCAGTTTTCTGAGGTCCTGAAGTCTAAAGCTGAGGGGCCCGGTTCTTCTTTACTCTTGCCTGACCTTGACTGCACAAATCAAGGCAGCTATTCACATCTCCTAAGGAGTTCACACATCAAATTTTGAGGAAGAATTCTTTCTTCAACATTGTTACTGGCTGAAATTTTACAGTGAGCATTCGCCATTATCTCTCCCTGTGGATCAGTAACCTATTAAATTCTATCTCCTGACAAAGCATAAAGAGGATCTGAATCAAAACACAAATTTTCATGTAGATAGTTTCACTTGTCCACCCCATTTTTAACACTCACTATCTGCTTGGAAAGATTTGACATCTAGAAAGGAAAGCTGCTGTTTTGTTGTTGGATTTTGTTTGTTTTTCTTTCAATAACGTCAGAGTTTTACCACTAAAGGCTGCATTAAAATAATTAAGTTTAAAAAAAAAAAAAGGTGCTAAACTGCATTATTTCCTCTGTTGTTTACATTATAGAACCTTATCCACCCCCCCAAAAAAAAAAAATTAAACAAAAATGTATATTTATTATGCACCACCATAGCCTATATTCTAGATCAGGGCAAACTCAGTGGGAAGAAAAAGAGTGACTGAACACTGTATGTGGAAAAAAAAAATGGAAACAGTGAAAACAAAAAGTTTACTGCAGTAGCTGGTCTGCAGTAACTTACAAATTACTAACAACTTATGTAAGTTTTACATGTCTATTCCATCTGCTATTCATTAAAAAAACACGTTGCCATGGTAACTGCCACATGCCATGGTATTTATGCTGCTTCTGATGTACAAAGCATAGTTTGTGTAGGAGTGTGTGTATGTATATGATGTGGCAGCTGTCGTCTCTGCCATTTTGTTGGTGCTCTAGAAAAAAAATAAAGCAAGTAGTGGCTATGAATACTCATTTGAGTAACGATACTCGCGCCCATTTGACTAAGGGCCCACACAAAGCTCCACATGGTTATCATCTGACCAACCCACACACGGGGTGTTCTCGCAATGGGGGCAGAGATGGGTGGGCTACCTTTAAAAATAACTCTGCTATCTGTCATAGAATTAACAGGCTGGAAGGCAAAAAGATACCCTTATTTTTAGTGACACAAAGGCTTTCAGAATGACCCTCCTCATCTTTCTTTTAAAAATATAAATGGGAAGCAGCACAAATGGCTGTGCCCTGTAGAGAGATGCAAATTTTCTGCTTGATGATGGGAAAGGAGGTAACTCAAAGCACTTCCCAACAGTCCTCTTTCTGTCCATTATTTAACAAAGAGTACTTCCCGAAGGTGGACAAGCCATTAAGAATAAAATAGACACCAAATTTTGTCTGGTATTTAATTTGTACTAAACCTCTTCTGAGCTTTAATAGTATTGTGACATTTTAATTCTGTTTGCCATGTATTTAACTTTGACATTTCACAAGAAAAATATAATTCAAAGGGCTATTTGCATTCCATTTTAATTTCATTTAACATAGATTGGTGTCTACTGCAAACTTCAGAGAGATCATAAAATCACAGAATGTCAGGGGGCTGGAAGGGACCTCAAAAGACTGCCTAGTCTGACTCCCCTGCCAGAGCAGTATCACTGTATCAGATCACACAGGAACACATCCAGGGCCTTACGAGATGACTCATTTGGTCCCTGCCTAAACAGATGCTTAATTGCACGTTTGTATTCTAAACTCTTAGATAACTGTGTATTTTTTCCAGTTTAAGCCAACTCCCTTCATTTTTACCCAGCTCACTTGTCACAAACAATTAGCAAATAAATATATCAAGGAAATATTTAAATATCTCAACTCATCCCCAAAACCCCTGAACTCTCATTCATTCTGTTCTCTTGTGCAATAAAGGGAAAAAAAAAAAAAAAGAGAGAGAGAGAGAGAGGAGAAAGAAGCAAAGGAATTTTTTTGCTGCACCTTCACCTGCAAGAATTCAATAGTTCCGTAGCTAAGGGCAAACTTCTGCCTCATGGAATATGTGTACTTGCATAAAACCAGAAAGCTGAGAATCTATCTGTTTTCCCTGCCATGAAATAATCTGTTTTCATGAAAACATACCTGCAGACTGATTAATAAGAAAAGATGGAAAAAAAGGGCAATACCGATGACACTGGCGATTAGAAAAGCAGCCTTGCCGTATTTATTAGCCTTCTTGACAATGACAAATCAACAAACCATATCAGAGTCCTGTATTACAGGAAATGAACCAAAGCAGCCCGAGCAGAGCTGTTGCCTACGCATCTTCAGCTGACTTTCAGGTGTCCCAGATTCATCCATTTCAGAAGAACTCTACAGATCAGAAATCACGATATACAGCTGTGCAAAGATTACAAGGATGCAAATAGATGGTTTTCTTCAGCAGAGTGTGTTTGCTCCTTACTGAAAATATCTCAAATGTGTATGCTGAGCAGAATAAAAAGCAAGAATCACTTATTCATGTGAAGGAGATATCAGGCCTCAGTCTGCATGGCTTTGCACATTATGGAATCATTTATAGACTTAATTATAAGTGCTTATAAAATACTTTTCTTCATCAGAAGCCTCTTTTCATGCTTGCGTATAAACTACAGGCTGTAAGTGACCACACAGCAGCCTGGAAGTTCACTGTCATAAAGTATCACACTCTGAAGTCTCACCTTTGTTTCAAAACACGTATGTTTGGTCATCAGGAACAAAGGACTAAGAAAGGAAAATACAGGAACTGTCAAATGCCATAGGAAGAAACAAAAGGGACTGTGAAAAAGCCCTTACATTCTATATCAGTGATACTTGCTGGGAATTATTGCAGCCTCAGTTCCTCTCCTTTTACCATGCCTTTGACCACAGAAGGCAGTTCTATCAGGCAGGGAATTAGTAGAAAGTCAACATGTCATAATCTGACCCTGAGATGTCAGACCAGGTTATCATAAGAATCATTATAGCCTTAGAAATGGAATCCTCAATTGGCCAGTTAAGCCTGCTTCAAGCTGTCAGAATGATGCAAAGCAGCTTCATCAAGTCAGAGAGACTGGCATTTTCAGGTTTTAGAATAAAAGATTGAAAAGCAATCATGTGACAAAGAATTTTAGGATTCACCAGGCATAGACTCAGTTCTGCATGCTTTTTGGATTTTTCCTACAGACCTTCTAGCATTCATAACTAAATCTATCACACAAAACATATCTCAAAAAAAAGACCCCAAAACCCCCCAAAAAACAAACAAACAAAAAAATCCAACCAAGACCCAATAAATAATCAAGCTTAAAACCCCAGAGTCCTGGGCAATTTGCATTTCCAATTAGAGCTAACCTTACATATAGCTGTTAAGCAGTCTTCTCCCAGACCAAAATGTACCACTTTATCCAACCAACATTTGCTTTTCAGCTCATGGCCAGTGTAAGGTATCTTAAGAATTGCAAAATCCAGGGTGGGGGTTTTTCATCTCAAACAAAATAACTATTTTATTTGTTAAACTAGATTAAACTCACAGCACTTTGTATGTCTAAATAATAAGAAAGGAGCTGGTAGAAATAACTCTCTAATTCCAGGAGGTCGATGACATTAACCACTGCTATTTGGCCCAGATCACTCCACATGCTTAAATGGTTATATTTAATCTACCACAGCATTCATTCTGCCTGCATATTCAGCTGTAATTACCCTATCTTTCAGGATAGGGTAATTTCAGGTAGTCATGACTGTTGTGCTGCAGGGAGCTAGGGGAACATCTCCAGCTTTAAGAGCAGTTACAGGTTTTTGCAGGTGTGTTTGAGATAAGCATAGCACAAATGAAGATCTCTAGCACAAGAGTTAGACAATATGGACCACATGCACAGAGGGGAAATTAGCACAAACAGGGGAATAATCTAAGAGGGTGGAAAAGTAAACAGAGCTCTTCCACGTTGAACCTGAAATCCCAATTACATTGCAGAACACAGATGTTAGGTCCATAAAATAAATGCAACTGGCACTTTTGGGTTATGATTAAATCCTGCAGGCACTGAAGAAAATGTGTAACTTTTCCCTTTATAGCACATTTTCCTTTTCTCTTCCAAGCAAACACTCTTTTGCACCCAATTCCCACCATAGTTATTTATATAAAGAAAATGATATTTAGTATCATTCTTTCTCTGGCTATAACATATAAAAATCTCCTCCTTTCCTCTCTAGAGAGGGATAGCAAAACTTAGATCAATAATTCTGACAATATAGTCATCCAAGGCAGGATTTCCCAGGAGTGCAATTAGTCTTCCTCATCTTATCCTCATGTATAGACCTTATTCCCTTGCCTCTGGCTAGCTGCAGACCGTTTCAACAAAATACGCTTCAACATAATCCCTGGAACAAGACCAGTTCTTCAAAATGCCTGTGAAGGTGTTAAGTAACACCTAAAACTCCTCTGAAGGTGTCTCCTTGATATATTCCACCTTCATAAAGTGACCACAGAAACAAGAAAAGGGTTTTGAATGTCATGCACGCATTTTAGGAGGGAAGGGTTTGAGATTATGGTGCTGTACATGCTTATCATGACAACACACTATGTAAAGCACTGGGTGTCTACTTTGTTGTACACAAAAAGGACCGCACAACATATCTCGTGTTGGAGAGTAATGTGGTCTAATCTTAAGGAATGTTTCATATTTCTAAGAAGGAAAGAAATAAATTACTACTAACTCCAAGGCTAAAACAAAGCATTTAGCATGTAACAGTAACAAGAAAGCAGAGCTTTTTTAATTCCTGTCAACTGTAATGCACAAAGACCAAAATAAACAAAAAAGGGTGTAGTACAGAAAATAGTTGTGTTCTTTCTCCCTCTTTTTTTTTTTTCTTCTTCTTCTTCTTTTTTTTTTTTTTTTTTTTAAATAGAACTAATTAATATCAACCCTAGCTCCCACTTCTGAGATTGACTTTTCACAGTAGGGTTCTTATTGAGCTCTAGTGCTCCAATCTTTATAAAATGAGCATCGGATCCCTTGGATTTATTGGGAATATCAAGATCTCTCAAATTCAGGTCTTTAATATAAAGTTTAGGAATCTAAGCACCCAAGAGAATTTAATTTTTCATTTGGAAAGCAAACTGTTTATCACTGCTAGTACAAGACACTTATGTGCTGAACAAGGGCGTTCAGGACAGGCAACATGGCAGGTTTCTGTGCTTTGTGATACTTTAATCTCTAACACTTAAAATCTGTCAGCCAGCTCTGTGAAGGAACAGCATCACTCCAATTCTGCTTGTATAGCATGCAGAACTAGGAGCCTTGGATGGGAAGTCAGTACATCAACCAGTGAGGGTCTAAACCACAGGCCCCAGAAGGCTCTGAAGGTGTTTCACGAGCAGTGCTGTCTGCAGCTGAAGGTTAGGTCTCAATGAAGGTGGTGCTGAAGGTGTGAAACTACTCACTTAGACATCTTTCTACAGGGACAGAAGGAAAACATGTAAAAGAAAATTTTCCACGCTTCCTGTGACAGCTCTTGGGATATCATGCAACCAAATTCATAATTCTTGGCATTACCAGGTCAGGACACAAAAGGCAGCTTGGCTCCAGGAAGGCAGCAGGATATGCTCCAGGGAAAAAGGAGGTGGAGAACTCAGATCTCTATCAATAACTGCCTTCATGTAGTACGTATGAATCCTTCAAAAGCCATCAGCCAACTTTCAATAGGAGGGGAAAATAATGATTTCCACACAGAGCACTGGACAAATGGTGCTTCCTGCTGTCTGATGGGAGCTGCAGGCACACAAATCCCTGGAGATTAGACCTCCCAGGAGCATTGAAGCTTTCTGAGCCACCCTGGGAGCAGCCAGACTCGAATTGCAAGGAATGTTTTGCCTGGCCTTTTTGTTGTGTATGTTGGATGAGGATGGACCTTACTTATTGACCTCACTAAAGCACAGATGTAACCCAAGAACTTTAAGAGTATGAGAAACAATAGGTCTTCATGATGAAGGCAGGTGGAAAACAGATTTCCACCACCACATGTACCAAATTGTAGGCTCACTTTAACCAGTCATCTTGGTTCAATCTGTTGAGAAGCAGCCTTAGCTAGGACAGGGGATACACATTCTTTTCCTTACCCTTCCAGCCTCTCTGTCTGATGATATCTACTCTTCATGTCTTGCCTATGTGGCTTTTCAACTCTCTGTTGTTTAGGGATGAATCTGTGTCTTGAAGCCCTTGAAGCCAGATGATCACTGAGGTCTTCAGGACAGAACTTTTCTTATTCACTTGGATCAGTCAACCAAAAAACAAGGAGATGAGAACTTTTTGTAAGCTAGTCAGAGGCAAGCACTTGAATGCCTTCCTCTAAAACCTAAAGCTTAGCAGGAAATTCAGTTGGGGGAACATTGACATGGAGTTAAATACATTACTTCATACTCTTACAGATAGTTTAACTTCTCAGGATAAGGCACCACTCCTACTCTCACTTCTGGGAATTTTTTTAATGACCAAGCTACTGTACAAAAGATTAGGACTGTGCACTAATCAGTGCAGGATTATTAGACAGCTCAGGCCAAGACTAGACAACAGAGCTCATGAGAGGCTCTAATGTTTAGATGCTTGGTCTCCTGATCCCAAAAGGAGGAGATACTTCTTTGCTGAACTGATTTCCTACTGAACAAGAAAACCATTAAATAAGCCAAATCCCATGGTCATAGGCACCCAGATAGTTTTTGCCTGAAAGCTAGATTCTTAAGTTGTTTGAGTCTGAACTGGCTTAGACTTTGTTTTTCTGAACTGCTGCCCTGTATTAAGTTCTTATGCTGTTAATCAGCTGCTGGCTATAACATATAACCAAGATGGAAAGTGTGACTAAGCAGTGGAAAAATTAAAGCTTAAGACTAACTTTATACTTAGATTTATTAAGGTTGCATAAAGATGCACAGCTCTGAGTCATGAACCTTTATCCCACAAGATTCAGAATGATACATATAAATTACTGCCTGACAAGAGCTCATAGTCTTGTGTTTCTTACTTCCTACTTTTTAAAATAATCATAGAATCATTTTGGTTGGAAACAACCTTTAAGATCATCAAGTCCAATTATTAACCCAACACTCCCAGGTTACCATGCAACCATGTTCCTCAGAACCACAACTACATGTTTCTAAATCCCTCCAGGCATAGGGACTCCACCACTGTTCTGAACAGCCTGTTCCAGGGGTTGACAACCTTTTCAGGGAAGGAATTTCTTCTAATATCCAACCTAAACCTCCTCTGGAGCAAACCAAAACATTTTCACCTTGTCCTATGGCTTGTTACTTGGAAGAAGGGACTGACCCCCATCTCACTATGATTTCCTTCAGGTAAATGTAGAAAGCAATGAGATCTCCCCTGAGCCTTATTTTCTCCAGATTGAACAATACCAGTTCTCTCAGCCTCTCCTAGCAAAGCTTGTGCTCTAGACGCTTCACCAGATTTGTTGCTCTTCTCTGGACCTGCTCCAGCACCTCAATATCCTTCTTGAAGTAAGGGCCCAAAAACTGAACCCCGTATTTAAGGTGTGGCTCCACCAGTGCCCAGTACAGAGGGACAATATCTGCCCTTGGCCCTGTGGCCATGATGATGTTGATTCAGGCCAGAATGCTGTTGCCCTTCTTGACCACCTGACTCACATTCAGCCAGCTGTTAACTAGGATGCTCAGGTCATTTTCCTCCATGCAGCTTTCCAGCTACTCTGTCCTAGACGTGTAGCATTGCAAGGGATTATTGTAACCCGAGGTCAGGGCCCAGCGCTGGGTCCTGTTGAAGGTCATCCCATTGGCCTTGGCCCACTGATCCAGCCTGCCCAGATATCTCTTTTGCACCTCTCTACCATTAAGCAGATCAACACTTGCCATCGAACTTGATGTGGTCTGCAGACTTACTGAGAGTGCATTCAATCCCGTCATGCAGATCATTGACAAAGGTATTAGATAACTAAAATTATGTTCAATTAGATAACTAACTATCAATTAGATAATTAACTATCAATTAGATAACTAAAATTATGTTCAATTGAGAGTTTACATTATGTTCAATTAAGAGTTTACATTTTTGGGATTTGACCTCTAGTTGTTTTCCATTAATTCGTAGTCTTTCCAGTCTTCCCTTGTCATTGTCTTGCTAGAATCTTTATTCTATGCTTAATTTTAGCCTTGTGTTTCACTAAAGCTGTTCAAGTTCAGGAGCAAATCAACTAATTATCAGCAAGGAGCATGGTGCACTGCAAACTGTCAGGTACTCATTTCTAGAGCATTTGAATGGTCTGCCCCTCCACCAGTGATGATGCAAATGTGCTGTGAAGGTCAGGATTCTCATTACTCAGAAACAAGTTAAAGCAGGGTGAAAAAGGTATCTGACCCCTGGACTACAGAACGAGGGTGTCAGCACAAAATAGTGAAACACAGGTGCTTCTTTTCAGTGTGATGCATTGCTGAAATGCAGAGTTTCAGTAGCCCTCAGACCTTTGCTCCCACCTGCACAGTGGTCTGGATTTTATACTCAAGGGAGGCTTGTAAACATTGTAGGAATAATGGCTTTTTTGAGACCTCCTGGAGCTTTTCCCTTACAGTGACATACTTCCTTGCATAAGAAGCAAGAAAGGAATGAAGAAACATGATGGCAGTCTGTTTTGTTGCTAGCTTTTTCTCTGCTTTTCTTTTGCAAAATATATTCAGTGGAATGACAGGAGCCTCATAATAAAAGATCATTACTGAAGATATCCTCTCCTATTTGCAGCTCTTGGAGTGGAATCAAGAGCATTGGCAGGCTATACTGGCTTAAAGTTGTGTTATTTGACAGGTAAAGGTTTTATTGAGAGAGTTTTAATTTTGTTTCTGCATCCTTTACATAAATGCAGGGGGTTGGGGAAGTGAGTGGGGGAGGGAAGAAGATGAAGTCAGAAGGCTTTTATGCGCTACATGAAAAAATCATGACAGCATGGTGGTTTTGTGGAGGAATTCCACACGCCATATACCATTCTTTTAAACTCATAGGTTAGCACAATGTCTATAAAAACAGGAGAGCTGTGGGAACACATGGGAAAGGAACCAAAAAACTAATAAAAGGTAGGAAAAGGAATGGCAACCATTAAGTTGGAACAACAACAGAAACAATTCCATCACATAAGTGAAAGGAATTGCAATGGAAAATGTGTAATATAGAACAGCAAAGGAGATAGCATAATGATTTACTGAAAGTTCTGTGCCTCATGTTTTTGGAGTAACAGTGTGCAATTTGGCAAAGAGGAGCATGCCCTCTGCATGAACCTCTTATCCCCACATCCCAGAATGTGCCTTCAGTAAGACAGCTTCCATTCACACACACAAATCTAAAGGTTTGGATTTAACTTGGCCATGAATTGGCAGCAAAACTGGGTAGGCTTAGCAAAACAAAAAAGGAAAAGAGCACCCATAAGGAGGACAGAACAGTCACTTTCCCAGTCTGCAACACACCCAGGCTCAACAGCCTTCTGTCTTCATGTGCCTTGCAAAGCCCACCAGTTACATCTAGATCTGCCTGGTGTCTTTGTCCCATGGCTAATGATGACCTACTACTTCTTTCTGATATGACATTATTTCAATTAGGCAATTGCATAACTAAACTTGTACCATAATGGGAATGTTCAAAATGTGATTAAAAAAAAAAAAAAAGCCTCTCTTTGGTATTTTTTTTTACCTTTTACAGTCTTGACATCAAAACTTCTACTTTCTTTCAAGTACACTAAATTTCAAATAGCATATAGCAATATCTTGTTGTTTATTTGTTTATGGTTTGTTGGTTTGTTGTTTTTTTTTTTTTTAAAGGCCCTCTACCTTGAATATATTCCTAATACAAATCTAATTCTTAGTAAACTACAGCTCTTCCCCCCCCCCCCCCAAGACTGGAGAAAAGATCTACATTTAGCCAACACTTCATTCCTTAAGGGGAGGATGGTGATTTAAAAAGGGAAGGGAAGATGGAGGTAAGGGATTGTGGGGTTACTGGAAGGGGAAGTAATAAGGTCCTATATAGGAAGAAGGATGCTCAGTAAAACTGCTGAACAAACTCATTATCCTACACTTTTGTTTCTTTTTCCCCTTCTCCTTTCTGCTGAATTCTGCTCATGCCAATGTCCCCGACTAGTCACTTAGAGCCATTATAAGGATCCTCTTTGTGTGTGTGACTCTATGTAAACGTTCAAACAAATGATCAGCTGTAAGCTATATCAAAAGATGGGGGAAAAAAGCCTGCCCCACATATTTATCTCAGTTTTCAAATAAGTTGTTTTTTTTCTACAGATAAAAAGGAAAAAAAAAAAAACCAACCAAACAAAAAACAAAACCCCAAATTCTATGAGAAGTGAAACTGAAAATTACACAATTAGGAGAAGAAAGATTGGAAGAAAGAGAGAAAGAGAGAAAGAGAGAAAGAGGAAAGAGAGACAGAAGGAAAGAGAGAAAGAGAGAAAGAAGGAGAGAGAGAAAAATAAATAGAGAGAAAAAGAGAAAGAAAGAGAGAAAAAGAGAAAGAGAAAAAGACAGAAAGAGAGAAAAAGANGAGAAGAGAAGAGAAGAGAAGAGAAGAGAAGAGAAGAGAAGAGAAGAGAAGAGAAGAGAAGAGAAGAGAAGAGAAGAGAAAAAGCTGTATCATGATAATTGTCACATTTTGGACCAGGTTCAGTAGAGTTATGTTTGTTTTCTTCACTTGTTTACTTTTAAGAAATGTCATCCCTGTTTGCACTGATTTGAAAGTCCATACATAAATAATTTTGGGAGCAATTACCAAATGTTGTGATTTTAGAAACATATTTCTATGTATTTATGTGCACAAGCCACTGCACAGTTTTAAATGTTGTATTTCAGTGGCTTGTGGATCTTCCTAGTTGTTTTTCTGACACAAACATCTGTGTCCCATATCATCACTAGGGCATTAATATCAATTTTTATGGATGCAAATGTCAGTGAATTTATGAAAGCTGAGATCTACCTGTATGAAATGTTCTGAGGGCAGGTCATCAGGAGGGAATGAAAAAAAAATTGAATCAAGAAGTTCCCTTCTCCCTCCTCTTGTAAACAACAGTTTGATGTGTGAATGACTTGAAGGAAGAGAGCCTCCAGTACACTGCTCCCTGCGGTGTGGTTCTGAGAGTCTCAGTTTAGGTCAAGAATTGCAGCTGCCGTTTGAGGGATTTTCCCAGATCTGGGTGTATCAGGTGTTGTTTGATGCTTCGAGCACTGGGACCTGTCATCACGCTGACAGTGTGTGACACAAGGGGAAGTTACAAGAAGCGGCAAGGCAGAAATGTGAAAGAAAACTCACGCAGATACCAAGCAACATTTCAAGTTGAAATTGTTTAAAAAGGTTTAGAGTTCCCCAAATAAGAGAAGCTTTTTGGTCAGAAGCTTGTGATGGATTACCATGCCATCTACTATATAAAGCAACTGAAGGGAGGGGAAAGAAAAAAAAAGCGAGAGAGAGAGAGAACGAGGAAGGAAAAAAAAAACAATAGGGAGGATTTTAGAGGAACTAAGCTGTCATCCTGTGCTATGCCATTAACTCAGGGGTGGCTCTGACAAGGGGGTACTTAGTACTGCATGAGTATTCCAGTCTGAAAAATGAGAAAATTTAATCCTTGAAGAATAGATTAATCTTCACCCCAATTCTATGTGACATTGTCAGCAGTTAATTTAACAGCAGAGCTTCACAAATGAAAGATCAATGCAGGGGAAGCTCCTCTAAAATCTCAGTTTATGCAAAGAACATTACCTAAAATCCACATCCCAGACAGAAGTGTGTCTGCCAATAACTGAACCAGCCAGCATCTTGAGCAAAAAAAGTGAAAATGCACATCTTCAAGATCAAGTATCAAAGTCTTCAGAGACTTCTTGTTCCCAGGCATCTGCAGACGTCCCACAGGAGGAAAATCTGACCAAGCCACTGGTAATTTTCCTTCCTTCACACTCTTGCACACTCAGTGATGCACTGTGTCAGAGATGAGTCTGAAAGACATAGTCAAAATTCAGAAGTAACAACTAAACAACCGGAAAAAAAAAAAAAATCCTGGTATAAAACTAAATCACTTCCCAAAATCTGGAATCTGGGAATGGAGAGTGAGACAATGACATCTGTGCTAGTTTGAGCCTAGCTAGAATGTTTTGGTGAGAAGGCTATAAAATGAAAACAATGACTACGTCTACTTCGCTCAGAGCCTTGCTCAAACTAGCACAACATCTATAAGTTATAAAGGCAGATTTTAGAGATACGGTGATTGCCCCTGAGTGTCTTGGGCACAACTGTTGAACCAGACCTGAAGATGAAAGGCATTGATGGCAGAAAATTTGTAGGCATTGTATTTTTACTGTTGACACCCTAAACAGGAGGCTAAAAGATAAACTGTACAGCAACAAAAAAACAAACAAAACAAAAAAAACCCAAACAAACCTGTTATTCTCATTTCATAACTCTAAAGGCATTGAACAATGAATGACCTCCCTGACAAAAGGGCTGTTGGCTGCTTAAGGGGTGTCCAAAAACAGAATTAAAAAAAAAATTAAAGAGGAAAGTCAAGCTTCCACTTTCTGAATGTAGCATTAACTCTTCTAGGCTATGAAGTAACACTTAAAATGAAGTTTTGTCTACTCCTAATTGTGCCTCAGATGATTTCTACAAAAGCAAAACGCTTTCCTTCATGGTGTCCTTTCCTTTAAAGCAGTTCTTTCACCCACTTGATCATTCCAAATCACTCAGCAGGAAGTAATGTGAGGAAGCACAAGTATATTTGAAGCTGCCAGTGCCACTACACCTGCTGGAAGTATATCTCAGGAGGTTCATTGATTTTTGTTGTAGTTGTTGTTGTTATTTGGTTGGTTTGGTTAGGTTTTATTTGTTCTCTGAAAAAGAGGTCTCATACAACCTGCTGTGAGGATGGCAACAATCTTGTCCAGTGCTAGTTTATACCTAATAGATACTGTCACACTGTCCATCACATTAATTACTAAATCACAGGGGGGTTGGATTTGATGATCTCCTTGGGTCCCTTCCAACCCCTAATATCCTGTGATCCTGTGATTTAGTAATTAATGTGGTGGACAGTGTGACAGTATCTATTAGGTATAAACCAGGACAATACTACCTAACACAGATCACAGAGGAACACATCCAGAGAGGCCATGAAAGTCTCCAGAGAAGGAGACCCCACAACCTCTCTGGGAAGCCTATTCCAGTACTCTGTGACCCTTACAGTAAAGAAGTTCCCCCTTGTGTTGAGATGGAACCTCCTGTGCTGCTACACCCATTGCTCCTTGTCCTATCCCAGGGAGCAAGTGAGCAGAGCCTGTCCCCTCTCTCCTGGCCAGCCTTCAGATACCATAATCGTTTATCAAATCCCCTCTAAGTCTTCTTTTCTCCAGACTAAAAAGCCCTTCAGTTCCCTCAGCCTCTCCTCATAAGGCATACCCTCCAGTCCCCTCATCATCCTCATAGCCCTCCACTGGACCCTCTCCAGCAGATCCCCATCCTCTTCAACTGNATCAATGTCATTGATGAAGATGTTGAACAGGACTGTCCCCAGCACTGATCCCTGGGGGGCACCACTAGTCACAGCTCTCCAGCTGGACCTGGCACCACTGATCACATTGTGTAGTCAAAACTTAAACTTTGGAGATTTTTACATTCAGTCAAAAAAAAACAAAACAAAACAAAACAAAAAGAACAACAAAACAAACAAAACCCAAACAAACAACAAAAAAAACCCAACCAAAAAAAAAAAAAAACCCAGAAGGTAGCTCAGGGGAGATTTAGTGAAGTTGTGGGTAGCAAAGGACTTCAAAGAGGAAGTCTCTGGAAACCACCTTTCAGCTCATCTGATACCAAAAGGCAAAACTGCCACAGGTAGAATTTACGCACTGGCTTTGGTCACGTACAGCACAGCGATCAGCTTGTAAAGGCAGCTGTTTGTCTCTTGGTCTGCACAAACTCTGCTTCTCTGGTACAAATTTGCCTGATCATGACTACTATGAATTATGCACAGAGTGAAAAGTCCATACCCAATATAATTTCACCTCCTAATATGAGTGAGCCTAGTGCAAAAGCAGTTCTAACAAATGCATAAGTAAGTGATGAGCATTTATATTTGCCTTTCCAGCAACCTTTGCCTCACAATAATTAGGTTCTGTGTTGATTCTTCCACTTCTTTCATTTTCTTTCTGAAATTTAAAAAGGAGAGAGAAGAGGTTTGTCTATCTGATTAATAGTCAATATTTTCCGTGCACTCAAGCTTTCATCTGTTGAGAAGAGCGAGACACAGTTTTTGGATATTGCTGAGGATGCAACATGTGGAATTAACTAGAAAAATAATCCACAAAGAAAGAATCTGTGACATTGATTGTCATGTCATTTGTATTAAGTAGGGTGGGAAGGATAGCTGTGAGGAATTAGGATGATGTTATGACTTGCTGTAAGAACAGATTTGCAAAAAGATTTGCAAAAGAGAAGGGTATTTTTTTTTTTCCTTAGTTTGCTTCAATGCCACCCATTCAGTGGCCAATAATAACTATCACCTGGCAATTATTTGGTGCCCTGAGACAGATATTGTCATTGTCAGCTGAATTTAAATCAACTGTTACTCATGATAGAGAATCACTGTGGATGGTGATATATGATAATTAGTGCTCCTTTGCAGAGGGGTATTCAAAAAAATATGCCAGGGTTCAAATTAAGAAAACCTGCTGTATTGTTTCATGCTTTCAAGGAGTAGAGCTACTCCATCCGTTTTGAGGGAGCCTAAAGTGGATGGAAAATTCAGATAAAATTAGGTAAAATTAATTTAAGCAGTTTTCTGTCTGTGTTTTTTGCAATAACTGTGATGGTGATGATGGTGTCAAGAGGGAAATTACAATTTCTCAACAAAATCAAATGTGATTACTTGAAAAAGCATTATTTAGTCTATGCTTTATAATTTCAATAGTAAAATATGGCTGCTGAATCCACGACAAGACTTGAAAGCAGATATATGGCATTAGTGAAACTATATTGTGTAACTTTCCTATGGGAAAACAAAAGAAAACAACCTTGGTGGGGGGAGGGAAGATTGAAGCCTGAGAATATCATTTAATAAAGTCCAGACATGAATCATGCAGTTTAAAATCATTAGTATACTTGATCCAAGTAAAACAGAAAGCTGAGCTAATTCAGGTTCTGTACAAGTGAAAACTTTTTAGCTGTATTTAGGACAGATTCTGAGAGAGAGGAAAAGAAGCTGCTTAAACCAGCAAGACAGCAGTTTAGCACTGTTCATTTTGATAGCAGACAAAGATCTACATGGTACATCAAAAGACTGCAAGGGGTATTTAACTACTCCATTTTAATCATTTATTATATATTGCCAGGAAATCACTGCATTTTTCTTAACTGACAAAAAATGATCACATTCCTTCTACTTCTTATAGAAAGCTTCCTTTAAAATCTACTGAATTGACTCAGTCTGCCATTAATGATACAACATCAATATCAAAATGCCACATTTGCAGAAGCAACCCATTGGAGAGGCAATCCATTGAGCTGAAAAACAGACCAGTCCCCAGGGAAATGCAAAAACATCTTCTTCTCCTCTGTGATGCCCAGTTGTGCACAGCAGCAGGACAAAGGGAGAAGGGCACAAACTTGAACTCAGGGGGTTCCATCTAAACATAAGGGAAAATTTCTGTACTGTGAGGTCACCAGACCCCTGGATTAGCCTGCTGAGAGAGGTTCTGCAGTCTCCTTCTCTGGAGAGATTCCGAATTCACCCGGACAATGTTCCTGGGCAACCTGCAGTGGGAGACCCTGCTTTAGCAGGGCGGTTGGACTGGATGATCCCCAGAGGCACATTCTACATCCCACAACGCTGAACTTTGATTCTGTAGCTGAAGCAAGTGTTTGAGTTGTAAACAGGGTGTGAAAAACTGGACAAATATGTCAAGTAATGTGCAGACCTCAGTCCTGCTCAGGTGCTGAGCATGGCTTGGAAAAGTACCATTCAGCCACAGCTCATTGCATTTTTAAGCTCAAAGTCCATACATGCCAGGAAGGGAAGATTTATAGGCTTTCACGCAACCATTTTCATGCTTCAAACGCTGCCTTAGAAGTTTCCCATCCCCACTGCAGTGTGAAGAAGTGTGGTGGTACAGTTACAGGTCAGATCTTCCCTCTATCAAAATAAGGGGAAGCAAATGAGTTTAAGAACAAGCACCTCTTCTCACTCATCATCTTGAATTTTCTTCCACACATGCTGCATGAGTTGTAACATTTGTTGCAAGACACAAAAAAGCAGAAAAAATTCAATCTTAAAATTTAAATCAACAGCCAAGTGGTACAAAATGTATTATGAATTAGCTTGTAGCAGCTCTCCTCTGAGATGATTAGCTTCCAGAGTCCGTCATCTAACTATAGAAAATTTGGTGAAAAGCAAGTCAGGATTAATCAGTCTCATTTAACAGAATTATAAATATTTCCTACAATCACATCAGGATAGCAGTTGGCCATATTGCCAAAAAAGACTCTTGTAAATGGAAAAGTTATAAATAAATAGATAAGCCTTTTGGTTAGTTTGCTTCTTGCTTAGAGAAAGACCATGGTTTGTTTTTTTTTCATCAGGTTAGAGAAAGTTCAGTGTTTTTAGGCAGTGAAGTAAAAGAGTAAATTGAGACTTGAAGCAGAAGAAATATAAATTACAAAAACCAAAACAAAACAGAACAAAACAAACCCCACCCCAAATCTGATTACCTATTTGACAGTGAGAAGCAATTTAATGAATGCTAAAGACTGAGATTTTTGCTCATTTTTCTCAATTATGACACTTACTAGGTTCTGACTGAAGATTCCCCACAGCAAGGAAGTAAAACTACCTCCCTTTTGTCAAAGAGGAGCTGGTGTGAAAACTAGACAATCATAGAATGTTTTGGGTTGGAAGAGACCTCCAAGGGTACAGAGGAGGGCAATAAAGCTGGTGAGAGGCCTGGAACACAAGCCCTGTGAGGAGAGGCTGAGGGAGCTGGGGGTGTTTAGCCTGGAGAAGAGGAGGCTCAGGGCAGATCTCATTCCTGTCTACAACTACCTGAAGGGAGGTTGTAGCCAGGTGGGGGTTGGTCTCTTCTCCCAGGCAAGCAGCAACAGAAAAAGGGGACACAGTCTCAAGCTGTGGTGGGGAAGTATAGGCTGGATGTTAGGAGGAAGCTCTTCCTAGAGAGAGTGATTGGCATTGGAATGGGCTGCCCAGGGAGGTGGTGGAGTCACCGTTCCTGGGGGTGTTCAAAAAAAGCCTGGATGAGGCACTTAGTGCCATGGTCTAGTTGATTGGACAGGGCTGGGTGATAGACTGGCCTGGATGATCTTGGAGGTCTCTTCCAACCTAGTTCATTCTATGAGTCTATGATCTAGTCCATCTTTAATTCACAGCAGCTGAATCATAGAATCATAGAATCTGTCAGAGTTGGAAGGGACCACAAGGATCATCTAGTTCCAACCCCTCTGCCATGGGCAGGGACAACCTACCCAATATTAGGCTGGCCAGAGCCCCATCCAGCCTGGGTCCCTCCCCAGCTTTTTTGTAGGCCTCCTTCAGATACTGGAAGGCCACAGGGAGGTCACCTGGGAGCCTCCTCTTCTCCAGACTAAACAGCCCCAATTCTTTCAGTCTGTCCTCACAAGAGAGGTGCTCCAGCACTGGGTGATCCTCTCTGATCATTCCAGTGGCCCTTTTCTGGGCATGCCCCAGCATCTCCACATCCTTCTTGTAATGGAGGCTCCAGAACTGGATATAGTACTCCAGGTGGGGTCTCAGCAGAGTGGAGCAGAGGGGGAAAATCACCTCCCTCCACCTGCTGGTCACACTTCTGATGCAGCCCAGGTTCTGGTTGGCTTTCTGGGCTGCAAGTGCACACTGCTGGGTCATGTTGAGCTTCTCATCCACCAGCACCCCCAAGTCCCTCTCCTCAGGGCTACTCTCCAGCCAGTCACTGCCCAGCCTAGATTTGTGCTTGGGATTGCCCCAACCCAGATGCAGGACCTTGCACTTGGTCTTGTGGAACCTCATGAGGTTGGCTTGTGCCCACCTCTCCAGCCTGTCCAGGTCCCTCTGGATGACATTCCTGCCCTTATGTGCCTGCTGCACCACATAGCTTGATGTCATCAGGAAACTTGCTGAGGGTGTACTCAGTGCCACTGTCACTATCACTGCTCTATCACAATGAACCATTCAGGCTCAAAACCTTTTGCATTGTTCTCCCAGTTGCTTTGGAAACTTGAGGAGAGAAGCTTAAGGAAAATTATAGTGGAGTTTAGTTTCTGTTTGCCTTAGGAGGCTTCTGTGCATATTATGGTGCTCACTATTCAGATAGCACTTCTGCAATGTAGGTGTGGACAAGGAGACCACATACCTACAGAAAAAGGTAGACATCTTAGCTTACCTAAGGTTTTGTTACCTCTGCGTGGCATTGTAGAACTATTCTGCCTCTTCATACTTCTCTTTTGTTTTGTTGGGTTTTTTTTTTGTCTCAGCAGTGTTTCATCTCCACGTCTGTCATAATCAGAGAATAAAAAAATGCCAATGATTATTTCTTTTCCAAACGAATGCTACCCTTCCCCTTGGTTTGCAGTCCCTAAATTACTTTTCCATTTTGTGTTGGCACTTTCACAGGCAGAATGCTTGTGTCTTTACTTTAACAAGGTTTTAGAAAAAAAATATTTTTTACATTTTAATTAGAAATTCATCAAGGATTTTTTTTTGCTTCCTCTGAATTTCAAGAGCAAGCTTCAGAGACTGATTAGATCCACTTCTCTAAAAATTTCCACAGTTTTTACAATCAATCAAAAAAAAAAAAAACAAACATTGACAATCTAAAATCTGAAGAAATATGGTCACTTCAGCTGCCAGCAATTGTACCAAAATGACAACACAAAGAAGACAGAATTTATTGAAGTTTTAAGCAATATCAGATGAAGGTAGTTTAAATCCTCATAATTTTCATATACCCACATCTTCTCCTTGGAATTTCTGTGGAAGTCACAGGAGAGGGAAGGATTTCAATTTCCTAATATTGGGTTAAGTTAAACCCAAACTGCAGATCCACCCTGATCCTGAGACAGATCAGTTTACAAATGGGAAGGTTCTGAATAGAAATCCAAGAGCTGCGGCTGTGGTAACCAGCACCAATGAATTCCTGCTCTGGTAGAAACATAGATGCACAAGATTTTAGATGTCAGGGTTACTTACTTCAATACTTCAATTTAGAAATCAGGAAAAAAATATCTGATTTTATAGATAAAATTGTGAATACAGAATTTTTTTTAACAGTTTTTTTAAGCATTTTCCTTTTCCCACTCTAGATCCTTGTTTATTTGTTGTAATCCTGCATGAAAAGCAACTGCATTAAGAATCAGTTTAGAGGAAGAAATGACACGTGCATTACTCCTGCTTTCATAGTGTTTTAGATCTTAATAATTTATTGCAAAAGAGTTTGTAATTTTATTTATTGCAAAAGAGTTTGTAGTTTAATTTATTACAAAAGAGTTTGCACCATGCCAAATAAAAGTACACAGGTCCCCCTCTCTCCTCTCTGTCTCTGCTTTCCTGACTGATAATTCTTATCATCACAACTATATTGTTTGATCATGATGGGTTCATGCTGAAGGGAGGCACATCAGTGTCATGAAAATGAGGGCTACCAAAACATATGAGCTTACTCAACTTAGATACAAGCTGACTGTTCAGGCCAGTTATCCAAGCATTGCATTCAGCATTACTTCTCCAGTAGCTTCTTTAAGGGAAAAATATGTGATGAGTGCCATGAGTGGCATTGCTGTCAATAGATTGGGACTCAATGGGGTCATCTGAGAGCCCCATGGTACACAAGGTAGAGAGCTGGCAAAGGAGAAGAAAGACTGGTAAATTTTGCCCAAGGGATGAGGACAGATAAGAGCTTTGAAAGTTTTGTTTGTTTGTTTTTTAATTTTTTGCTGTTTGGATCTCAGAGGGAATGGAAGATGTCTCTACTAGAGCTTCCTTTTCAGTTCTCAGAAATCTACCTGCAACATCTCAAGAAACAAAATGAAAGAAATGCTTCCTGGTTATAGCTAGCAAACTTTCGCCCATGCAGAAAGGTTACCTCAAATGTTGTACGAAAAGACAGCAGCAGAAAAAAGTCTGCAGTTCTGCCCCACTTTGTAATCACTTTAAAATAAATGCTAGGAGACTTGAAAAGGTTTTGTGTTTGGTTTTTTTTTTTTTTTTCCCTGGCAGTAGAATACCTGAATATAAAACTGAAAAACGATTTTAAAAGCTCAGGGAGGAATTGTGGTCCAACTGGATCGATAATTTGGAGCACAGGACCCAACCATTGTGACCACACAACAGAAATAATTGCAATCACTGCTAAAAAAAGTAACATATCTCAGCACAGCTGAGATCAGGCTAATGATTCACTTTGTTTTAAATGTGAATTATTGAAAGCAGGAATCAGAAAGTTCAAGGATGAAATTAGCCTCAAAACAAATTAATCTATTTTAAAAGTTTGGGGAAAAAAAAAAAAAATCCCAACTTGTACAGTACTGCTGGGGGTGGGGGAAATCTGCAGAATACGACTCCAAGCTTCCAAGCTCAAAGTTAATCTGATGATATATCTGAATACTGATAACCCGGGCACAGATCCATCTCCAGAGAGAGATATGCCTGCTATGATTATCTCTCTGGTAGCTGTCAAACAAAGAGATGTCATTCTGTCTACAGTTAAACAACAACAGATGGAACAGACCCTCAGCCAAGGTAAGTAGCATCACTCCAGTGCTTTCAAATGGAGCCTTACCATGGTTTGCACCAGTTGAAGATCTGTTCCAGATCTCTATTCCAAGGCTAGGGTTAATCTCATCTCTAATATAAGCTGAGATCATCACCAAAGAAGCTACAGTAGAAACTGCATCTTTAAGACACAGACTTATCATTATTATTATCGATATTGTGGTATCGTTATGACATGTACTCTCATTAGTTATGCTTCCCACTTGCTTCAGAGGACAGTTAACAGGTAAAACCTCTCAGCTCCATAAAGGCATGAGCTGTGTTCTGCAAAAGTAAAAATTTCTTGCGATAGGAGTCCCACCTTTCCTGACTTTATGGAGCGCATCTGCAGCTTCTGCATCCTGCACTGAAGGTAGCAGTTTCAAGGGAGTTGCTTAAAATGGGTCAGATGATCCAAGCCCCCTGCAAATACACGTCTTCCCCTATTGAGTATGAGGATATATAAATGACTTACACTTAAGCTGATATCTATTCTGTAATGAGGATTCTGCACATTGTGCCCAACCTTTTTTCAGCTGAAACAGTGAGAATTAATGGATAGGACAATGCAGTCACAATTTTGCTAAATCATAGTTCTCACACGTTCCATAATATTGCCAATCATTTGGGGATCCAAAATGATGAGAAATACAGGTTCTAACACTCATATGGCAGCTAAAGGCTATTTTATCTCTAAATACAAATAGATGGAAACCGACTCAAATTATTGCAATGGAGGTTCCAAATGGATATCAGAAAAAATATCCTCACAGAAAGGGTTATCAGGCATTGAAACAGGCTGATTGAGGTAGTGTTTGAGTTATCTCTCTGGTGACTTGCCTGAAAGAAGTATGGATGTTCAGGAACATAGTTTGGTGGTAGTAGCTTAGCAGTAATGGTGGGATTGTGAGCTTTAGGTAAGTGGTTGGACTTGATGATCTCAGAGGTCTCTTCCAGCCTCAACAGTTCTAATGGTTCTATGGTCCACCAAGAATACATGTAAATTCAGCATATATGTTTTTGTATACAAAAGAATGTCTTAGGAAGGAGAGTGGTATAGAAAGAAATCTCCACACTCAGTGTTCTCTCCAAGATTTCCTTAATATTATTGCATTTGATAGCTTGATTCGAGATGACAGAGCTTTGGCTAGAGTGCAGTTGGGAAGTAAATTATTTTCTGTTCTTTAAGGTGATTTCATACACTTTAATCCACTGATACTTGCAATGAAATACATTTCAGTTTGTTCATATGTTTGCCGAGTTGTCCTGGAGTGCTGATCTCGAAGATGTGTGTTGTAATTGTGACTCACAGACATCACAAAAGGAAAATATCTATTAGATCAGCCACTCCTGCCAGTACAGACTTGTTGCTCAAAGAACGTTTCATGATCTTTTGTCGAGTCTAATTTCAAAGCCCATTTGGGGATATAAATTATGTTATTATGAGAAAGTACATTGTTTATATATGTATGATGTGTTTTGGCTCTATAATTTTTAACCAAAGAGCTCCCTTTATTACTCATTGTAGGCAAAAATAAAAAATACTTCTTTTGTTTACTCTGGGTCTGGAAAGGACCACCCTAAAGCCCAATTAACAAGGGAGCCACATCAAATGGTAGGTAATTGTCTGAAGTGACCACAGTGGCTGAGCCTTGTGCAGAGACAGCCAAACATGCCACATTAGCTTATTTTAAGTGCAGCCACAGCAAACTGGATTCAAGGCCATCAATAAAGTGCAGTCAGGAAGCTTTATAAGCACCCAGGTGGTGAAGTTCACCCTCAATCCCATGTTACTACAGGTACATTATCACCAGTTCGATGCTAATGGAGGCGTCCGCACATGAACTGCAGTGACTCCAATGTAGATTACACACCATACGATAGAAAAATGATACTCTAAGGGAGACAAGGGGTGGCAGAAGGCATGGTGTACAGAAAGAAGTGCTTTTGAAAAATCTGTCCAGATCTGTTCTGAGATCACTTGAAAGGCTTACGTAGTAAGCAGGCATTTTGCAGTGCACTAGAACATTGATTGATTTCTATCGATCTATATTAGGCCCAAAAATGCCTGGAAAGAGAAAGAAAGGGCTTTTATTTTGTGTTGCAAGCTAATTATAGCTCTCAACCTCAAAGGACAATTTTTTCTCCCCTGTTACTGTGATACCCAAGGAGCACACGGTGTTTGAATGTACTGTCCTGTGTGTCCTGGTAGTGCAAGTTACCCCACCCTCATTTTGCAACCCTAAACCTCATAGGCAGAAGAATACAATATAAATCATTCCCCAGATTCAGCACATAGTTTCCAGAACCAGGTTCTTGCTGCAATGGAAAGTAGATCCAGCTTTTACAAACAGGATTCACAGCAGTCAACATAAAGCACTAAATATGAAGGCTTTCTGTGATTTTACCTGTCCTGTCTAAAGGCATCTGTGGGTTTGATATCTCTGCAGGTTCAGAGACAAAGAAAACTGAAGCAAATACGCTGGTTGAAAAAAAAATTAAAAAGGTATAAAGGTAGCAGAGGACAGAACAGGATTTGCAGTAGGTACATACTTAGATTATGTCTACCTGGAAAGAAGGAGATTTAGACTTCAAACCCTCCTAAATCTGAAGAATTTGAACTTGTGTCTCAGCCTTTTGAAAGTTTCTTAATCAGCATGTTAATAGGGAGGGGAAAAAAAAAAAGGAGGAGGACATAGTGAGAGATGACTCACTACAGCTGACAAGAAGGCAAGGTTGGTCTGGATCATCACAAATAAAGTGTGTGGTGCTGGAAGAGGAGATGAGGACTCTGGAACAAAAATTAGTAATGGATACAGCCCAAACATGAACTCAGGATTTACAACTTCCCAAACTTCACCTCAGAGGGGAGGTAGAGAAGCACACTGAACCTGATGAGAGTTGTGATTTGAGAGTTTGTACCAATAACAGCCCAAGAAGCAATACTTGGCAAAGAAATAATTCTCTGATGTTTTCCCATCTCTTCATAAATTCAGAAAAGGTGTCCTCCAGCTCAAATTCCATTCTAACATTTTACTGTGAACACAAAATGTGTCAGGACCTTGATTTTGGGATGATTTCCTCACATTGCCCTACAGTTGTTGAATGAAATCAGTGAACGCTTTCTGCTCTCCCTCCTCACCACACACTTAGCTGTCATGTGTCTTGGCCTAAGTATGTGACTTCCCTTCTTGTGAACCTCAGTTGTCTTTCTTGCACAGTTACACAGCTTCCACAATAAGGATATCAACTGTCTTGCCCCAGAGAAGACCACAGCAAGAGACAGTAAATTTCAAATGCCACATACAGAAAAGCCATTTCCTCTCACTACTTAAACCATTACATCCATTGAGACATGTACTAGAGGTAGATGACAGGTCTTTCTCCTTCTAAGAATGAGATAGATATAGATATATATATACACACACACATATATGTATATCTATCCAAAACTTCCACACTTTTCAATGCCTTTCTACATGCCAGGCACTCAGAGGACAATTAGCAACCAGCACTTTCAGGGATATGAACTGGTTTGCCATTTCTAAGTAGACTCCAAATGAGACTACTTCTATTCTCAGCCCATTTGAGGGCTTGGAACACCTTTAGAAAATCTTTGTCTGTCTTTTTTTGTTTTATTTGGGTTTTTTGTTGGTTTGTGTGTGTATTTTGTGGGGTGTTTGTTTGTTTGTTTGTTGTTTTTGTTTTCTGGCCAAAGCCATGGCATACACATCCTCTCAGGCACCTAAGCAGATTGAGTTTTCATGGAGCAATCACCTGAACAATGATACCTAAATTAAGATTGAGTTACAGATTAGGTTCCTAAGTGCTTTTTTGGATGTCAACCAGACTCAGAAACTTGCCCAAGGTCATGTCGGAAGTCTATGGCAGAAAAAGGAAACTGATCTGGGGTCTCTGAGGTCTAGGACTTCCAGGGCTAGAATGTCTTTTCTCTCTTTGCTGCTCCTATCAAACACAAAAGATCAGAAAAGCTAATGACAGGAACATGTTGTGGAATCAATTAATTTCATCTACATGACTTGGAGACATGATCTATATTTACTTTAATCCGTTTATTACTTACTCTCTGCAGATGATTGCAGAAATAGCAAATCCACCTATTTATAAAGCAGAGAAACAGCCAAACATTCGCTTAACCTGCCACTTTGAAGTGCAAACAATACCTACTGGCCAGCTTATAGCTATCTTGGCCAGAATTCACACACCTGTTAAGATTTTAATTTATCAAAGACAGATGTATTTATATTTATGTCTATGGCTGCACACTCATGAAATAGGGAAGGCTGTTAAAAAACACTAGTGCTTTAGGAACAACCAGGGAAGTCAGCGTTAAGATTTGTTGCTCTGTCCTTAACTCACCCTTGCTATGCACAGCTCTCGTATATGCATAGAAACAGCCCACAAACGTAACCAATATGTGAAAGAAAAGAGGAAGAGACTGGGGGTCAAATCCAACTGGAAAAACACCAGTCAAATTCCTGCAGCTCTAGAATGGCCATGTCAATATCCACGAACCATTAGCAAACACCAGAATAAAAAGCCTAAATTGTACCTACCATTGTCTAGATGATGCGTTGCTCAGATTTGGCATGTTTGATTTTTCTTTGATTAATGAAGGAGATTATAACAGCCTTTCCCATTTGAAGACTGTTAATATTCTTCCTGTGTTATAATGGCCTCCAAGGATCTCAAGGAGCATAGAGGCACTCCCACTGATTCCCTGCCGTTTTCCACAGACTCCATGCAATTTCAATAGACCCGTTTCTTTCACGCTCATTACACACGTAAGTGATACACCCCCATTATCAGAAGATCATTGAAGGGATAGATAGAAATGAGTCCTTAGGAGGCAGGCTGTATATCAACCAGGAGTGCAGTGTGTTTTACAGGGCAGGTATAAATTCCATAGGAAGTGCTAAGAGATTCTTGACTGCAACAGTACTTAACAGCACTGCCACTCCACAGTGACAGCAAAAGGTTACACTCTGCCCTTCTCTCAGTCCGCAGCACAACTGACATGAATGGGAGTCACACAAAAAAATCTCAGTCTTAAAGTTCTTTTAAAAAATACTGTTGGTTTTTTTTTTCCCACTCTTCAATATGCTGTTTTCATAGTCAGTGTTAAAATCCCAATAATCTGATAAAAATACTTATTATATTCTCTCTGCTTTTGCTTCTTGTCTTCTTTCTTGTCTGAACTGCCAACATCTTACCAACCAAAGGTAACCTGGTACAACACCCATCTCCATCCTTCACAATACTTATCAGTTTCTATCCCTGATCTTCCTAACTCCCATCTCACCAAAATCATAGGTTATCCACAGCAGGATTTGAGGTCAGTCCACCTCCTAGTGTCATTGTAATCGCAATCAATTTAAGGTAATTCAAGATGGAGACAATTCATTAAAGGATATTCACTTTCTGTCCTGGCAGAATATTCACCAATATTATTTCAAAGAATATTCACCTTATCTCCTGGCTGCCAATTAATAATCTTCAGTCTCCTCATATTCACCTACTCACTGTGTCCTGATATTTCACAACCCATTCACCATCCACACAGTCACTCCCTGGAGGTACCACACCAAGGTGTAGAGGTTTGATATTGCGCAATTGGTGTGAATGGAAGAAAGCTGTTTTTTTTTTTGGTGAAGACAATATATGGACACTGGAATGGGCTGCCCGGGGAGGTGGTGGAGTCGCCATCCCTGGGGCTGTTCAAGGCAAGGTTGGACGTGGCACTTGGTGCCATGGTCTAGCCTTGAGCTCTGTGGTAAAGGGTTGGACTTGATGATCTGTGAGGTCTCTTCCAACCTTGGTGATACTGTGATACTGTGATACTGTGATCACTTCCTTTCTAAGGACTCAGGAAAAGGAGAGGATCGAAATAAATAATCAACAACGGACTACAACAATGGGCAAGTATTTCCGATGTACCAGATGATGCTGTAAAATGTAAATATAATTCATCATAGAATCGTCATAGAATCAATTAGGTTGGAAGAGACCTCCAAAATCATCCAGGCCAACCTAGCACCCAGCCCTATTCAGTCAACTAGACCATGGCACTAAGTGCCTCATCCAGGCTTTTATTGAACATCTCCCTGGGCAGCCCATTCCAATGTCAATCACTCTCTCTGGCAAGAACTTCATATCATAGTATCATAGTATCATCAGGGTTGGAAGAGACCTCACAGATCATCAAGTCCAACCCTTCACCACAGAGCTCAAGGCTAGACTTCCTCCTAACATCCAGCCTATACTTCCCCCAGCACTACTTGAGACTGTGTCCCCTTGTTCTATTGCTGGTTGTCTGGGAGAAGAGACCAACCCCCACCTGGCTACATCCTCCCTTCAGGGAGAGAGCAATGAGGCCACCCCTGAGCCTCCTCTTCTCCAGGCTAAACAACCCCAGCTCCCTCAGCCTCTCCTCATAGGGTTTGTGTTCCAGGCCTCTCACCACCTTTGTTGCCCTTCTCTGGACACGTTCCAGCACTCTCTTGAATTGAGGGGTCCAGAACTGGACACAGCACACAAGGTGTGGCCCGACCAGTGTTGTGTACAGGGGCAGAATAACCTCCCTTCTCCTACTGGCCACACTGTTACTTGTAACCTATCTCAGGTAAAGAGGCATTAGCTTCTTTTTTATAATGCACTTTATTCAGATTTTTTTTACCTTGTAAGAGCTTAATATAGGTCATTGTGCCATCTAATAAATTTCTGAATCATTCAGATATATTGTTCTAATATTAAGTAGTTGTATTTTATAACTGAATCTGCAAGACAAAATAGCATAATTTATGACAAATAAACAGATAGCTCTCATTGTAATAGCATCTTCAGGGTTTTTAAATTAGAAAATTCATTAAAAGTACAATTATTAAATGATAAAACTTAAACTTTATAAGCAATACACTGTGAACAAGAATGACTTACAGCCTGAGGCTTCTTTATTTCCATGTACACCCTCTAATTTCAATTACTAATAACTTAAAAAAAAAAAAAAAAAAAAGGCTTTTTACCATAAAGGCAATTTTCTTCCTGGCAACACTGCAAAATCTCTACAGTAGTACTTGACCAGGACAATGAATGCTGTGCACTTCTTCTCTAATGAAAGCACTCCAGATATATTTGACTGACTGAACAACCTGAACACTTCAACCCTGTTGTTCCAGGCATGAATTCTAGATACGTCTGTGTATAGATTATGTAACATACTTCAGTTTTTACCAATGTGCCCCAATATAGACATAAAACTTATATTAACATACATGCAGTGCGTGCAACCACATCCAGTTAGTAAAAGGAAAAAAAAACCAAACACAACAACAAAAAACACAACAAAAAACACAACAACAACAACAACAACAACAAAAAAACCAAACTAAAAAAAAAAACACACCGAAAAAAAACCCTCCAGACTGCTTGCATCCTCAAAATAAAAGTACTGCGTGCTGCATGTGACTTATTTCTAAGCTTTTGGTTTGTTTCAGTTGTTAAGCAGACAGATTAAAAGGAAATAAAAGGGCAGTGATCTGTGTGTGTTTTCTGAGCCATATCTTCTACACGGCTGTTACATTACCTTACTCCTTTCCTAGCAAATCAGTTTCCAGTGTTGCGAAGAAAAACAAGCACACATATTACACTGAGATTTGTGAATTTCCTGGAGTTCCGTGTAACTTTTGGTCTAGCTCCCATGGCACAGTATCAACTGTAAAGCAAAATTTGGCAGCCTCTGAATTTCAGGATCAGTTCAAGTAGTACACACTCAAAAGAAAATGAATTCTAAATTGCAAATAACCCTGCTATCATACAGACTTGGCTCAGGTTCTTTGCCCCAGTCTCTTTACTTTCATGATATGTCTCATCTTGGTTTAGCTCATTGCCAAAGGACAAGTTTACAGCAACTTTAAAATGGTTTATATTGGCTTCAGGGAGTGTTGCCCAGTCAGGGTTTAGTCAGAAACAGTTTATGTCGACATGACTCAGGTCTGGGCATTCACTTGCTTCATTTTCTTTCCAGTTTATCACACTTTCAAACTCAATGACTTGCATCCATATCTGGAGGCAAGGTACTTTACTAGGGTTTTTTTTGTTTGTTTGTTTCCTTGTCTGTTTGTTTGGGTTTTTTTCTGGGGGGGTTTGGTTGCTGGGTTTTATATGGGTATATATAAATGCTGTACACTTTCAAACTCTTCTGTGCTTTCACTTTGCAGTTTATAAACTACATCACCTTCCTGGGAGAAGGCAGTTGCTAGTACCAAAAAGCATGATACACAAATGAACGTGAAACCTCCTAATGCCTAATAGAAACCCTGTACAAACATGCAATCCAGTGTCATGTAAGTAAAAAGCATATTTTAAGAAATAACTTTCTGTACTCATAAAAAACATTCTATTGAATATTTCTGAACTTAAATACAAGCAACAAGTTTGGAATCACAGCTTGAATTAGGAGCCCTTTAGCAGTGGCAGGAAAATCCTTCATTACAGTAGAGACATAAGGCATGGAGGCTCTTGACAGACCATCTTCACACCAGTGAGGTGCTAAACCCAAAACTGGTCCTACATATATTTGCCTGTGCAAGGCAGAAAGTACACATTCCCAGTGCTCCCACTGCTTGTGGTTCTGACTTAATGTGGTCCTTTAGAAATCACCTGACATTAGGAGAAAATTGAGATACAAAGTTTTTTAACGAATCTAACTAAGGAATGCAAAACTTAAATACTCCCTGACTCCCAACCCCCGAGTTCTTTTTGTATCTTTTACTTCACAAATGTCTTGTTACCCTATTGTCTCATGTAACTACCTAATGGTCACTACTGGTACTTCCCTGAGCCTGTCTAGTTTGTGCAGAGGAAAAGAGGAAGGTAAATTTTGCACACATTTGTGTGTCATCCCTCCATTTCTCTGTTCATTGTTCAGTTTTCTGTAGACCAGGTAGTTCTTCACAAAGAGCTGTACACAACTTAGTCACTCTAGAAAGTTATTTCAACCATTTCTAGTCAGCAAGTAAAGTCACCTTTACTCTCACTTGCCACTTCTAAATGGTTCTAAGAGGTGCTGAGGCAGGGGGTTTGGAATTAGATGTTCTTGAAGGTCCTTTCCAACCTAAACCATTCTATGATTCTATGCATTCCCTTCCAGTGCATTTACATCAGTGGTCCAAAGTAATTGTGCAATGCAGAAGCATCTGAAAAGTCTACAGAAGCTGAAGAAGGTTTCCCAAACATTCATTTTACCCTAAAATCTGTTTTCCATGCTTCACAAAAAAAAAAAATAAAAAAAAATTTACTACTTTTATTCCATTTGTGGTGAAAGCTAAATTTAAGGCAGACTCCGCTGGTCAGTAATGCAGTGACAGCTTTTGCTTCCATTCAGCCCATTAATTTTGATAGCAAAGAAAAACAAGTACATCTGGCTGTTACAGGTAGTGGTGAACAACTCAGTGTAACCAAGGGTGGCTTTAGATGAAGCACTTAGAAGATTGCAGCACTCCCATTAACAGTGCCTGAGGAAAGGTACACAGGTCACATGCCATCAGGACTGCTTGAGCAGCTTTATCCCCCTACCCTGCAGGTAAAAGCCTCTCTGGTATCTGTTCTCATTTGCAGAACCTGAAACTATGGGTAGGAAGAGTCATCTGCAACTGATCTTCATCTCAGGTGGTCTAACTTAATTGCCAGAATTTGAAATTTCAGCTATTCATTATTCAATAATATACAAGAAAATACAAAGATGCTTGGAATATCTCTGCAAGCACTCACAAGTAATGCCTTGTGCCAACAGCTTCAACATCTGCTATTTCTTGACTTTTCTGCCATCTTCACAAAAGTCAGAGGAGTAGGTGTGACAGTTTGGAAGTTACCTGCCCAGCCACTCTTATGAAATCACTCAGAATCAAAATCCCGAGGAGGAGCTCCCGACCACCCTTCCACCTTCTTTCCACCCCTCTCTATGTTATCCCAGAGTTTGCCTTATGTGCAAGGTGAGGTTTAAGGCAAGGGGGTGTAGAAAGCAGAAGGATTAGTTACACAGAAGCCCAGGGCACCAACTGCAACAGAGACAGACATGGACTGACTCTCCAGCTCTGTCTTATTTATGTTTTGTGTTCTTGTTTTTACACATCTCAGTAAGCCTACGAGTGAAGTAGACATCACCAATATTTCATTTTCACAATCTATAATCTAATTTCTCTCACTAAAATATTCCAGTTAGCCTCAGACTAGCACAGTAGGTAAAGATATTTCCAAGATACAACCTCTTGTTCATGTGTTCATTACAACTCTGTCTTTCTGCTGTGCTCATAAACCTAGCTCACAACTCTTAAATATATCTGCAGTCTGTACTAATGTATTTAGCCCTGGAAAATATTGTTTTCTACATATTCTACTCTCAAAGGAATTTGCCTCCTACTTATTCCTTATACCTCAATGAATTTTTTGCTTCTGTAGGAAATAAACCCCAGTTTTTTACACTCGAAGAAGCACAATAAAATACCTGCTTAACATTTGCTTAGAAGTAAAACAGTATTCACCACTTGCTGTAAATACATAAAGACCCATTCATCCTTTATTTGCAGAACTTCCCTCTTAAATGTATTTGAAAGCACACAATGTTTTTCCCAAAGCCAAAATCACTGCCAGCTTTCAGTGTACTTTCTTGAGGTTTCTCATTGGCAGCTGTAGCTGTAACAAGAACACTTGTCTCATTCCACAAGGCCAGAGCTGAAGAGAATATGTATGGATTATGGAATCATAGAATCACAAAATGCATTGGATTGGAGGGGATCTTTAAGGGTCATCTAGTGCAACTACCCTGCAGGAATCATGTTGCTCAGAGCCATATCAAGCCTGACCTTGACTGTCAGGCTTCCACCATCTCCTGGGGCAATCTGTTCCAGTGTTCCAGTGATCATGTTAGGCCTAAATGTAAGAAGATTGAGAGAATTAAGTTATTCCTGTTGGCAAAAATGTCCTTTGAGTCAAGTTTTGTTATTTTTTCAGTGCTTCGAGGAGGACTAGAAGATGAGGCACTACTAGCCATGGTAGAAGGAACTACCACCATATGTGAAAATCATCTCATCACAGTGCAGGGTTTGTCATTCCACAGATGTCTAAATAATGGCTGAATTTCACAAGTGCTGGCATAAGAATACTATGGGTTTTTAAAGCCATGGTAACTTCACCTTTTAGATTATGTAAAAATATTAAGAAGGAAAAGACCTTAAAATCTTGATATTTTACTGAACAGAAAGTTGGTCATTTTGTCATCCCTGAAAGTGAAATCTTATTTATAGCAACAGTGAAATCAAATATTATGTGATCACTCTGAGGTTTGCAACATTTGACAAATTGCAATTTTGTTCTTCACAAACTCCTAAACACTTCCTGCTAAGTGACAACAAGCATCAGCAAGTTTCAACAAACCTTCTGCAGCTTCTTTATCTCACCATAAAGACCAGATGCCGTTTTGGGGCTGCTGTGAGCTCTTCTGTTCTTTGTGTAATATGCACATGTATATGAGAGTGCACATCACAGGAAAATGTGATAGTCAAGGCCCATCTCAAATGCTTTTTCCATGATGCACAATAAGCAAACAGCTGGCTCTAGGCAAGAATCCTCTGTCAATCATGGTAAAAACATGAGCCACATGCAATTTCATGGCAAAAGTGACAAAACGTTCAACATTAATAACAAAATCATTTGGGCTGTTAAAATATACAAAGATGCTGCCACAATGTTTGTGGGTTTGGTGTTTTTTTTTTCTAGTATGTTTGTGAAAGTTGTTATCTATTTCTGCCTTTATCCAGTAGCAAAAGGGAAATATCAAAAGTGATAATGATAATAGAGCTGATTCTCCCAGAAAATAACTACTTTTAGGGTATCAGTTAGCTCCTAAGCTTTTCAGCAAATAATTCTTTATAAAGCAAGGACTCCAATGAACATCAGAGTTTTGGATGGAAGCCTCATGTCACAAAGGCAAAACAAACATCACCTACAAGCTAGAAGAGCGTTAAGCAAAGGTTTGCCCAATCATTTGCCAGTAGACACTTTCCTTCCATGTGGGGCTCATTTATATTTAATGGCAAAAAGACAAGCTTAAGTCTCACTACATAGAAAAAGAGATTATTCATAAAGAGGAGAAGGGCCTTGGGTTTGGAAGCCAGAAACATTCATGATAGAGAAACAGAGCAAGAAATACAGAGACACTTGTAAAAGAGAAGACCGTCTGAAGAGAGTACTCCTTGACACAAGCAATGTCCACTTACCTTACTGTTTGCAAGTTGATAGAATCATCATTAGACAAGTGTAAGGAAGGGAGAAAACACAGCCATTAGGCAAGTATGGTGTCTGCCCTGCAGTTACCTTGTGATGCCATTTTTTCCATCCTGGTCAGTCTTCCAATTCAATGTCCCTGAGATTTCCACTTACAAAATTTCTTTGGAACATGTCAATTCATTGACTTCAAAACATGTAGAAGAGAACAAATCTGCAGGAGCAAACATAGACATTTTGTTCAGGAAGACTACACTATGCATATGAGAATAACCAAGAGACACATTGACAAGAATATCTTCCTGGAGGCAGGAGACCCAAGTTCACTCTGTTCCTCCAGAGCTAGAGCAAAGATTTCAGCTTCAGCCTTTTCCCAGTAAGCCCTCAAGGCTATCCATTACTCTTGATGGAACATTTTCAATCTCAACTATTAGAGCAGCTCTATTTTGTATAAATTGTATTAAGTATTCATTGAATTTTGGGCTTCAACACCAGGGGTTAGTGTCCTAATCACCTGGCTATTCTAGGAAGACATGTAGCAGGGCAGAACATGTTAGGAATCATATAATAAGTCTCAATGGCTTTTACTGACTTCCTCCATCAAGCTCTACACTCCATCACTGCTGGTCTTGTTTCTGGGAGTTCTGACGCTGTTGCATACCTCCACTCTCCAGTTAGTTTGTGATTATGACACTGGTAGAAGTGGCTGAAATGCCTTTGGCAGCCACTCTGATTCTTTTTGATTTGAGAAGATGTTGGGGAGCTTGGATTAAATGTGATAATTAACAAGATAAGGCACAGAGCGGTGTAAACATTAAAAAAAAAAAACAATCTCAGAATGAGCAAATAACTTCCTGACCAATCTAATCCTAAGGATTCATTTTTCCTTTACTTAAAGTATTAATTTAAAATAAAGAAAATCAATGTAAAACTGGAGAAGAAACAAATATTGAAATATTGAATGCATAAGCTGTCTGTGTGTTTACCTATATACATATATATATATATAAACAAACAAACAAAAAAAAAAGAGATGTAATTCCAAAGTAGCTATGATGGAAATTCAGTGAAAACTAAGGATCACAGAACCACGGAGTGATAAAATAGTTTGAGTTAAATAAGGGTCCTTGTTTTGACAAAGCATAATTTAACTGTAAAATACTAACACCTGAAATTTAAAATGACATTTGGAGCAACACAGAAAGTCTTTTGCTGTTGTTGCAAGCTTCATCCAAAAATGCCTTTTGCTGCCACCACAATAAAGTTATAGCATTAAATATGCTCGTACAGCAAATTAAACAGTTCATTTAACAAGGCTAAAGACAGACAAATGCGAACTATGAGCCCAGCACTGCGAAGCATAGTCATTCACACTGACTGACTTCTCTGGGCTTGTTCCACGTTGGATGCTTGTTTTCACACTGTTTCTATGAGCCAGTCTCTTGATACTTCATTTAATCCACCCACCCTCCTTGTGCAGCACTCATGGCACAGATGCCAGGTCAAACTCCTAAACATAGCACTGGACTGGATCAGATGAAATTTCAGTGGAGTAAAGGCAACTTTCATTCTGCCCAGGGAGTTCTCTCTACATGTTGAGCAGAAGACAGTGAAAGCACACAGCAAAATAATCACTGAGTGGAACAGGGGATGGTGAGACTAGAACAGAAGGGATGATTGCTGCCTTGTTTTCTCTTCCTCCCTTCCTCATAAGGTCAGTTATGTGGAGCACTCAATACAGAGCTCATGACTAGAAGTTGGCCATGCCATAGTGTGGTATCCTAATCTACACGGCATCTGGCACAGGGATCTGTAATTCCATGTCAATACAGAGGCCTCCAGGTATGCTGTAATTCATAGGCTGTGTTTTCCAGAGCCAGTTCCCTTCAGTATCCTCAGAGGTAAGAGGAGGAAGGAAAAGTGCTGTGTCTGCAAAAGAAGGTTTCAGTAAAGATTTGATTTGCAGACGTTTCAAAGATGATTCTGGTAAATACACCCCACCTTGCCAACCTTGTATCAAAGGTTAAACTTGATTAATCATTTTATAATCCTTTCCAAGTTCTTATTCTTCCTTCCAATATCAGAAGGAATCTCATTGTATAAAGGACACGGAAAAACATGGGTTGTATTTTTTTGTACTTTTCATTCTCCAAGAGGTGGGTTTGTGCTTTCGTATTTTCAAAGGAGCTAAACTCAATTCTAGTTCTCATATGAAGAGTTCATCTTAAAGGAAAAAAAAATTAAAAAAAGCAATGTATTCCAGTTTGTTAAGTCTACATAACACGGAGTATGTTTCCAAACCCCTCATTTACGCAAGGCCTTTGAGATTATGGGATAGTGTATATAAGGTCATAGAATCATAGAATCATAGAATGGTTTAGGTTGGAAGAGACCTCAAGGATCATCCAGCTCCAACCCCCTGCCATAGGCAGGGACACCTCCCACTAGAGCAGGCTGCTCAAGGCCTCATTCAGCCTGGCTTTAAACACCTTCAGGGAGGAAGCATCCACAACCTCCCTGGGCAACCCATTCCAGTGTCTCACCACCCTCGCTGTAAAGAAC
>WAAF01010241.1:77866-90007 GCA_013400475.1 Tricholaema leucomelas | reverse complement strand
CTTGGAGGTCTCTTCCAACCTGGTTGATTCTATTCTATTCTATTCTATTCTACTTTATACCATTGACAAATGTTAACCCCGATTCCCTCCTCAGGTATGTGTCTAAAGTGGCAATCTTCCCTTTCACATTTCTGATCTTTTGCATAGTTTTGTGTTCTCCGTTCTGCTGTTATCACTGGAAAACAATAAATTATATATTCATGAGATTGATCTATGTTAAGCATGCATGGTGGAGAAGAAGAGAAACATTTTGTTAAATGTCAGAGTATACTCTCCCTGTTCAATATGCAGTATTATAACAAAGGGAATTTATTCCTAGCTGTCTCGTGTGTAAGACATGCTTTTTGAGTAGTGATTTCATTACGACCTTTCTGCTCTGAATTTGTGAGTGAGCCAGATTTGCACAGTCACACAGCGACAATATCTCACAAAGTTTATTCTTGTGAGTGCTGGAAAACACCTCACCAACAGGTATTTTATATATTAAGTGGCAAATCTAGCAATATACTCTGAGATGTTGCTATGTTGTGTACTTATGTCTCCTCTTTTGATCCCTCAGGGTTATTTGATGGAAGAGGGCTATTGCTTCTCACTGGTTAATAATTGCTTTCTCTCCCTTCAGATGGAGCAGAAATAGTCTTAAGTGCACAGACATGTTTTTTTTTTACAGGTATAATATACAGATAAGAGTGAGGTCAGTAAAATATGCACTGTAGAGAAGCTGTCCAAAAGAACATTCCTCTTTTAAAAGAGTGTATTGGTTTCTAAACCAGTTTAGAAGGGACATTGAAATCCTTGAGCGTGTCCAGAGAAGGGCGACGAGGCTGATGAGAGGCCTCGAGCACAGCCCTACGAGGAGAGGCTGAGGGAGCTGGGATTGTTTAGCCTGGAGAGGAGGAGGCTCAGGGGAGACCTCATTGCTGTCTACAACTACCTGAGGGGTGGTTGTGGCCAGGGGGAGGTTGCTCTCTTCTCTCAGGTGGCCAGCACCAGAACGAGAGGACACAGCCTCAGGCTGCACCGGGGGAAGTTTAGGCTCGAGGTGAGGAGAAAGTTCTTCCCTGAGAGAGTCATTGGCTACTGGAATGGGCTGCCCAGGGAGGTGGTGGAATCTCCATCCCTGGAGCTGTTCATGGCAGGATTGGACGTGGCACTTGGTGCCATGGTCTAGCCTTGAGCTCTGTGGTGAAGGGTTGGACTTGATGATCTGTGAGGTCTCTTCCAACCCTGATGATACTATGATACCATGATACTACTATGATACTAAACTTTGAAAGCACAGAACCCCCCGTGCAGCCTGCCAGATCTGTATGGAGTTTCTCATATCTATGATTCATGCACGCCTTATTTTAGACAGATTATGATTGTCTATAGGGTATCAGGTCAGAGTTAGTTAAGGAATGAGTCACCATGAAGTTTCTGCACCTGAAGAGTTTTAAGAATAGAACAGAATAGAATAGAATCAACCAGGTTGGAAGAGACCTCCAAGATCATCCAGTCCAACCTAGCACCCAGCCCTATCCAGTCAACTAGACCCCTAGCACCCAGCCCTATCCAGTCAACTAGACCATGGCACTAAGAAGAGATTAAGCAACTATTTGCCAGGTTGCCATGGTCTGTGCATCAGTATTTCTTGTGTCAGAATGTTTTCTTGTATGGTGTTGAAGAAATAAAAGTTCATTAAACTGAGAGATCTTTTGGGGAGAGATTATTTTGTCATTGTTCTTGCAAAATAGATCAGTTTAAAGAGGTTTGGAAGTGGTTGATTTCACATGTGGGTTGTTGGCAGTTCCAGATTTCAGGCACTTGAAAGAGGAACTAAGAATCAAATTTTGATGACATCTGTGTCATTCCGAGTAAAGGCAGACTTCAAAGGCAGACAAAAGAGGAAGGTCTCTGTAGGATGCATTTCAGTATTGGAAGGGTGTCTCTATCTTTACAGCAGCCTTACTACAGTATTCATCACAGAAATATTAGGACCTGGAAAAAAAAGACCAACTAGACTGGGATGTCAAATCATCATGATACGAGTCTCAAACAAACAGAAAATACAGAGGGAAAAGGATAGTACTTTAAATCTTATCCCTCATCTCTCTTTTACACTTCTGTGTGACTCTGAGGCTGCTTTAACACACATTCTCAAGCCATCTAGGAAAATCTTGATAAAGATTGAATTTTCCAGCTCCTTCATACACATTGTGTTGACAGACTTTGATGGAAGACATCAGTCTCCAGAGGGTACAAACAATCAGGTACTTTTTTTGGTGGCTAATGAGTGTCTAGAGCATGAACAAGGAAAGGAAGAACAGAACAGCTGGGAACAGGGAAAGGAAGAATAGAACAGCTGGTTCCTGCTCTACGTTTTGTCTCTGAAGTTTCTAGAGTAAGGAACTCTCTGTTTGTCAGTGAGCTGGAGACTGTGGCCCAAGGCAAATCACTGTCTCCATTTGATCATTGCCACATCCCTGATTTAGGCTTCAAATGTTGCATCCACAGAGTATGAACAGCACTATTGGCCTTGATGTATACCTATAAAGTTTTAACTGTGCATTTAAACTGCTAAATTATGAGCTACAAAGCATTAAGCAGCGTTGTCTCAGCTCCCAGTGCCAGCTTCTATGAACATGTAAGAGACAATATTTTTTTCCAAGCAATTAAGTTTATTTGTAATTGAAAAGCAATTCTGAATCATTTCTTCAGTGCAATGAGGTGCAGTGCTTGAGATTATAAATGAGCAATAATGGTATCACATCCAATGAATTATAGATGGCAAAGAAACAGATTTCTAATTGGCTGCTAAGTATTTGAACAAATAGCTACAAGGAGGCACAAACACAGAAAAATGTCAAGTTTTATTCATACAATGCTGCATATTCAGGTAACATTTGAGTGCTGAGAAATTGTGCAGGCAGGAATTAGGAATATGGACTCAGGTTAATTTCTGTATCAGCTAAAATAAGTGAGTTTGTTTAAAAAAAAAAAAAGAAGCAAATTTGTAAATGTGTTTAAAAGCATAGAAAAACAAATTCCTTTAGGAATCCTGATGTGCACAGTCATGATCAACACACCCTTTAAATATCTCTCTTCTTTTCATGGTGGAAAGTCCAGTGGAAGCAACAGATGAACACAGTCAAGGCACATACATGTGTGTGACAGAAGGTGAGATGTCAGTGTGTTTTGCTCAGAAGTTTATTTTTATTTACAAAGTGAAGACTAATATATATTTGTTATACCTTAGTGGTGCTATTTGTGTTATAAATTGCAGATAAGTGCTGACAAAAAAAGTTTTCCTGTAGATTTCATTGAAAGGTTCATGCCACCTTCACTGACCTAGTCAGAAAGGGCACAATAAATTGACATGGCTAGACTCCAGGGTGATAGATTCTTAAGTATACTTAGATATACATGTATTGCATCCTGACAAATTTTCCTTGACTATGCAGTTAAGGAATCTGAATTTACTAGACAAAGTAGATTTATATTAATGGAAGTCTTCCTGCTCATGCCCTGAGCACGGAGTGGCTGGAGAGCAGCCAGGAAGAAAGGGACCTGGGAATACTGGTGGATAGTAGCCTGAAGATGAGCCAGCAGTGTGCCCAGGTGGCCAAGAGGGCCAATAGCATCCTGGCCTGGATCAGGAACTGTGTGGCCAGTAGGACAAGGGATGTTATTCTTCCCCTGTACTTAACACTGCTCAGGCCACACCTTGAGTACTGTGTCCAATTCTGGGCTCCTCAATTCAAGAGATGCTGAGGTGCTGGAAGGTATCACAGTATCACCAAAGTTGGAAGAGACCTTATAGATCATCAAGTCCAACCCAAGGTGTTCAGAGAAGGGCGACAAAAAAAAAACCCCAACCCAACTCAAAACAACCCCAAACACTAAACCAAAAGAAAACAAAAATGCCTTTTCTTTTTGTTTGACCCTTTTTTTTCCACTGAAAAATTTCTCCCTTCAGGACCAGGTTATAATGATCTCCACACAGGGTTGCAGATTTAGGTAATTAGAGAGAGAGAGAGACCAGTGTCATATACAGACAATTGTTATTAGTCAGATTTCACAACACAAATGCATTGCATTCATGCTATGTAATCTGCCTGCTTCATCTTTATGTAGCTATTGCTTTGAATCTTTGCAGCTTCTGAAAGACACTTATCTAAGACCCTTTCCCCTTTGCTGCATCATTACAGCAGCCATAAACGACGGAGGCTGAAGAGGAATTTGAAAGTGGGTTTAAATGTGAAGGATTAGAAGAAAGCAGTTTCTATGTAGCAACCTTCACCTAGATTTTGGCTTGCTGCTGGAGGGATCTGTAGATCACTCAGACATCCATCTTAGTTGTTTCAGTAACCTTCAGTTGAAATGAAGTTTAAATTAAATGTAGAATTTTGCCACAGCTGATTCACTGAAAAATTTGCTATTTACAGTCCATGAGCATGGGCCTGTAAGTATTTTGTCCTGGCTTAGACTCTTTATGTAAGTGGTCTTAAATACTTGCTAGATTATTATTAATAATATGTCACAGCTGCAATGGACAGGGGAAAGGCAACTGATGTCATCTACCTAGACCTGAGTAAGGCATTCGACTCTGTCCCACATGACATCCTGGTCACCAAACTGGAAAAGCACAGACTGGATGGGTGGAGCTCTCACTGGATAAGGAATTGGCTGGAGGGTGGCATGCAGAGAGTGGTGATCAATGGCACAATGTCCACCTGGCGACCGGTGACAAGTGGTGTTCCTCAGGGGTCAGTGCTGGGACCAGTGCTCTGTAACATCTTTGTCAGTGATATGGACAGAGGAATTGAGTGCACCCTCAGCAAGTTTGCAGATGACACCAAGCTGTGTGGCACAGCTGACTTGCTGGAGGGCAGGGATGCCATCCAGAGGGACCTGGACAGGCTGGAGAGGTGGGCCCAGGCCAACCTCATGACGTTTAACAAGGCCAAGTGTAAGGTCCTGCACCTGGGTCGGTGCAATCCCAGGCACAGATACAGGCTGGGTGGGGAATGGCTGAGAGCAGCCCTGAGGAGAAGGACCTGGGGGTCTGGGTTGATGAAAAGCTCAACATGAGCCTGCAGTGTGCACATGCAGCCCAGACAGCAACCCTGTGCTGGGCTGCAGCAAGAGCAGTGTGGGCAGCAGGGCAAGGGAGGGGATTCTCCCCCTTTACTCTGCTCTCCTCAGACCCCACCTGGAGTACTGTGTGCAGTTCTGGAGCCCCCAGCACAAGAAGGACATGGAACTGCTGGAGCCAGTCCAGAGGAGAGCCACGAAGATGCTCAGAGGGCTGCAGCAGCTCTGCTATGAGGACAGGCTGAGAGAGTTGGGGCTCTGCAGCCTGGAGAAGAGAAGGCTTCGAGGAGACCTTAGAGTGGCTTTCCAGTATCTGAAGGGAGCCTACAGGAAGGCTGGGGAGGGACTATTGACAAGGTCTGGTAATGTCAGGACGAGGGGGAATGGGTTTAAGCTGGCAGAGGGGAGATTTAGACTGGATGTTAGGAGGAAGTTCTTTACAGTGAGGGTGGTGAGACACTGGCACAGGTTGCCCAGGGAGGTTGTGGATGCTTCCTCCCTGGAGGTGTTTAAGGCCAGGCTGGATGAGGCCTTGGGCAAGCTGCTCTAGTGGGAGGTGTCCCTGCCTATGGCAGGGGGTTGGAGCTGGATGATCCTTGAGGTCCCTTCCAACCTAAACCATTCTATGATTCTATGATTCTATTATTATTACTACTGTTTTTATTGGTTCTATTTTTATTTTTAATTATTTAATTTTTGGGGTATTTTTATTCTTCTTATTAAAGTGAAATAAGAAATGAATCTTTTGAATGTAATAAAAATATGTTGCTACAAACAGCATTCCTACAAGCTTTTACCCTCTTATTTACTTCAGTAGCAAGATTTCTTTTTCTGGTTTTGGTTTTGTCTTGGTTTTGGTTTGGTTTGTTCTGTTTTTTGTTCAAGGAAAAGAGATTTCATATATTTACAAACAGATTTGAATAATAAAAAATATCTTGTCAGCCCTAAATGAGTTTGTAATACTTCAAAGCAAAAAGCTTTCTTCCCTAAAAGACCTTCTCATCTTGTGAGAAAGACATATTCAGAGGTCAATAAATATCTTCATAATGAAACCAATGTCTGTTTTAATGGAAAGAAGAAGATTGATTCAAAAACTGAAGTTCCTTAAGCTTGTTCATTGACTGAAGTTTATATTGCATAAATTGAGTATCTCACCTGACCTTAGCTAAGCAGCAGAGTACAAAGAGGGAGGTGGTTTTCAGCACCGAGCTTAGACCAGAAAACCTAAAAGTCATTTTGCATTCCCAGTCCATGCATCATTTGAGTTACATGCTGGGGTGACAAAGTGACCTCAATTCTTCCTCCTTTTCTACTTACATGCTAATTTCAATGAAAAAGAAATCAAGATGAATATTCCTAACAGAAGGCAATCCATGCTTTAGAGCTGCTTACTCTGGGCAACGTGAAGACCAGGTCAATATGAGTGCTCCTCTATGCCACAGACAAATGTGTGAGTGTATTGCTGCATAGAAGATTGTGTTTCTCCATATTTGGAAAGCATCATTTCACATTCAGATATACCAGTGAGAAGTAATGAAGTCCCCTGTGGTAAATGTCAATCAATACCTATTCCAAGGTTAAAGTACAACTAGCAGTTCTGTGATAGGAATTCAAAGCACAGAATCAATTCACTTCCATTTTTAGTGTCTTCTTCAGGATGTTTACGAGTCACAATAAAACTTGCTGTGAACTTACTGTGTGGTATAAAAGCTTATTCATATATATGGCCATGTAGAAATGAAAGTGTGGCATGTGGGTTTGGGAGATTTGTAAGGTTTTATTTCATCACTGACTAATTTATCGCAAAGCATTACTGAGATATTAGTGCTAATTACCAAGGATGCAGCACTTTGCACTTCAGCTGCATTTCTTCTGCATTGTTTCTCACAGTTCATCTGTAACACAATTGAAAGTGAAGATGGCTGATGAGAGAATCAGATTAGGTCATTCAAGCTAGTTGGAACTTTAATGGAGAAGCAGCATGGATCTATGACTCTGGTATCATATATGTTGTTACAGAGGCACCTACGAAACAGACAGCAACAACCACCAAAAATTATGGATTCATTGTAACTAAAATTAGCATTCCTGACACAATTAAAGTACAAGTTTGGATGTCTNGTAGGGGAAGGTAGGGGTGGTTGAGAGCCCCTCCTGGGGACTCAGGTTTCTGGGAGGGGAGTTGTGTTTCTGTATTACCTTTTTTCCCTTGTATATTTCTGTCTATATCTGTATATACTGTAAATATCTGCTTGTAAATTGTGCCAGCTGTAAATATAAGCTTCATTCAAATTTCCAGAGCCAACTGAGTCTAGTCTGGGTGATTTCTAAAAGTGTGGGGGGCGGGGAACACCCAAACCATCACACAGAAACATATCACTAAATAACAAATAAAGTTTTAACCTTAAGCTTCAACATGAAGATTTAAGGAATATTCTTTCTAGAAAGAGAAACCAAACTGTGTGCACAAGGGAAAAGGGAAACTTCTCACTCAAGAGTACCCAAAGAATACACTCACCAAATGGGAGCTTGAGGGCTCACTAGATCCACAGAAATCACAGAATCATAGAATGTCAGGGGCTGGAAGGGGTATTGAAAGATCATCCAGTCCAGCCCCCCTGGCAGAGCAGGATCACCTAGACCATATCACACAGGAGCACATCCAGGCAGTTCTTGAATATCTCCAGAGATGGAGATTCCACAACCCTCCCTGGGCAGCCTGTTCCAGTGTTCTGTCATCCTCATAGGGAAGCAAAATCCTCCTCATGTTTCCATGAAATTTCCTATGCCTCAGCTTCCACCCACTGCCCCTTGTCCTGTCATTGGGCATCACCCAGCAGAGCCTGGCTCCGGCCTCTTCACACTCACCCTTTACATCTTTATAAACATTGATAAGGTCAGCCCTCAGGCTCCTCCTCTCCAAGCTAAAGAGCCCCCAGCTCCCTCAGTCTCTCCTCATAAGGAGATGTTCCTTTCCCTTAATCATCTTCGTGGCTCTCTGCTGGACTCCCTCAAGCAGTTCTATGTCCTTAGATGGTTTCCCATTCTAAGGGAAGGGATTCCAAATACAAGGTCACTTGCTGCCTGGAGACCAACTCAGAATGTCTCTGTAGTAGGACCCAAATTAAACCCTAAAGTGTAGTTATGTCTAATAGCTGGGGAAGCCAAGCCTACACAACCCCTCAGCAGGATGAGAACTTTTGGGCCCAGAGGCATCAATTGATGTCTGATAGGTGCAAAGCTGAGCTTTATCAGTTTCTAGACAGCTTCAGCCCTTGTCAGGTGTCTGTCAGACATTTGTGAGGGCAATTGTACCTGACACACACACACACACACACATATATATATCCATATTGCCATTGGAATGGGGTTTTGCCATTGGAATGGGCTTTCCCATTGGAATGGGTTTTTGCCATTGGAATGGGCTGCCCTTTGCCATTGGAATGGGCTGCCCAGGAGGTGGTGGAGTCACCATCCCTGGGGGTGTTCAAGAAAAGCCTGAATGAGGCACTTAGTGCTATGGTCTAGTTGACTGGCTAGGGCTGGGTGCTAGGTTGGACTGGATGATCTTGGAGATCTCTTCCAACCTGCTTGATTCTATGGTTCCATGATTCCATATGGAGAAATCCACTTTTGTCTCATTCTTTCTACTGCTCTAGAGTTTGTCCCACGGATGCATGTGTATACATACTTAAAGAGAGCTCATGGGTCATTGGTGGAATTTTGATTAATTAAATATGAATTATGGGAATTTCTTTCAGAAGACTACTTTGAAATGAGCAAGTGTCAGGACCTCAGATGAAACGTGCTCATGTTCATGCCAGGTAACAGTTTGTCAAATTACTGTACAAAGCATGGAGCAAATCTGAATTCTAATGGCAGAAAAATACAGCTCTGCTGCAGCGGTAAGTGAATACATCTGTAACTGCTCTTGCTCAGCAGAATCCCACTCCTTCAGAGGGAATAAGTGGGGTCAAACTCTATCCTAGCCTCACTAGTATAGTCTAACCAGCTCAGAATATACTTAAAGTCGATGCTAAGTGGCTAGTTTCCCTTAATACTACATGTTTATTGTAAGGCTACAGATACCATTGCAATGCTCTCGGGCACTTTATAGGTCAGACAGTCCTGAGAGATGCTCTTGGAGTCACACTGAGATTGCATAGATAATCCCTAGAATCTCTCTCTTTGGATAAGAATCAATGGCAGAATTAAACAATCACACTATGCATATAGATCTCCATTTTTTGCTTTACCAAGTGAAGCAGGGGGTTGGAGCTGGATGATCCTTGAGGTCCCTTCCAACCTAAACCATTCTATGATTCTAGGATTCTAAGCCACAACTAAGGAATGAGTCTTCTCAAAATGTATTTTCAAGGTCATGCTTGTGTGTTTATTTCCCTTGAAATGGCTATAAATTTGCTGAATGCACCTGTAGGAGCTAACAGTAGATAACAAATGGACTCTCTGAGGTAATCTAAGATTGTGCATTCAGTTCCTAATTCTGTATCTTTGCTTTTAAAATTGCTTTACTTTCTGTGGTGATGATGAGACTGGGAGAAAACATCCAGGCAGGCCACAGATTTAGCACACACACACAGAGCAGTGAGCATATAGACATAGAAAGAAAACCTACCATTCAAAATCCAGTTAGAAGACTGTTTGTTTACTGTATTCACAATTAGGCAAATTATGGCTCAGCAGTAATCTAAGTAAGAAATTTAGGTCCCACTGGGAACAAGCCTGATGAAGTCAGAGACCATTTAGAAACAAACAAACAAACAAAAGAACGGCAACAAAACCCATAGCCAAAACAACATCTAAACACAATCATTCACTTTTCTTTCCAGGATGCTGGAGGTGCGACAAGACTCATTAAGGTAAGGATGAATGGGAACTCATATTTTCATTTAAACACTTCCTTTCATCTGAGATAGTCCAAAGTCTTCAGTATCAGCCTTTGCACCCTGCTTTGCGAACAGTGAGTATTATTCTTCCTCTTCCAAACAGATATAGACAGAGAAATGGAGAATTTGAGATTTAATTAAGACTTTGAGATTATTAACCCAGTTAGTGGCAAAAAATGTGAACAACATCCAACAGCCCTGAGCTCTTTGGATCTCAAATACAAAATATCTTAATCTGTAGGTTGGTCTCTTCTCCCAGGCAACCAGCAACAGGACAAGGGGGCACAGTCTCAAGTTGTGCAGGGGGAAGTCTAGGCTGGATGTTAGGAGGAAGTTGTTGGCAGAGAGAGTGATTGGCATTGGAATGGGCTGCCCAGGGAGGTGGTGGAGTCACCACCCCTGGAGGTGTTGAAGCAAAGCCTGGCTGAGGCACTTAGTGCCATGGTCTGGTTGATTGGATAGAGCTGGGTGCTAGGTTGGACTGGATGATCTTGGAGGTCTCTTCCAACCTGGTTGATTCTATTCTATTCTAACACTCTTGGCATTTTATAACCCTCATACATTGTTACCACAATTTGATTGTCAGTTTGAATTTTTTTTTTCCTTTCTTAATGTGTCTTTTTCATTTCAATAATAATACAGGGAACTCTACAGTGATCTCTGCTATTTCAGTTTTAATTTCTGGGGTGGGGGAGAAGAAAAAGAACTCTGAAACTCAAAATGATACTGCAAATGAGCTAACTAAATGCATTAAAATTTATATTTCTTACCTGTGGAAAAGTTTTTTGCTTATACCTATTTTGTTTTCAGGATCAAACCCCAGATATGAAAGGGAAAGACTCTCAGAATCTATTTGATCTTGCAATGAATATGTCAGGTGTTTCAACCTCTGTTCAGAGTGAGTCTCCAGAAGGGTGCAGGTCTATGCTCTGTTAGAAAGCATCTCCAAATAGCTAAAGAGCTGGATATATTTCTGATGTACTTAGAAGGCTGTAACAACTGCCACTGCTAGTGAATGAACCATACTGGAAAATCAACACTGTGCTCTATGCTGAATAAAGGTCCAGTGTTAATTTGTACATTGTTTGCTGGCAGCTATCCCTGACAGTGTTGATTTCTAGCATCATTATTGACTATCTCAAACTGATATATTGGCAATGGCTGATAGTTTGCAGCAGGTTGATAGACAATTATTATAGTGCTCACACCAATGTGTTCTGCACTCAGTAAAGTGCAATGTCTCTGTAGCTTTTGGAGGTAGAGGGGATGGGCATATAAGCCTGCTTCTTAATTAAATCTATATTAAGACACATTTTTCATCTCATCTGTCATTCTCAAAGCATAGGAGACTGGCATAAGCTTGTTAATATTTCACTGTTAGGCTTGATGGTTCTCAGCTACATACACATAGAAGATCCTTAGACAAACCCTATGTGAAAGCACTGCTCAGATAGATGTGACCTTCACTGTGTCTACCCACCTCAGACTAAAACATAGGTTCATAGATTCATAGAATGGTTTGGGTTGGAAGGGACCTTAGAGATTATCCTGTTCCGATGCCTCCAGCCATGGCAAGCCTATACAAAAGATAATACATAACTGGAATAGTAGCCCCTTGAGGGTAGAGTGGCACATCCAGGAGTACCTAGTGGTGTGGAGATTTCATCCCTGGATGAGGGAGCCAGACCACTACCCTTACAAAGGGACAGAGAGCATTCCCTTGCCTAGGGGTGCACTGGGTAATGCTGGTCTGCACTAGGCAGGGGTTTGAGTGCATTGTGTGCCTTGTAGAATAAGAAAAACAAAGGCTCTTGTGATGGTTTGAGTGTCCCCCACCCCCCACACTTTAGAAATCACCCAGACTAGACTCAGCTGGCTCTGGAAATTTGAATGAAGCTTATATTTACAGCTGGCACAATTTACAAGCAGATAGTTACAGTATATACAGATATAGACAGAAATAGACAAGGTAAAAAGGTAATACAGAAACACAACTCCCCTCCCAGAAACCTGAGTCCCCAGGAGGGGCTCTCAACCACCCCTCACCTTCCCCCTACCCCTCTCAACCTTACCCCGGTCCCAAGGAAGAATGGAGGTTCAGCCAAGAGGATTAAGAAGCAAAGGTGAATCAGCAAAGCAAATGCAGGGTGAGGTTAGA
>WAAF01010241.1:50554-74200 GCA_013400475.1 Tricholaema leucomelas | reverse complement strand
TTAAACGTCATGAGGTTGGCCTGGGCCCACCTCTGCAGCCTGTCCAGGTCCCTCTGGATGGCATCCCTGCCCTCCAGCAAGTCAGCTGCGCCACACAGCTTGGTGTCATCTGCAAACTTGCTGAGGGTGCACTCAATTCCTCTGTCCATATCACTGACAAAGATGTTACAGAGCACTGGTCCCAGCACTGACCCCTGAGGAACACCACTTGGCACCGGTCGCCAGGTGGACATTGTGCCATTGATCACCACTCTCTGCATGCCACCCTCCAGCCAATTCCTTATCCAGTGAGTGCTCCACCCATCCAGTCTGTGTTTTTCCAGTTTGGTGACCAGGATGTCATGTGGGACAGAGTCAAATGCCTTATGTGAAATTTATAGAGAAAGCTCTTCTGTTACTTTTAGTGAAGGCACAAATTTACCTTCTTATTTCCCTTTTTTTTAAGGTTTGATATTAAATCCAATGAAATTATTGGAAAGTGTTTCAGTGGCTTCACTGAGATGAATGCTCATGTGGTCTGCTCTGCTGTTCAGCTCTGGAAGGATATTGATTTTGATTTTTCTGATGACAGCAGGATNGAATGCCTTATGTGAAATTTATAGAGAAAGCTCTTCTGTTACTTTTAGTGAAGGCACAAATTTACCTTCTTATTTCCCTTTTTTTTAAGGTTTGATATTAAATCCAATGAAATTATTGGAAAGTGTTTCAGTGGCTTCACTGAGATGAATGCTCATGTGGTCTGCTCTGCTGTTCAGCTCTGGAAGGATATTGATTTTGATTTTTCTGATGACAGCAGGATTAACTAACCAGTTACTGAGGGAAGGAACGTATTGTGGCTATGAACTGGAGGGAGAAAAAAAAGTCCCTGTTTAATTGGTTCTTATTTGCATATGAGCACATCACTTTAAGGCAATTTTGGAAGTTCCCCTTAATGTTGTCCTTGAAATCTCATTGCTAGTGTTTGGACACTCTATCAAATGGCTCAGCCTACAGGAGTGCAATTATCACCTGCAAAACACACATTGTATCTTTACCCTCTCATTGATCTTTTTAGTTAGTATAAAGGAGTTCACATCTTATGAATAACTAAGCATATTTTTATCACACATAAACATTTCCTTACCTGCACAATATAATTGTAGTTTCTTAACTAGCTTCTTCATTGTTTGCTTATCAACAAAACAGAACAAATAAGCCCTTTATTCTTTCTAAATGCTGGTTGTTTAATGAAATGTCCTTTCCCTTGTCTATTTGCTGTCACTGAACAAAACCTTTGCATTGGCATATTATCGTAGTCCATGCATGCTGGTGGAAATCTATCAACCTGTAAAACAATAATCACCAAAGAAGTCATTTCCAGTAAATCAGGTAACACAAACACTGCTTTCAGTATGCTAAAGTCAGAAAAGCTGCAGGCTCAGGTTGTTTTCACTTTGTGGTTTGTTTGCTTATTTAGTTGTTTGCCTTCTAATATGGTTGTTTCTATTATTTTCCTTTCTCCTTTTCTCTCTCTTTTCCTTTTCCTTTTTCTTTTCCTCTTCCTTTCCCTTTCCCTTTCCCTTTCCCTCTCCCTTTCCCTTTCCCTTTCCCTTTCCCATTCCCTTTTCTTTTTTTTTCTTTTTTTTGTTCTTTTTTTTTTCTCTTTCTTTTTCCTTTTCCTTTTCCTTTACATTTCCCTTTTCCTTTTCCTTTCCCTTTTCCCTTGTCTTTCCTTTTCCTTTTTCCTTTCATCTTCCCTTCCCTTTTCTTCTTTCCTTTCCCTTTCCCTTTCCTAAAAGTGAATTGAACTGCAACTGACAATTTTTCAGTACAGAATTCTGAATTAGATCATTATCAAGAATGATTAATTCTTTAGTACTAGGGTTGACTTCTAAGTATTGGGGTTTGGGGTTTTTTTTGTGTGTGTGTATATATTCCTCTGTTTAAAAATTAAATACTAGCTTAAGATCACCTATCTTTCTTAAGGATGATTCTTTTTTTAAGCCACTACATCTTATAATTCCTAAAGAAATATGTATGGGTCCATGTTTGAAAAAGACATGCTGCTCATAATAAATTTTCCATTTGAAAGTGTTTCCTAAGGGCAGATGCCATTAGGACTAACCTTTTAATGAGAACAGAAGGTCTCTTAATTGTATGTTTTCCTGACAAATAGTTTGCCCTTTGCCCTCAACACCTAGGTGATTATGCTTCTTGAATATTCACTGCACATGAAATGCAAGATAGTTCTGCTTGCACCTGTGGTCTCTTCTGGTGTTTCTTCATGCACTCTCAGTATTGTTTCTGTATGGTTTATATATTCCATAGTACTCCCTTGCACAGAAATGATGATGAATATGACAGGATCTGGGGTTATTTAGCCTGGAGAAGAAGAGGCTCCTCCCTTGCACAGAAATGATGATGGATACAACAGGATCTGGGGTTGTTTAGTCTGGAGAAGAAGAGGCTCAGAGGTGACCTCATCACAGTCTACAACTACCTGAATTGAGGCTGTAGCCAGTTGGGAGTTGGTCTCTTCTGCCAGGCAAGCAGCAACAGAACAAGGGGATATAGTCTCAAGTGGTGCCAGGTCAGGTATAGGCTGGATGTTAGGAGGAAGTTGTTCACAAAGAGAGTGATTGGAATTGGAATGGGCTGCCCAGGGAGGTGTTCAAGAAAAGCCTGGATGAGGCAGTTGGTGCCATGGTCTGGTTGACTGGCTAGGGCTGGGTGCTAGGTTGGACTGGATGATCTTGGAGGTCTCTTCCAACCTGGTTGATTTTATGATCCTATGATTCTATGACTGGGAAAGAGATAATGAATCTGTAATACCTTTCAGGATGTGATTTATGCTGCACTAATTGACATTTTTGTGTGCTGTTAATATGTTTGTGTGCCATTGGCTTTCTAAGGCTGGATTACAGAAATGTAGATCACAAATTGACATGTCATGATTAGAAGTGGCTTTGCATAACAGTAGTCCAAATTAAAAAGAAATAAATTGATAAAGAAATAAAAGGGTGAAATTGTTTCTAGAAAAAATATAATTTCAAGTAATAATGCCCAGGAAGGTGGTGGAGTCATTGTCCCTGGAGGTGTTCAAGAAAAGACTGGATGAGGCACTTAGTGCCATGGTCTAGATCATAGTATCATAGTATCATCAGGGTTGGAAGAGACCTCACAGATCATCAAGTCCAACCCTTCACCACAGAGCTCAAGGCTAGACCATGGCACCAAGTGCCACGTCCAATCCTGCCTTGAACAGCCCCAGGGATGACTGGATAGGGCTGGGTGCTAGGTTGGACTGGATGATCTTGGAGGTCTCTTCCAACCAGGTTGATTCTGTGATTCTATGATTCTATTTTTCCCTTACTGGAAAGAAAAAAAAAACCAACCCCCAAACCAGGACCCCATAAAAATCTGTTTCCCAGTACAAGCTACTTTAAAGAGTTATTCAAGACCTACTGAAAGCTTTAGCACAAATGTCGGCGCTGAATGCATAATGTCTTTTCCCTCCCTCCTTACTCACAGCAGAAGTCAACAGGGCTTCAGGGGCAGCTTATTTTCTGAGGTTTGAATATTTCTAGTTTACTTTCTGAAGAGAAAGTATAACTTCAAGGTATGTCAACTGCCTCTGACAGTTTGTTGCAAGAACTGAGCTAAATGGGAGAGGAATTCACAGCATTCATCTGTCACACACACTATGTGTGACCCATGGATGACTGTGGGTTGCAAAAGTGGGCAACCCTCTTTCTGCCTGATCTGGCTGCTGTGTGTTGCAGCAGTTCAAAACCAGCAGGGATGCTGTCAGGTCAAGTTTCTTTACATAAAAAAGCTACATTTAGATAGCAAACTTGACTCAATTTGACTTGTAAAGCATAAATGTTAATTGAAAGTAATCTTGTACACTCTGCTTTAAAACACACTTGCATCTTGTAGTTTTGGGGACCTTCTCCTTTTGTCCTTCAGCCGTTGGCTTAACATGAAATTAGTTCCTCATATCAGTTTCCTGGCCACACATAAAATTCTGTCACCAAGGAAACTATCAAGAGTGTTAAATACGATTGTCCTGAGGCTCAAAAATCAAAGCATCCTCTAAAAATTGAAAAACAAGCAAAGAACTTAAATGCTCCTAACAATATGTTGGGTGTTTTGTTTTGTTATGAATTCTAGATTCACCCAAATGTTTTATTTCACAGAATCACAGAATTTCTTAGATTGGAAAAGACTCTCTCTGTCCTGGCTGTGGGCTGCATTTCTATCTCTAACCTAACCTGCCATCTCTTTGATTAAGCCACCTGCCTCCTAACTCCCATGGCTGACCCCCTCCCCAGTCTTCCTTGGGCACAAGGCAATGTCTGGGGTAAGGTAGAGAGGGGTGGGAGGAGGTGGAAGGGTGGTTGGGAGCCTCTTCAGGGGACTCAGGTTTCTGGGAGGGCTGTTGTGTTTCTGTATTACCTTTTAACTTGTATATTGCTGCATATAACTGCATATATATTGTAAATATCTGCTTGCATGTTGTGCTAAGCTGTAAATGTAAAGCTTCATTCAATTTCCAGAGCTGGCTGAACCTAGTCTGGGTGATTTCCAAAGTAGGGAGAGGGCAGGTAACACTCAAACCATCACAGGTGATTATTTGAGTCTGCTCCATCTGGATTCTCTCCATTGATTGCAATGGGAGTTCACTTAAGCCCTTAGTACACAACACTTCATTTCATAGAAGAGCATCTGCAATTGAGTCATTTAATCTATCCTCACACTAATTTAGGGTTATTTCCCTATAGTAAATGCACTGGCTAGTTTAAAATATCACAGAAAGTTTTCACCTGTTCTAAAATCCTCCTCATTGTATCACATCAATTTAATAACTTTACTGAGTGTCTATTTATTTATTTTAAAAGAAGAATATTTTTTCAAAGGGGACAACAAAACAGCTTCCTCAAGAATATTCTCATATTCTTTATCAATTCCATTCCTGCTGTTCACAAGATAATTCTAACTTCTTTTTTTATGTGTTCCATTGCTTTATGGAATAGGAATTGTATTTAACAGACCCTAACTGCCTGTCTTTTTTCTTTACATATCAATATCAGATTTGCTTCTCATAGGGTTCTTCTTTCATTATTTTCCAAATCCAGCTGCCATCATTCTATGATTCTATCAATATTCTGCAGCTGNAGTGATTGGCATTGGAATGGGCTGCCCAGGGAGGTGGTGGAGTTGTGTCCCTGGAGGTGTTCAAGAAAAGCCTGTCTGGGGCACTTAGTGCCATGGTCTGGTTGATTGGCTAGGGCTGGGTGCTAGGTTGGACTGGATGATCTTGGAAGTCTCTTCCAACCTGGCTGATTCCTATGACTCCATGACTCTATGAAATTTATTAACATTAAAACAATCAGAGACAACAATAAGGAGCCTGATTTAAGTGATGTGTGTTTCAAATATATATATATATATAAAACAAGGTATTAATTGGAAAAGTTCACTAAAACTTTTTAATGAAACTGTGGTAGGATAGAAGGGGAAAATCTTCTAGTTAGCAAGTGTTAAAATCCAGGAAAAAAATGAAATAGAAGTAATTTTCAGTTCTCACTGTAAAAATGGGCTAACAGTGGGATCCCATAAGCAACCTGTGCTCTTCAGTACACTTGCAAGCAGTCCAGTGAAGATAATGGATAGTGAGGTCTCAGAGGTTTCTGATTAAACAATTATGAAATGAATTTGAATAGAATAAATGTACCTGGAAGGAACCACTGAAAGACCTTTTGATACTAAGGAGGAGTTGTCATCCCCAGAGGTGTTCAAGAAAAGACTGGATGAAACACTTAGTGCCATGATCTAGTTGATTGGACAGGGCTGGGTGCTAGGTTGGACTGGATGATTATGGAGGTCTCTTCTAACCTGGTTGATTCTATGATTCCAAAACACCTTTTGATTACAGACATGTACTTCAGCTGTTGTTTCTAGAATTAACTACCCTTAACATTTCCAGCCTTGTTGATTCTATGATTCTTTGATTCTATGGTCTAGTCAATGTGGTGGTGTCAGGCCATAGGCTGGACTTGATGGTGTCAGAGGTCTATTCCAGCCTCAATAATTCTGTGATTTTATGCTTAATCTAAATCTAAGTGTATCTGTTGTGCTTCATACTAGCACATCTGTCTAAAAGTTTGATATTGGACGTGGCACTTGGTGCCATGGTCTAGCCTTGAGCTCTGTGGTAACAGGTAGGACTTGATGATCTATGAGGTCTCTTCCAACCTTGGTAATACTGTGATGCTGTGATACTGTGATATGCAGGCTATACTTGCCATTTAAGACTCCAGTACAGTATGCTGAAAGTTTTATCTGCTGCAAAACTTTAGTTCTTCCATTTCATCTTGAATCACTTTCTTTACTGTTTATAGGGATTTTTCAGCATGAAACTTTTGCACATCTGTGAGAGGAAACCTGTGCAAGTAAACCAGGCAATGAAATGCTAAATAAAACTCAATGCATATAAATGCTAAGCAATGCATATGAGCAACATAAACTTCTCTGTATAGGTAGCAATGAATGCATGCATATATATGAAATTCTGCATACTAATGTCTTCAGAACACAGATTTGAAATGCATGCAGTGTATATGGATTGTTCTTGAGAACTTGTAGTGAAGGGGGCAGAGAAGTAAAAAAACTAATGAAAAGCAGGAGTTATCAGAGAAGAAATGCACATTAAAAGCTATAAAAATAAATTGCAACACTATATAAATCAAAATCATATTTATCTCCAGTACATAAGGCAAATTATCTAGGAAACAAAAAAAACAACTAAACAAAAAGGAAGGCAAGAAGAAAATGATTCAGATCCTCAGACGGGAACAGATGGATAACTGCCAACTTTGCTGGAGTTGCAATGTTTGAAGAGTCAGCTCTGGGTGGTTTCACAACCTCCTGTAAAGTTCCTCTTTGCTAGCCTGGCAGCTTTTGCACATGTGTAATTCCATAAATACATTTCATAGAATGGATGATATAGGGCACATATTGATGGTTTTTTCTTCTTCTCACAGCTAAGGATTTAATTTCACTGGAACTTCAGCCTATATAAAAGTTTTCAGCCCAATGGAATGGGATAAACACATGTCATAGCCCCCTTTGAGAGTCTAACCCCCTGGACTCTCTCAGATTCTCTAGAAAACTTTGATTTACAATTTAGGACCCCAGCCCTAAAATTGTAACACCCTGTGAATTGAGAGGCCAGGCCACCCACTGCTCTGAACTAGAGCTTCTGCAGAGCCTTTGGTTAGGGCATTTCTACTTTGCATTTAAATATTTATAGTCACTGAGAGAGATCCCAAAACAAACAGGAGTAAGTGTCTGTATTCATAGAATCAGAGAATCAAGCAGGTTGGAAGAGACTTCCAAGATCATCCATTCCAACATATTATCCAGCCCTATCCAATCAACTAGATCATGGCTCTAAATGTCTCATCCAGGCTTTTCTCAAACACCTTCAGGGACAGTGACTCCACCACCTCCCTGGGCAGCCCATTCCAATGCCAATCACTCTCCTTCTGTCAAGAACTTCCTCCTAACATCCAGCCTATACCTCCCCTGGCACAACTTCAGACTGTGTCCCCTTGTTCTGTTGCTGGTTGCCTGGCAGAAGAGTCCAACTCCCACCTGGCTACAACCTCCCTTCAGGTATTTGTAGACAGCAATGAGGTCTGCCCTGAGCCTCCTCTTCTGCAGGCTGCACACCCCCAGCTCCCTCAGCCTCTCCTCATAGGGTTTGTGTTCCAGGCCTCTCACCAGCTTTGTCACTCTTCTCTGAACATGTTCCAATATCTCAACATCTCTCTTGAATTGAGTAGCCCAGAACCGGACACAGCACTCAAGGTGTGGCCTGACCAGTGCTGAGCACAAGGGAAGAATAACCTCCCTTATCCTACTGGTCACACTGTTCCTGATCCAAACCAGGATGCCACTGGCTCTCTTGGCCACCTGGGCATAAAAAGTTTCTAATTGCTAAAGTTTCTTATAGTTTCTATTTGCTGGCCTGGCAGCTCTTGCACATATGTAACTCCAGAAATGCATCCTTTTTAATGACAGCATAATGTCACATAGCAGTGCACAGGGTTTCTGCATGGCACACTGAGCTCACTTTTTGATGAACTGAAATACAGTAACATCTCTTTGGGCATTGCTTTTTGCTATTATTACTAGGCACACAACTTTTCACATACTGGATGGCTGGCAGAGAAAAATGACCTCATAAGTCATTGCTTCCTGCCAGGGTAACCTTAGCAAAATGGACCTGCTAGATTGCTGGACCTTTGTCCCTAATAATTTTGGTTGATTTCAGGGGTTTTAATTTGTGTTTCTTACCCGTTTTGAAGAGGCTTGAGATAATTGCTCAGTTCTGTATTTTTTCACCTGAAGGGGAATTCTGCTTACAGAGTACTTACTCTTTCAAATTTGTACTTTGACTGAATTCTTAATGACACATGCTTCAAAAGAAAGAATCTGTTTAATGGTTTTGTCATGAGATTGGTTTTTCTCCCTTATGAGTATTTTGTATTACTTGTTTCTGTATGTAGCTGCATATATTTGTGATATATTGTAAATATCTGCTTGTATATTGTGATGGTTTGGGTGTTCCCCCACCCCCCACACTTTAGGAATCACCCAGACTAGACTCAGCCAGCTCTGGAAATTTGAATGAAGCTTATATTTACAGCTGGCACAATTTACAAGCAGATAGTTACAGTATATACAGATATAGACAGAAATAGACAAGGTAAAAAGGTAGTACAGACACAACTCCCCTCCCAGAAACCTGAGTCCCCAGGAGGGGCTCTCAATCATCCTCTCACCTTCCCCCTACCCCTCTCAACCTTACCCCAGTCCCAAGGAAGAATGGAGGTTCGGCCAAGAGCATTAAGAAGCAAAGGTGAAATCAGCCAAAGCAAATGGAGGGTGAGGTTAGAAAGCAAGATGGAGTTCAGCCAGCAGCCTCAGCTCTCCCTAGCAGGTAAAGCTCCCAGCGAAGAGAGCAAACAAGTGACTTTATCTTTGTTTTGCTTTTCCTTTCTACACATCTCAGCAAGGCTGTGAGGGAAGCAGACCTCACCATTGTTTTCATTTCTCAGCCTATGATCTAGTTCTTCTCACCAAAACATTCTAGCTAGGCTCAAACTAGCACATATATTGTGCTAAGCTGTAAATATAAAGCTTCATTCTTTAAGTTCCAGATTGTCAGAGTCTAGTTTGGGAGATTTCATAAGAGTGGGGAGCAGGTAATACCCAAACCATCACACTGATACAATGTCAAAAGAGTAGGAGACTCTATAAGCATCACTAATAATTAGAGTAATATTGATAAAGTCCACAGTCTATACTTCTGAATGTCTTTTCTTTGGAAATTTTCAGCATATACAGAAGAAATTCAATTTCTCATTCCTGGCAACACTGCCAGAAATAAGTTGGAAGCACCATTCAGGTTTACATTATATAGTTTGGACCAAAATAAATACCAAGCTAAAGAAAAAGAATCATAGAAGCATAGAATCAGTTAGAGTTTAAAGGGACCACAAGGATCATCTAGTTCCAAACCCCCTGCCATGGGCAGGGACACCCTACCCTAGACCAGGCTGGCCAGAGCTTCATCCAGTCTGGCCTCAACCACCTCCCTGGGCAACCCATTCCAAGCTCTCACCACTCTCATGCTGAACAACTTCCTCCTCATGTCCGGTCTGAACCTACCCACCTCCAGCTTTGCTCTATTCCACCCAGTCCTGTCACTCCTTAACATCCTAAAAAGTCTCTCCCCAGCTTTTTTGTAGGACCCCTTCAGATACTGGAAGGCCACAAGAAGGTCACCTGGGAGCCTCCTCTTCTGCAGACTAAACAGACCCAACTCTTTCAGTCTGTCCTCATAGCAGAGGTGCTTCAGCCCTCTGAGCATCCTTGTGGGCCTTTTCTGGGTGTGGTTCATGACGTCTACATCCTTCTTGTAATGAGGACTCCAGAACTGGATACAGTATCAGAAGTAGAAGCATGACAAAAAGGTTGAAAGCAATGCAATGGAGCTCAAAATGCTACCTAGTTCTCATGCTGGTCAATTTACTTCTCATACAGCTGCAAGACAAAATATATCCCACATAGTCCATATGTTCCTATTCACATGTGACTTAATATTATCATAGAACAATGTTATTAACTCAGATGGTCTCTTTCTAGTTTGTACCTAACTGTTAATCAACTTTGTCATCTACATCATCATCCACCAGCCACTTTTCTGCCAGGCAGAAATTGTGCTGAGAGACAAAATCATTTTGTACTGACTGAAGAATAAGTAACAGGTAGCAGTAGCAGGATAAATTTCTTTCTTCCTGGTGGGAAGACGACTTTTAGCACGATGCTTGCCAGATGGAGAGAGAGGTGGAAAGGAAGCAAGGTAGCCTGCATTCCTCTGATCTGTTGTCAAAGATGACAATAGTTGGAACTAGATGATCCCTGACTGATTCTATGAGAACCTCACACTGAGTGTTGTGGTAACATATTTACCTTCCTTTTTTTTTGGAACTATTGGTCAAACTGGGCTCTATTTGAAGTGGAAATCAGGTTTCTGAATTAGGTGCAAGTTTAGCCTGAAGCAGTGTTAGTGATATTCCCATTCAGGAGGGATGGAAGAATGGAAGGAAACACAGCTGCTTGCTTTATTCCAGCTCTCATTTAAACAAACAAACTTATTTAAGTAAATAAATCTCAGATACATTCAATGTTCAGGTCCTGCATCTGGGTCGGTGCAATCCCAGGCACAGACACAGGCTGGGTGGTGAATGGCTGAGAGCAGCCCTGAGGAAAAGGACCTGGGGGTCTGCATTGATGAAAAGCTCAACATGAGCCTGCAGTGTGCACATGCAGCCCAGACAGCAACCCTGTGCTGGGCTGCAGCAAGAGCAGTGTGGGCAGCAGGGCAAGGGAGGGGATTCTGCCCCTTTACTCTGCTCTCCTCAGACCCCACCTGGAGTACTGTGTGCAGTTCTGGAGCCCCCAGCACAAGAAGGACATGGAACTGCTGGAGCCAGTCCAGAGGAGAGCCACGAAGATGCTCAGAGGGCTGCAGCAGCTCTGCTATGAGGACAGGCTGAGAGAGTTGGGGCTCTGCAGCCTGGAGAAGAGAAGGCTTCGAGGAGACCTTAGAGTGGCTTTGCAGTATCTGAAGGGAGCCTACAGGAAGGCTGGGGAGGGACTATTGACAAGGTCTGGTAATGTCAGGACGAGGGGGAATGGGTTTAAGCTGGAAGAGGGGAGATTTAGACTGGATGTTAGGAGGAAGTTCTTTACAGTGAGGGTGGTGAGACACTGGCACAGGTTGCCCAGGGAGGTTGTGGATGCTTCCTCCCTGGAGGCGTTTAAGGCCAGGCTGGATGAGGCCTTGAGCAGCCTGTTCTAGTGGGAGGTCAGATATTGGAAGGCCACAATAAGGTCTCCTCAAAGCCTTCTGTTCTCCAAACGGAACAACCCCAGCCCTCATAAGACAGATTAACCAACCCTCTGATCATCCTCATGACTCATCTCTGGACACATTCCAACACATTCAGATCTGTTATTTTTCTCATCAGACTAGACTCAGCTGGCTCTGGAAATTGAATGAAGCTTATACTTATATCTTAGCAGAATATACAAGCAGATATTTACAGTATATACAGTTATATGCAGAAATATACAAGTTAAAAGGTAATACAGAAACACAACAGCCCTCCCAGAAACCTGAGTCCCCAGCAGGGGCTCCAAACCACCCTTCCACCTTTTCCTACCCCTCTACCTTACCACAGACTGCCTTGTGCCCCAAGGAAGAATGGATGGTTGGCCAGGTGTTTAGGAAGGAGGTGGATTAATCAGGTTAGGTTAGAGAGAGAAAACTGCAGCCCACAGCCTGGACAGAGAGCAACTTTATTATCTATGTTTGGATTCTTGCTCTTATACCACTCATCAAGCCTATGAGTGAAGTAGACATCATCACTGTTTCCCTTTCACAGCCTGTAATCGAGTTCTCCTCACCAAAACATTCTAGCTAGCTTCAAATTAGCACAATATGTTTTGTCCATGATGTTTCTGAGTCACAACATCTCCTGTTCAAGTGAAATTGCTGGTCATAAGCCTTTGTCTTCACCTCTGTTCATAGCACAATATCTCATTACTTTGCTCTATGCAGAGGAGCAGGTGAATTTCATCCTATTGCAATATCTATTCAAATGACATTTGATGTGATACTGGAGTAACTGTGTGTGCCATAATGCAAAAGGAAGTATAATTCAATGACCATTAACATTGGAATAGAAGCCTTCAATTCCCATAAAACTTTGTCTATTATATAATGGACTGTTACAACAACGATTTTTATACTACCTTGGCTCAAATCACAAAGCAAAATCTCTGCATAATATTTTCACTCTTGGATTGCTATAGCACACTCAATCATTTTGCCTGAGGCAGTTGCATATTCCAAAATACTATTGTGCTCTTACCTTCCTTGTTATTCAGCCATTTGTGACAACAATATTGACATATGAGGTATGTTTAGAAGCCAGCTCCATTGGCCTATTGCCCTAAAATAGGAAATAGGAGGGGGGGGGGGAATAAAATAACAGCTGTAACTCTGGAGCATGCTGATATTTAGGGTACAGGATTACATTTCAAGTAGATAGTTGTATTTTGTGCTCACAGCTTAACACTGTTTCACATAGGAGGATGTAGATGTCAAGCACAAGCAAAGAGAAATTGCTACGCCCAGAGTAGTTGTTACTGACATTGTTTGGCAGTATTGCCACACTATGTATGGTCATTCAAGCTAGATTTCTAGCTCAGGCATTAAAAGCAATTGGGAATAGAGAAACCTGGAAGTGGAAGAGTATTGGAGTCTCTGAGTAGTGAGGTGAACATTCCAGGGGTAGGCCATAAAATGGCAACAATGGATAAGTTAACATAAATTCACTGGAGCATCAAAAGCTTATGTCTGGAAGCACAACTTGTATCTTCCCTTTGCTGCTTCTGCTGTGCCTGCTGCTATATTCCCCACGCCGCTGTTTTGGATGCTGCTTTGCTGTTTTGCTGCTGCTTGACCCTTCCCCATCTTCCTTAAGGTTTATTCTTCCTATACTGTTCTCCCAGACAACCAGCAGCAAGACAAGGGGACACAGCCTCAAGTTGTGCCGAGGGAAGTCTAGGCTGGATGTTAGGAGGAAGTTCTTGACAGAGAGAGTGATTGGCATTGGAATGGGCTGCCCAGGGAGGTGCTGGAGTCACCGTCCCTGGAGGTGTTCAAGAAAAGCCTGGATGAGGCACTTAGTGCCGTGGTCTGGTTGACTGGATAGGTCTGGGAGATAGTTTGGCCTGGATGATCCTGGAGGTCTCTTCCAACCTGCTTGATTCTATGATTCTATGATAAACCTGAAAATCTCTGAGAAAAAATAACCCTGGATTGGTAACACTTAATAGTGTTGGTGATGAAGGAAAGCCTTGGTGCAACATTCATTCTGAGCTGCACTAGATAAACTTCAGCAATGAGAGATAGCAAATGGAACATAAATATGAGAATATAAATGCTTGTGTCCTGCATCACTGATCTTGGAGGTCTCTTCCAACCTGGTTGATTCTATTCTATTCTATTCTATTCTATTCTATTCTATTCTATTCTATTCTATTCTGTTTATTTCAAACTGTACAAAAGTACAATTTCATTTTTTTCTCTGACTTTCCAAAATTCTGGGTTGTAGTGAATTGACTTTACTGGGTGTATACGGTTAACACTCCAGGAGGAGTGTCCCTGAACTGGAAACCTGACCTCAGGTGGTCCTGACCCCTCCTCAGGGGTGGGTCTGGAGACCCCCAGGTGAGGGTTAGCCCACTCCCCCTTCCTGTCCCTTAAAAGCAGGGGGAATTCCTATTCTCCCTCTCTTGGACTCTCTTGGACACGCTCTTGGACACTCTCTCTCGAGCACTCAGCACACACACTGCATCTCTCCACACACACGTGGCCATCACCATCATCACCATCACAAACTCGGGTTGTATTCATACCTTTTTGTATTTGTTATTCTTCCTTCCCTACACCTTTTGTAACCTCCCTACCTTTGATACCCTTTTTAAGTTATTGTTAAACTTGCTTTCCTTTTTAACTTCCAAAATCGAGTGAGACTGATTTATTTGGGTGGGCTTACCTTTTCCTCTCACTTCCAATTCCTTTCTTTGGGGAAGGAGGGAGGGGAGAGGGAAGGGCAATTAATACAAATTTTCAGTGGTCCTATCAAAATTATTATTGTCTCTGGGAATCTTAATTAGAACCCCAGACACTGGGGGAGAGATCTGCTCTAACCCAGTACACTAAGAGAGGACCTGTCACTCTTGGGTCTCTTCTACAAAAGAGACCCTCTGAGGATTGTGGAGGGTGGTGGAATTTCTGTGATAAGCCAATGAAGAAGCATACACTCACAATGGGGCTAGAACAAAAAGGAGGCTGAATTGTGTGCCTGTTGTAGTTGGTGATGTTAACTGCTACAGCAACTCACCTTTATTAAATGAACACAGATTATGCATATCATAGAATCTTAGAATACCAGGGGCTGAAAGGGGCCTCGAAAGATCATCTGATCCAGATCCCCTGCCAGAGCAGGATCAGTTACAGTAGATCACACTGGAGTGCATCCAGATGGTTCGTGAATATCCCCAGAGAAGGAGATTCCACAATCTCCCTGAGCAGCCTGGGCAGGGCTTTGTCACCTTCACAGTAAACAAATTCTTCCTCAGGTTCACATGGAACCTTCTTTGCCTCAACTTCCACCCATTGGCCCTTGTCCTGTCACTGGGCATCACCAAGAAGCGGCTGACTCCATCCTCCTGGCACTCACCCCTTACTTATTTATCAACATTAATAAGGACCCCCCCTTAGGCTCTTCCTCTCCAAGCAGCAGAGCCCCAGCTCCCTCAGGCTCTCCTCACAAGAAAGATGTGTGGGTGCATGTCTTAGTGTTGTATGGTAAGACCTGGTGTATCCTTCATGTCTCTACTCTCTCTTCCAGAGGAATACAAACTATCCAGACACAGCATTCTTTAGCTGTTGGATAAGATTTCTGTGTGAATATATAAAGCTTGAGCTGTTGTGTCTGATCCCTATTTTACAGAATAGAATAGAATAGAATAGAATAGAATGGAATAGAATAGAATCGAATAGAATAGAATAGAATCAACCAAGTTGGAAAAGACCTCCAAGATCATCCAGTCCAACCTAGCACCCAGCCCTAGCCAATCAACTAGACCATGGCACCAAGTGCCTCATCCAGGCTTTGCTTGAACACCTCCAGGGACAGTGACTCCACCACCTCCCTGAGCAGCCCATTCCAATGCCAATCACTCTCTCTGGCAACAACTTCCTCCTAACATCCAGCCTAGACCTGCCCTGGCACAACTTGAGACTGTGTCCCCTTGTCCTGTTGCTGGTTGTCTGGGAGAAGAGACCGAACCCCACCTGGCTACAACCTCCCTTCAGGTAGTTGTAGACAGCAATGAGGTCTGCCCTGAGCCTCCTCTTTTCCAGGCTAAACAACCCCAGCTCCTTAGCTCCCCAGCTATCCCCAGGATAACAATGACTAGGCAGTTTGGACAGGTTATCTCTGGGCTTCCTACCTTTGAGTGGGGAAATTTTCCAGCTGTCATATCAACTTGTGTTCTGTCCAATTCTATCAGCACATCAACTCTAGTAGTCTTACACAACACTTTGTCATTCCTTAAAGGACTTTGTAATGCCATAAATGCCTTTTTTTTTTTTTTTTTAGAATTTACTTAAAATATTTCTTTTTTAGTTTGTTATAATTGCTTCTTAAGTGCTGCTCTCATTTTAACCTTTCTCACAACTGATGTGGTCAAGGGCAGGTTTTCGTAGTGTTCATGCACTATTAAGGATTAAGTTATCCAATATATATCTGTTCCAGCTACTTACATCACTCCTGTCATCGAAATTGAAGTCCAGTTCCCCACAATATGCATGAGAAAATTCAAACTCTTCAGAAATAGACTGAAAGAACCATGGAATGTTTAGATCCTGACAGTTTTATTCCCCTCACCCTGCTCACTTCATAATAATAGAGCAATATGTGAATAGCTGGAACTGAAACATGCTTTTGGATACTTGCATTAAGCTTCAAAATACCCAAGAGTTCTGCTTACATACAGTGTTTGACAGTAATGATGCCTTTGACTGACATTGATCATCAAGTCCAAGCCATTACCACGGAGCTCAAGGCTACACTATGGCACCAAGTGCCACGTCCAATCCTGCCTTGAACAGCTCCAGGGACGGCGACTCCACCACCTCCCTGGGCAGCCCATTCCAGTGTCCAATGACTCTCTCAGTGAAGAACTTTCTCCTCACCTCAAGCCTGAATTTCCCCTGGCACAGCTTGAGGCTGTGTCCTCTTGTTCTGGTGCTGGCTGCCTGAGAGAAGAGAGCAACCTCCTCCTGGCTACAACCACCCCTCAGGTAGTTGTAGACAGCAATAAGGTCACCCCTGAGCCTCCTCTTCTCCAGGCTAAACAATCCCAGCTCCCTCAGCCTCTCCTCGTAGGGCTGTGCTCGAGGCCTCTCCCCAGCCTTATATCAGAGGGTAAAAAAACCCCAATCATTAATTGAAGGATTTGTGAGATGAAGACTTTGACATTTGTTATGAATTGGCCTTCATATGTGCCTAGCTTGCAAAAAGAAAACCAATAACTTATGGTTTCTTCTTTGGGTGGTATTTAGGCATTTTTTCTTCCCTGCAGGTTCTCAGCATAAATCAGCATTCTGTGGCGATATATCAAGTTTTGTAATTGGTTTTAATGCTCCCATACTTGGATGTATTTATTGTGTAGTAAGTATATGCCATGGTTTGTTTTTTCTCAGATTGGCTTATTTCCACAATAAAGTCTTCCCACATGCCAGGAAATAACTTAGAGTTTGTTCATTGGAAATATCCTGTACTTCTAGATGGTTTATAAATTTAATCTTTACTGGGTTTGTTGGTTTGTTTGTTTGTTCCTGAATGAGCAAACCCTTTGCAAAAAGCTGCAAATCATTCATTACCAGCCAGATTGTGGCAGAAGGGTAACAGCAGATGGAACCAAGGTGGAAAAAAATAGTTTCCATTGCAAATCTCTATATTCAAGTACCAACTACTTAACAAAATATCCTCTTCTTAAACTGATTGCCATTTGCTGTCAGACTTCATTTTCTTTGAAGAGAATAAAAGAAGCTCTTAGCTGGTTTCAACACAGTCAAAGCTGTGAATCTCTTAAGTCATTTTTCTGAGATGTAGTAGGGAAGTCTTATTGCTGATGTCTACGTTAACTAATAATGAGGTATTAAAGGAGTTTGAGCATGAATCACAGAATCACAGAATTTATTAGATTGGAAAAGACCTTCAAGCTCATTGAGTCCAATCATTAGTTTCACACTGAGAAGTCCTTGAATAAACCAAATCCCTCAGCACAACAGCTCATCATTATCAATTGCTATGCTTGGAAAGGACCACCAGGATCGTCCAGTCCAACCTTCATCCCAGCATCCTTAATCACAAGACCATAGCCTCAAGCACCACATCCACTCTCCTTTCAAACACCTTCAGGGATGGTGACTCCACCACCTCCCTGGGCAGCCTGTTCCAGTGCCTGACCACCTGCTCAGTAAAGAACTTCCTCCCAACATCCAACCTAAATCTCCCCTGATGCCACTTGAGGCCATTTCCTCTTGTCCTATCATTAGTAATTTGTGAGAAGAGACCAGCTCCAGCCTCACTACAACCTCCTTTTAGGTAGTTGTGAAGTATTGTCCAAAACAGAAACATGTCAGTGGGTTCTGTGTTGGACTGGCAAATCAGGTCCTGCAAACTGAACGCACATTAATGCATTGCATAAGCTTTTTGATTGCATCCTTTGATTCAGTTTCACTCTAATGAAACTCAATTCCTGTACTATAAAACTGCTCTGTAATGACAACAAAACCATGGCAAGTGGTGACAATCAGGAGGTTTCCTTCAATGATACATCTCTTACCCAAACTAAAATACAAATGTGGGTACATTGTCCTTTTCCCCATATAAATTAACAGTGCCTTCTGTCTGGTGTATTTGCAAAAATCTATACCTTATAAAGTAGTACAACATCATGAGTAAATCTGAAGTTTAAGTGGCCTAAATAATCTTTTCTTGGGAAAGGAAAAGCCATCTGGCAGTCCTTGCTTGTGTAATGCTCTCTGTATTGCAGTGATGGGGTATGGCTTTATGAAGCATACTACTAAAAAAGGCTGTTTGCCTTATTGGCTTCCATTTTATTTTGTTCTCCTGTATTGGCTTTTGATCATGTTATTACCCCTGTTCTCATCACTTTACCATGCCCATTTCTCCACTTCTGCAGAGAAGTGTCAGAGAGGTGTTGAGAATATTAACAGAGCTGCTGTAACAGACTGGGAGTGGGAAATAAAGCTAAGAAGTAGACGGATGCCTTGGTGAAGATATTGAATCCGGTTTCTCTTCAGATGCAGTGGGCATTTACAGGAGAACTAGGTAATCTCCTCCCTTCTTTGTTCTCCCAGGTTCAACAGCCATTCCCACACCACAAGCCCACATTAAGAAGTTTAATACCTCAATTAACATCCTGGAAAAGTCTTTTAAAATGCACTGTTGTTTGTAAAAAGAACTTTAAGGAATCAAAAGAAAATTCATAATGACTCCCACGTGACGTGAAGTAGTATCTTTGCCTTTTCTGGGAGGTTAGAACTGGAAGGAGAAATAAGTGTATTAAATCAGGTTGTATACAATAGCTCTATAGTGGTAAATAAGAGTGTAAAAATACCTGAGGTTTTTCTTTCAGTCCAGTCAGTGAAAGCAAGAACAACTTCTATTTTGTACATTAGGGAGCTCCATTTACCAGCATTTTTTGATGACTACACACTGACTTAGCCTATGGTCTTGGACAGTGGGAGAGTGGGATAGGTAGCCACATGCATGGAAAACAGATCTCCTGGGCCAGTGGACACAGGGGAATAATTTGCCACTGAACACCTTTGTGCAGAGTTTCACTTGATACTGGAACTGCTCAGGTGTCATTTAACAAACATGGCCTTTATATATGCTTGTAGGACATATAAACAGGGCTTGCATTGTTTCAGTGCTGGGAAAGCCTACTATGTGAAATCAACCTGCACTTCACACCTTTGACCTTAATGGTATATTCCATAATTCTTCAGTTACCATGTGCCACATCTAGCTCTAAAGAACCTTCTTAGTGCAGTAAATCCTATCCCAGGTGCTCCAGTACTCATACCAATTGGTTTTATGTCTATAATGATGGAGTCACCTCCTCCAAAGCTCAATCTTTAACAGACTTTTTCTGATAGGTTTGGATGCTCAGTATGGTTAGGATTCTCTTCAAAAAAAAACCCAAAACAATAACATGATAACAACGTGGAGACCATGTACCATATTCAATAGACTACATATGTCACTTAAAGGCCACAAGCTAGAGGTTCTCTGTGCTGTATTTCAAACACAGTTACAACCCATTGTCATACATGATTTCAAATAGTGCAGACAAGCCTATACTAAATGAAATGATTCAGTGTTTCTTGGAGAGGGTGAGGGGAAAAATCCTGGGTCTATGAAGCTTTTTGGCTGTACTGTTGGTAATGTTCATTGTGGTGCACCACTTTCTTATCATAGAATCAATCACAGAATCATCCAGGTTGGAAGAGACTTCCAAGGTTATCCAGTCCAACCTATCACCCAGCCCTAGCCAGTCAACTAGATCATGGCACTAAGTGCCTCATCCAGGCTTTTCTTGAACACCTCCATTTACACTGAGTGCTGATCTGTCCAATATCCAATGGATAAATAAACAATCCCTGATTTCATTATGCAACAAAGCTGATGAGACCTGTAAGTAGTCTGAGCTTTGCCTGCCCTTAGTTTGCAAGGAGAAACATTGGACACTGCAAACTGCATGGAAGAGTAGCGAATGCAAACACTGCAACTATGTTAGCAGTGCAAAAGGAGCAAGTGTTGAACAAAGTGGTCAGTGCTGGAGATTTTATACATACCATACACACTCAGATGAATTTCATTTCATTTTGCTCTAGTCTGTGTCCAGAAACTGATGTCATGGAATGCATATTCTGATTTCATTTCATCAGCTGGGAAACAGGTTGTGATCTCTGAGCCTATCCTAATTGACATGTGCAATAAGAAGCAGCAAGTAGGATTATCAGGAAAGATGAGTGAAAAGTGCAGTCCTAATTAAAATGAAAACGCTAATGCTGACAATAACATAATGCTGAGCAAGAGCATGTACTGTTTTTAGAACTGACTACATCACATAAAGCACAGATTTAACCTGAGGGTCTCAACGATGGGTGTTGATTACACTTGATCTTGTTTGGCAGGCTACACATACCCAGTTCTCACTGCCCTCCACTAGCAGCCAGTGTGCATTCTCTAGTCAGATAGGATCAGGAAAGTCATAGAATCATAGAATCATAGAATGGTTTAGGTTGGAAGGGACCTCAAGGACCATCCAGCTCCAACCTCCTGCCATAGGCAGGGACACCTCCCACTAGAGCAGGCTGCTCAAGGCCTCATCCAGCCTGGCCTTAAATGCCTCCAGGGAGGAAGCAGCCACAGCCTCCCTGGGCAACCTGTGCCAGTGTCTCACCACCCTCACTGTAAAGAACTTCCTCCTAACATCCAGTCTCAATCTCCCCTCTTCCAGCTTAAACCCATTCCCCCTCATCCTGACATTACCAGACCTCATCAATAGTCCCTCCCCAGCCTTCCTGTAGGCTCCCTTCAGATACTGGAAAGCCACTCTAAGGTCTCCTCGAAGCCTTCTCTTCTCCAGGCTGCAGAGCCCCAACTCTCTCAGCCTGTCCTCATAGCAGAGCTGCTGCAGCCCTCTGAGCATCTTCGTGGCTCTCCTCTGGACTGGCTCCAGCAGTTCCATGTCCTTCTTGTGCTGGGGGCTCCAGAACTGCACACAGTACTCCAGGTGGGGTCTGAGGAGAGCAGAGTAAAGGGGCAGAATCCCCTCCCTTGCCCTGCTGCCCACACTGCTCTTGCTGCAGCCCAGCACAGGGTTGCTGTCTGGGCTGCATGTGCACACTGCAGGCTCAGGTTGAGCTTTTCATCAACCCAGACCCCCGGAGCCTTTTCCTCAGGGCTGCTCTCAGCCATTCACCACCCAGCCTGTATCTGTGCCTGGGATTGCACCAATCCAGGTGCAGGACCTTACACTTGGCCTTGTTAAACGTCATGAGGTTGGCCTGGGGTATCTTGGTATTGTAATGGTTTGGGTGTTTCCCCCACCCACACTTGTGAAAAATCACACAGATTAGACTCAGCCACCGGAAATCGAATGAAGCTTTATATTTACAGCTTAGCACAACAGACAAGCAGATACTTACAATATCTACAGCTATAGACAGCAATAGACAAGTTAAAAAGTAATACAGAAACACAACAGCCCTCCCAGAAACCAGAGTCCCCAGGAGGGGGTCCCAAACACCCTTCCACCTTCTCCCCACCCCCCTACCTTATCCCAGACTTTGCCTTACGTTCAAGGTGAATTTGGAGAATAGGGCACGGGGGTTAGGAAGCAGAAGGATTAGTTAGGCAGCAAGTTAGAGGGAGAGAAGTGCATCCCAATGCCAGAGAGCAAAACTGTGTTATCTATGTTTGTGTTCTTGTTTTTATCCATCTCAGCAAGCCTATAAGTGAAGTAGACATCACCAGTGTTTCCTTTTCACAGCCTATAATCTAATTCCTCTCACCAATGTATCCCAGCTAGGCTGAAACTAGCACGGGTACCTTTTCACTTTTTCATCCCTGATTCCAAAATGACAGCTGATACAGGAATTTGTCATTTTATGTCACGCTGTCATTCCCCTTAGCTTGCTGCCTGTTCTGTAATAAATGCTGATATTAAAATGAAGAAAAGTTCCTTCAGTGTTGTTGGTTTTGTTGTGGGGTTTTTTGGTGGTTTGGGTTTTTTTTCTGTGTTGTTTTGTTTGTTGGTTGGGTGTTTTTTTTTTTTTGGTGTTTGTTTTTATTTTGTTTGTTTGTTTGGATGTATAAATACATTTTCTTAGAACCTGAATGCAGGACAATAATTCAACACAGAATATCAATATCCATAATATTGTCTCCTACTGGAAATTACTGGGCACACATCTACCAAACAGTAGGACACTGAACTACCAACTAGGTTCCCTTATGAAAGAAAGGCATTGTGAATTCTTTTGTTCCTAACTGCAGGTGCTTCTAGCTCTGAAAAGATCCTGTGATCTGATAGCTGTTTTTCAGGTTCTGTGATCATGAGCAGCTTGCATAATACAACAAAGGTGGAAGATTGTTGCCTTCCCCAGGGTTGCTTAAAGTTACAGTCCTGATCTCTTGACCTTTAATTTCAGCAAGTTTGATTGCTCAAGGAACCCTGGTGTGCATACTTGGAGCTAGTGTAGCATTTTGCTGTTCGGTTTATTCTAAGTGCTTTAACACTGACATAGTTTGAGGAGAGCACCAGTTTCTGGGGATCTCCACCATATCATGGAGTTAAGGAATAAAGAGCAACTGCCAGCACAAAATAATGCCCAGACTCACAGTATGCCACAAAATATCCTGTTATGGTTTTTATAAATGCTGATGTGTCACAGAACAGTGGTGCAAATGTCAGAGCCTGTTTGTGTTATACTTCCCCAGTAGGTTACTGTGCGATGATAGGACTGAAACAAAGGGCAGTAGAGCTCAAAGAAGAGAGGGAAGGAATAAATTAGTTTAAAAAACCCAAAGCTCTCTGGTTTAGCTTAGGTTAATAACTCTTTGGTTTAGCTTAGGTTAATAACTCTTTGGTTTAGCTTAGGTTAATAAAACAACAGTAATAGAAACAAGTAAGACAAGTCCCTTGGTTTTTGTTTTTCGTTGTTATCCCCTCACCCCATCGAAGTAAATTGCAAATCTCCCAGTTCAAGGTTCAACAACGAATGCTGCTCAATCCAAAACATTCGTTTCTGACTTGTCATAAAGAAGTGACAAGAAGAGACTGAGAACAATCCAGTTTAGATCACCTCCTAAGGTGGTTAACAGGTAGGTTCTCTGTAGGTAGAGTTCAGTATCTCAGGGAAACAGGGAGATAAACTCTGATATGCACAGAATAAAAACTAGATGATTACAGTGATTACTAGACTACTGGGTAAGATGAGCAAGATTTTATTCCTCCTTCTAAGCCTCTGAACTGAGGTCTTCATTTTGATAAAGCACAATGTGAAGTGTTCTGAAAAATGGCAGACTACCTTGTCAAGTATTTCCTAAACACTTCACTGCTATTTCTAATGCATTGCAACCACAGTTTGTATCTAGGGACTGACTGACCAAATGGAAGTTTTTGTAGTGAAGAATTCTTCAGGTATGCCTCAGTATGTCCTCACTGAAGGGACTGGTGACCCACCAGAACAGCAGCAGAAACTGCCCAATGGGTTACAGCATCAAAATCCCAGGCACAGATACAGGCTGGGTGGTGAATGGCTGAGAGCAGCCCTGAGGAAAAGGACCTGGGGGTCTGGGTTGATGAAAAGCTCAACATGAGCCTGCAGTGTGCACATGCAGC
>WAAF01010241.1:19350-41458 GCA_013400475.1 Tricholaema leucomelas | reverse complement strand
ATATATATTCTTATATATATAATATCTAAAATATTAACATGCCTAGTTGTGAACAGGACTCTGCACTATCTATTTAAAATGCTCTTAATTTCAAGAGAAATTGACACTAAAAAAGAGAATAAAGCCTGGAACACAAAGCCTGTGAGGAGAGGCTGAGGGAGCTGGGGTTGTTTAGCCTGGAGAAGAAGAGGCTCAGGGCAGACCTCATTGCTGCCTACAACTACCTGGAGGGAGGCTGTAGCCAGCTGGGGTTGGTCTCTTCTCCCAGGCAACCAGCAACAGGACAAGGGGACACAGTCTCAAGTTGTACCAGCGGAGGTCTAGGCTGGATGTTAGGAGGAAGTTCTTCACAGAGAGTGACTGGCATTGGAATGGGCTGCCCAGGGAGGTGGTGGAGTCACTGTCCCTGGGGATGTTCAGGAAAAGCCTGGCTGAGGCACTTAGTGCCATGGTCTGGTTGACTGGATAGGGCTGGGTGCTAGGTTGGCCTCGACGATCTTGGAGGTCTCTTCCAACCTGTTTGATTCTATTCTATTCTATTCTAAGAAAAAACCTACACCCAAGCAAACAAGCACCCCTCTCCCAAAACCCAAAAGTAAAATTTGAATTTCTATAATAGATGTTACTCATTTAGATGTCACTTTACTGTCCCTTCTTCTTACAATTATTCAATGTTTAGAGTGTGAGAGAGCTGTGCAACACTCCAGATTGGGCTAAGCACATTAAGCTGCTTTGCTGCGCTTGTCAAAAGAGAATGTTTTGGACTAACAACACACAGAGTGAGATAATGATGAGGGAATGTGATGTTATAGGAGTGTCACTACCACACAAATAGCAGTTCTGACCACAATTCATTTCCATTTTTATTCAGGGTAGCATACATCATTCTACATGTTTATGTATATATATATGTCATCTCTTCAAACTTTCCTGATTTTAAGCTGAGAAGGAACCACTCACAGTACAAAGTGAAGAGCCAAAGGAGATAAGGCTGAAGGAGCTTATATAATATTCAACAAGAAGGAACACAAAGGGATCTTTTTTTTTTTCCATCTCATTCCAAAAGTAATTCTTGACAAATATTTGAGCAACCTGTTCCTTAAAAAGTCATGCAGGAGCAGTTATTCTACAGCTTTATTCACCAATCATTTTTAAGTATTAAATATACTCACAGTAAGAAGCATTTTTTTCTAGTATCTGGTCAAATTGTTCCTTATTGCTCCAATACAAGCCTTATTTCCAGGGGAAGACTTTTGTTATTGTCATGTCAATATCTATCCAAATATCTATTCAAGGAGAAAATCAGAACCTTGTTCTCTTTTAAGAGCACGAAACAGGTAGCAACTCCTATGACAATCTGCCAAGCCTGAAGGTATTGGCAACTGCTCTACACATTATTGTTAGAAGGACAATGAATATGGACAAACGGTCCCTGTTTAGGTCAGTTGGATGATTTGTTGTCTGTGTTTGCATTTCTTTTATAGAATCATAGAATCAACTAAGTTGGAAGAAACCTCCAAGATCATCCAGTCCAACTTATCACCCAGCCCTAGCCAATTGACTAGACCATGGCACTTTATCTTCTATACCACTTCTGTAGTTTGTTTCAACCTTGAAAGAGTGGATGTGACAATCTGTTCAGAGTCAGCATATGGTTCAGTGTGAATACAGTGCTTGAAGCAAAGCTCTAAACCTACAATTTCTGTTTGAACAATGTGTTCGTAAGTGAATCATAGAATCATAGAATCAACCAGGTTGGAAGAGACCTCCAAGATCGTCCAGTCCAACCTAGCACCCAGCCCTAGCCAATCAACCAGACCATGGCATTATATCTTCAATACCACTTCAAATCACTTCACAGTATCACAGTCTCACAGTATCACCAAGGTTGGAAGAGACCTCATAGATCATCAAGTCCAACCTTTTACCACAGAGCTCAAGGCTAGACCATGGCACCAAGTGCCACGTCCAATCCTGCCTTGAACAGCTCCAGGGATGGCGACTCCACCACCTCCCTGGGCAGCCCATTCCAGTAGCCAATGACTCTCTCACTGAAGAACTTTCTCCTCACCTCAAGCCTAAATTTCCCCTGGCACAGCTTGAGGCTGTGTCCTCTTGTTCTGGTGCTGGCTGCCTGAGAGAAGAAAGCAACCTCCTCCTGGCTACAACCACCCCTGAGGTAGTTGTAGACAGCAATGAGGTCTCCCCTGAGCCTCCTCTTGGAGGACTTGGAATAGATCTTCCCTAGCAGTAGGCAAAGTTAAACAGGTTCCATAAATGCTGTGGAGAAAAACAACCAAACAACAACAACAAAATGTAACCTAATGTATTTAAAATATATATATGACATTTAGCCTTTTTTTTTTTTACTTTATTAATTAAAATTAATAATTAATTATTATCCTGAGCATTTTGACACTGCCTTTTCCAAAAGAGTCACTTGATGGAAAGAAAAATGTTTTACAGCAAGGATTGTCTACTAAACAAGCTAATCAAAATATTATTAAACAATTACACTGCAGTAGGCTGTTTAATGAAGTGTTTTCAGTGCAGTTTGAACGTTAATAGCAACGGCATTAAGCTGCTTTGTGCTCTGTGTATCAAACAGCCTGGAGTAATGTGATCTGACTAACAGCCAAATAAAATCTTAAAGTGCCTTTGACAGACAATATACTTGTGCCAGTCTAAATCTTGTCAGGCATTATTATTGGGCATGGAAGTGACAAAAAGGAATGTCAAGAGCTTCTATGTAGTGTATGTCACAGTTAGCTCCATGATAACGAGGGGCCTCTTGCCTTCTTTTTTTGTGACAATCCCATGCTCTGACAAGGATTTGAATAGAATAGAATAGAATAGAATAGAATAGAATAGAATAGAATAGAATCAATCAGGTTGGAAGAGACCTCCAAGATCATCTAGTCCAACCTATCACCCAGCCCTATCCATTCAACTAGACCATGGCACTAAGTGTCTCATCCAGTCTTTTCCTGAACACTCCCAATTTGAATCTGAGCTGGAATTTGAGGCTCTGTAATCTATAGCTATGTGGGGGGAAAAGTGCAGATTTCTACTGGGATACAAAAACTCTCTTGAGTTGTGTCTAAGGCTGCAATATTAGCATGTAGTTTACACATAATCACTGGATCCCAGATGTCATGGTTTGGGTGCTACCCAACCCCCACACTTAAGAAAATCACCCGGATTAGGCTCAGCCACTGGAAATTGAATGAAGCTTTATAGAATAGAATAGAATAGAATAGAATAGAATGGAATGGAATGGAATAGAATAGAATAGAATAGAATAGAATAGAATAGAATAGAATAGAATACAATACAATACAATACAATACAATACAATACAATACAATACAATACAATAGAATCGACCAGATTGGAAGAGACCTCCAAGATCATCCAGTCCAACCTATCACCCAGCCCTATCCAGTCAACCAGACCATGGCACTAAGTGCCTCATCTAGCTTAACACAATATACAAGCAGATATTTACAATCCATACAGCTATATACAGAAATACACAAGTTAAAAAGTAGTACAGAAACACAACAGCCCCCCCAGAAAAGAGAGTTCCCAGGAGGGGCTCTCAACCACTCTTCCACGGTCTTCCCACCCCTCTACCTTACCTCAGACTTTGCCTCACATTCACGGTGAGTTTGGAGGGTTGGCCAGGGTGGGTAGGAAGCAGAAGGCTTAGTTAGGCAGCAAGTTAGAGAGAAAAAGTGCAGCCCCAAAGACAGAGAGAGACTTGGTCCTCTATGTTTATGTTCTTGTTCTTATACATCTCAGGAAGCCTATAAGTGAAGTAGACATCACCATTGTTTGCTTTTCACAGCCTATCATCTAACTCTTCTCACCAAAATATCCCAGCTAGGCTCAAACTCGCACACCAAAGGTTCATCTGGCTTCAAAAGAAGATAGGAATGCTCAAGCAAATGAGGAAATGGCCTGTTTGAATCTCTGCAGCCTGAAACTTTTCTAAAGCTCAATATCTCTGAGATTTTTGCTTGCCTTAAAAAGAGGCCAACAATGAAATATCCAGACAATCCTGAGCATAGAAATAGGGAGAGAATTTCAAGAGTTCATCCCCAAAAGCAATAATCTACTTCTCATTAAGAAGATTCATTGCTGCCAAATATCAACAAAGAAGGAAATTACCAAAGTGTGAGAACACAGAACTAAATTCAGATTTAAATTGGGGCTTCCTAGGGACAGGTTGCACTACCACTCAGCTAACTGGAAAAAAAAAACAACAGATAATGTAAAGATTTGTAATATTCATAGAGTCATACAATAAACCAGATTGGAAGAGACCTCCAAGATCATCCAGGCCAACCTAGCACCCAGCCTTGCCCAATCAACCAGACCACGGCACTAAGTGCCTCATCCAGACTTCTCCTGAACACCTCAAGGGACAGTGACTCCACCACCTCCCTGGGCAGCCCATTCCAATGCCAATCACTCTCTCTGCCAACAACTTCCTCCTAACACCCAGCCTATACTTCCCCTGGCACAACTTGAGGCTGTGTCCCCTTCTTCTGTTGCTGGCTGCCTGGGAGAAGAGACCAACCCCACCTGGCTACAGCCTCCCCTCAGGTAGTTGTAGACAGCAATGAGGTCTGCCCTGAGCTTCCTCTTTCCCAGGCTGCACACCCCCAGCTCCCTCAGCCTCTCATCACATGGTTTGTGTTCCAGGCCCCTCATCAGCTTCGTTTCCCTTCTCTGGACACTTTCCAGTATCTCAACATCTCTCTTGAATTGAGGAGCCCAGAACTGGACACAGGACTCAAGGTGTGGCCTGAGCAGTGTTGCGTATAGGGGAAGAATAACCTCCCTTGTCCTACTGGCCACACTGCTCCTGATCCAGGCCAGGATGCCATTGGTCTCTCTTGGCCACTTGGGACAATAATCTTTTTTAAGTTATCCCAGGGCTGGAACTGAGAGCAATAGCTGATGAGCTACAGTGAGCCATCTTTAAAGGTAAAGTTGCCCTAATTTCCACCTCTTTGATACCTTAAAGTAAAATACTCCTGAAAGAGTCAACGTTTCTCCTTCAGCTTACCTCAATTGAAAGTCAACATCTTATCAGGCTTCCAACAGAATTGTCTTTAGGCCAGATGCTCTGAACTGAAGGCATAAATTCTCTTCTAGCAGCTCATTGTATGCAGTGGGGGGAAAAAACATAACTTTTCACTGATTGACAGAGTAAATAGCTAGGCAATTCCACAGTGGTGTTTCCTAGAAGCCTTTTATAAGCAGAAAGCAATTCTCTTTTTCTTCTCATATTTAAGGGGAGTCTCTAATGTTAATTTCTTTTAGTCCCAACCTATTCAGCCCTTACCTCTGTGTTTCAGTGTATGCCCTTTACCAAAAATGTTTTTGGGCTTTCATAATTTTATCATGCTGCCAGAGTAAGACCATAACAGTTGATGTTAAGGTATAGGTAACAAGTGCCATTACTATGGGAAAATGCAGTATCATCTTATGGCCGTAAATAGTACCTCCTGTAGTACCTCCTCTGCTGTGGAGAGAGAAGCAAGCCTTCCTGTAGGCTCCCTTCAGATCCTGGAAAGCCTCTCTAAGGTCTCCTCGAAGCCTTCTCTTCTCCAGGCTGCAGAGCCCCAACTCTCTCAGCCTGTCCTCATAGCAGAGCTGCTGCAGCCCTCTGATCATCTTCGTGGCTCTCCTCTGGACTCGCTCCAGCAGTTCCATGTCCTTCTTGTGTTGGGGGCTCCAGAACTGCACACAGTACTCCAGGTGGGGTCTGAGGAGAGCAGAATAAAGGGGGAGAATCACCTCCCTTGCCCTGCTGGCCACACTTCTCTTGCTGCAGCCCAGCACCTTCTACAGCCAAATCTAACCTGAGTTTCTCTGTAATGCTGGAGAAAATTCTAGGGCGAAGCCTTTTATCTTAGTAGCTATAGAAGCCAACAAAGTTGGAATAATGTTCCAACGTAGCAACACAAGACAATTATTGCAGTAATTCCCTCTTCTAAACAACTTCTTCCTCTACTTCCAAAAATATCTTTTTCCACCCACCATCAAAGTGTTTCCTAATAGCAGAGAGCGAGCCCTGGAGGAGTGGTTTCCGCGAGATAATTGGATAACACACTTCTGAGATCCGAGGTGTCGGAGGCATGGCTTAGCTGTGCTTTGCCTCATAGCACACCAGGGATGTGATATAGGCAATTGAAGTCTCTGTTTCCACTTATGCCTCATTGCCTCAGCACACCAGATCACTCTCACGCAAGCCTTGATGGTACTTCAGCGTCTATTATACTCCATGCTCACGGATTCTGCAACACAACAATTTCAACAGCAGTAGCTATAGCATGATGCAGTATTACACCTGGCCAAAAAAAAACAATCAGGACAACCCAAAAATAACAAAAGATTTTCATTAGTAGAGCTGGAATTTTGAAAAGTAAAACATTTTATGGGAGCACAGTGTCCATGGAAGCAGTTATCAAGATATTTATTTGCTTTTCTGATCATGCCTGTTGGAGATATGCTATCATCATATAGTTCTTTGATTTCTTATTGGGGATGGGAATAAGTGTGAGTACATGGCTACTGAATTTGGGAATTCCAAGTTCAAACTATTTGTTTCTGAGTGGTCCTTCCACTGTAGCCAGGGGACTGTGAAAAACGTAGCCATACCTGAATCTACTGCAAAGGTAGACTGGGACTGCAGGCTTCATTCACCACACTTTTGGACTCATGAACTAAAGAGAAAATTCATAGAATTATGGAATGGTCTGGGTTGGAAGGGATTTCTGAAGGTCATCTAGTCCAACACCCTCTGCAGTCAGCAGGGACAACCTCAACCTCTTTACAGTGAGGGTGGTAAGACACCGGAACAGGTTGCCCAGGGAGGTTGTGGCTGCTTCCTCCCTGGAGGCGTTTAAGGCCAGGCTGGATGAGGCCTTGAGCAACCTGCTCTAGTGGGAGGTGTCCCTGCCTATGGCAGGGGGTTGGAGCTGGATGATCCTTGAGGTCCCTTCCAACCTAAACCATTCTATGATTCTATGATTCAACTAGATCAGATTGCCCAGAGCCCTGTAGAGCTCCCTGGCAACTTGTTTTTACCAACCTCGTGGTAAAGAACCTGTTCCTAATGTCCAATATAAACCTGCTCTGCTCTAGTTTGAACTTACTGCCCTCATCCTGTCCCTGCAGCCCTTTGCAAATAGTCTCTCTGCAACCTTCTTGTAGGCTCCTTCAGGTACTGCAGGCTGCTATTAGGTCTCCTCAGAGTCTCCTCTTCTCCAGGCTGAACAACCCCAGCTCCCTCAGCCTGTCCTCATAGCAGAGGTGTTCCAGCCCTTGCCAGCTCTGTCAGCAGTCATTGACAAGAAATGCCCAGAGCCTCAACACAAAACACAGGATAGTCTTGTGACAATACTTTCTCATCACTAATCATGTGAGACAGAAGTATATTGAAGGCAGCACCTACACTTCATTTACCAACAAAAACTAAGGCTGAAATAGAGAATTCAAATAAAAGGAGATGAAAATAAAATTTTGCTTGAGGCCAAAAGCTCCACAAAATCTGGATCATAGAATCAACCACGTTGGAAGAGACCTCCAAGATTATCCAGTCTGACCTATCATAGAATCATAAAATGAACCAGATTGGAAAATACCTCTGAAATCATCCAGTCCAACTATCACCCAGCCCTAGCCAGTCAATTAGACCACGGCACTAAGTGCCTCAGCCAGGCTTTGCTTGAACACCTCCAGGGACAGTGACTCCACCACCTCCCTGGGCAGCCCATTCCAATGCCAATCACTCTCTCTGCCAACAACTTCCTCCTAACATCCAGCCTAGACCTCCCCTGGTACAGCTTGAGACTGTGTCCCCTTGTTCTATTGCTGGTTGGCTGGGAGATCACCTATTACCCCAGCCCTATCCAATCAACTAGACCATGGCACACAGCCTCAACCTGTGATGAGAAATACCTTGAAGAAGAAATGAGAGATGCAGAATTTCCTTCTTTTCATAGCAATAAGACACTCGATTAAAAAACAAACAGACCCACAGCAACAACAACAAAAGATAAGTTCCCTGTTTCTATTACTCCAGTTCTTCAAATCTTTAAATGTGTGAGAATTACATTCAGTAAGGTGACTAAATTGTATTTTTTAATCAAAAAAAAAGGGTGAGGGGGGAAGGAAAACTAAAAAGAAGGGAAAATGCTTTACAGAAGAATCTGCAATGATATTGTAAGAATATTCAGAGCTGATAATTTGTCAGAAAACTCATGTGACTGACCTGTAATATCAAAGTTCCTGGCTAATAATACTTTCTTTTTTTTTTTCCCCCTTCTCTCTGTCATTTATTTAATTCCTTTTTTCCTTCACAGCTGGTCTGTAGAGGGTTGTTTTTTTTTCCCTGTTGTCCTCATTGAGATTGTGATTGAGTAAGCATTCCCTTTCTGACTGCCATTGGCAATGCCTTTAAATTACTAGGCATGGAGGCACAGAGCTCTTTGAAAAGCCTGAAATCTGAGACCACTCAAACTAATTGATTTTTCATCCTTAAGTACTGGTATTAGTAAAGCTGGATGGTCCCCAGCATAGCACAGTTTATCCTAGCACCTGTGCTTTGGCAGCATTTCACTACATAAACAGATCTTTTCTTTCTTTCTTTCTTCTATTCTTCTTTTGTAATTGTGTTGATTCCTGACCATGTATTCTTTAAGAGAATTAAAAACAAATGTGACACCATCAGTTGATGTAGTCAGAAAGTAGAATTTGCTTCTTAAACACTGCCTGCCCTGCTGCTGCTACCTAATTAAAATGTAAAAGCAGATATATCACAGAACAGTCCTGTCACTATTAAAGAAAACCAGCCCAAAGAAAAAGTCCAACCTATCATCCAGCACCATCTAATCAGCTAAACCATGGCACCAAGTGCCACATCCAGTCTCTTCTTAAACAGGGAGTCTGTAGCCAGGTGGGGTTGGTCTCTTCTCCCAGGCAACCATCAACAGAACAAGGGGACACAGCCTCAAGTTGTGCTGGGCGAGGTATAGGCTGGATGTTAGGAGGAAGTTGTTGGCAGAGAGAGTGATTGGCATTGGAATGGGCTGCCCAGGGAGGTGGTGGAGTNTTCTATTCTGTTCTACTTCCAGGGACTCCACCTCCTCCCTGGGCAGCTCATTCCAATGGCCAATCACTCTTTCTGCAAAGAACTTCTTCCTAATAACCAGCCTAAACCTGCCCTGGTGCAGCTTGAGACTGTGTCCCCTCGTTCTGCTAGCTAATTACAATATAAAAGCAGATAGATCACAAAACATTCCTGTCACTATTAAAGAAAAAGAGCCCAAAGTAAAAGTGTGACTTTAGATATTATGTTACATAATGTCAGGATGGCATATTTTTTTTCTGATGAGCAGTGTCTTAGCTTATTGCTGTTTTTTCACAGAATCACAGAATGAATCATGTTGGAAAAGTCCAAGCTATCATCCAGCACCATCTAATCAGCTAAGCCACGGCACCAAGTGCCAAATCCAGTCCTGGTTTCTGTTCTGTATTAATTAGGGGAGTCAAAATACTGTTAAGCCCCCAAGAAAGGTCAAACTTAACTACCTGGTAAACTCTTACTCCAATTCTAAGCTCAGAGAAGACAGTTACAACCAGAGTATTCTGAAACACTCACAAGGATTATCACAACTCTACCTTTCTGCATTCTCTTGCATTTACATCTCCTGCTGGCTTTTGACTCAGAAATGCACCTATATACTACAGGATATTTAAGCAAGGATTTGAGTTACACTTTGTTTGTTTTGTTTTAATTCAGAGTAGGTTTATTAAACTATTAGTGCTTTAATACCTAGCAGAATCTAAAATCTACCTCACAAACCAACATCAAGGTGGCCTGCTTTGGAGTCACATACATAGTGCATTCAATTTCTGAAGGGGTGTGGTAGATCATAGGATCACAGGATCACAGGATGTTAGGAGTTGGAAGGGACTCAAGGGGACCATCAAGTCCAACCCCCCTGCCAGAGTAGGACAATACTAACACAGATCACAGAGGAACACATCCAGACAAGCCTTGAAAGTCTCCAGAGAAGGAGACCCCACAACCTCTCTGGGAAGCCTATTCCATGCCTATAGATGTGATACTGATCGTCCTCCCATTCCTCCTGAAGAATGAACACATCACCAGCCTTGTCTATCTTCCATCTTTTCTATTCACATATTACTTTTGTAACCTTCACAATGAATTTATAGACTTCCAAGAGCTAACACAGGTTCCTTAATGGCTTTATGGATTTTCTTTCTCAGTTGGCTCTGGAAACTCTGAGACTATTAATCTTATATGATTTCAATGTCCACGTTGACAATGCAGAAGATGTGTTTGCTTTCTCACTCATCCTCTGCTTTATAGGCAATATTATGTATTTAGTTAGTTAGCCTAATATTCCTCTGGTAAGTCTTGACTGCTTCTCTCCTCTCCTGCTCAGCACAGGGATAAATGACAGCTCTTCACTCTTGCCAGCTATATGATAGCATTTGCAATACTTCTGTCTAGTTTAATATTGCCAGGCCTTAAATTATTCTAGCCTTTTCTATTTAGTTTCTGCCATATCCTGGTTTTTGTACCTCTTGTCCCTCATTAAATTAACAGTCCTGATAGAGTCTTTTGTGGCAAAGACTACCCTTTTTTTTTTTTTGCCTCTAAACTAAGCTTTTAGATTTTTTTTATTACCTTGCCATTTTTTCCCTATTTTTGAGAGGCTTATGTAGTATTTATCAGCAAATTCTATTGTGTTAGGATCTTCACCTATTATGTCATTAATATTGCCTGTGCTTTGATTGCTTTTTTAGGCTGTTTCCCTGTATGCTCTAATTTATGAGACTGTTTGCTTCATATCTTAATATTCACTTTTTCAATGAATTTATCAATACAGTTACTTACTTTAAATTGCCTGAGTTTAATTTCTTTCTATATTCTTGTCCTGGAGGTCCCGTGTACCCCAGAAATTTCCTCTCCCTCTGTGGTTTGAATGGGAGAGGAAAAAGGCGCGAACAGACCTGTTTCTCCCCCCCTGCCCTGCAGGCGTGAAGGGGGGAGCAGGGGGGACCCTTACGGCAGGAGGAGTGCCCCGTGTCGGGCCCGCGCTGCACTCGGCTGAGGATTGGCTGTGAGCTTTTCGCGCCTAGGCAGTGGTAACGGCTCTGTGTCTAGGAAAGGGTATAAATATCGAGGGGTTCCCGCCTTGGGGTGTTCCCGCCTTGGGGTGCTCCTGCCGTGGAGTTCGCCCCTGCTTTGGATCGCGTTCCCGCCTTGGTGTGCCTGCTTCGAGTTCTTCTCCCCCCACCTGGATAACTTCTACACGGAGCCTTTGACACTCCGAAGACAAGCCCTGAAGGACTTCACTTTAAGCGTCCTTATTGTGTGGCTTATCGCTTCTTAACGACCCTGAAGGTTGCTGAAAAGACCACGGGACAGACCTTTGAATCGCCCTTCTTTTCAAGCCAGCTGTCGTGAGTAGCCTAGGCTCAGCCTATTTTGATAGTGGGGAACGCTATATATATTTATTAGCACAAATCCTTTTCCAATTACTGACTTAAAATTAGTCAAGTTTACCTGTGGCATCCTATTGTGTAGATAGTCTCCAATAACCAAAAAGAACCTGCTAATTAAATATAAATTATCTTCTGTATATAGTTTTGGGGGCGGGTTTTTGGGAAATAAAATAACTCTATTTTTATAAATTCCTGACTCGGCCAAATTAATTCCTGCCTCCATAACAATTCTTTTTATATCTCTTCTGATAGCCAGAAATAACCAGTTTCTTGTAATGCTGTGCCTGTGCTAGCATGGACTTCTTTGGCTCAACTAGCTCTAAGCAATACTATTTGGCTGTCCCTCATTAAATGTAGCAATCTTGATAGAGTCTTTCTGGCAAAGACTGCCATTTTTTTTGCCTCTAAACTAAGCTTTTAGATGTTTTTCTATTACCTTGCCATTTTTTCCCTATTTTTGAGAGGCTTATGTAGTATTTATCAGCAAATTCTATTGTGTTAGGATCTTCACCTATTATGTCATTAATATTGCCTGTGCTTTGATTGCTTTTTTAGGCTGTTTCCCTGTATGCTCTAATTTATGAGACTGTTTGCTTCATATCTTAGTATTCACATTTTCAACTAATTTATCAATACATTTAATTGCCTGAGTTTAATTTCCTTCTATATTCTTTTTATATCTTATCTGATAGCCAGAAATAACCAGTTTCTTGTAATGCTGTGCCTGTGCTAGCATGGACTAGCAGGGAGGTCATTCTGACCCTGTACTCTGCAGTGGTTAGACCACACCTTGAGTACTGTGTCCAGTTCTGGGCCCCCCAGTTTAAGAGGGACATTGAGATGCTTGAATGTGTCCAGAGAAGGGCAACGAGGCTGGGGAGAGGCCTCGAGCACAGCCCTACGAGGAGAGGCTGAGGGAGCTGGGATTGTTTAGCCTGGAGAAGAGGAGGCTCAGGGCAGACCTTATTGCTGTCTACAACTACCTGAGGGGTGGTTGTAGCCAGGAGGAGGTTGCTCTCTTCTCTCAGGCAGCCAGCACCAGAACAAGAGGACACAGCCTCAAGCTATACCAGGGGAAATTTAGGCTTGAGGTGAGGAGAAAGTTCTTCCCTGAGAGAGTCATTGGCTACTGGAATGGGCTGCCCAGGGAGGTGGTGGAGTCGCCGTCCCTGGAGCTGTTCAAGGCAGGATTGGACATGGCACTTGGTGCCATGGTCTAGCCTTGAGCTCTGTGGTAACAGCTTGGACCTGATGATCTATGAGGTCTCTTCCAACCTTGGTGATACTGTGTGATACTGTGAGTCTGTGATACTGTGACTTCTTTAGCTCAACTAGCTCTGAGCAATACTACTTGGATTTACCATGGACTTGAGGCAGGGAGTAATTGAGTTTAGTTTTCAGCAAAATAAACAGGACACAAAGAATAAACTTCAAAATCTGGTGTAAAATTGTGGTGCAGGATAAGACTTTTTGTTCTTTGGATCTAAGCACACAATTTAGAATCTAGTCATATTCCACAAAGCCCACCAAAAGAAGAAACCTTATCAATCTTCCTCTGCAAAAACACTTCATGCAGTTAGTAAGGTCTATACCTGGAGCCTGTGTTTGGTATTCATTTGGTGCTGCACAGCAGTAAGCAGAGGTGGAAGGACACCCACTGAGGATGATTTTCATTCTCCAGCATCTGTAAATTCTTTGGCACAATCCTTGTCAGTGTGATGAGATAAACTTCCCCCCCCCCCACTCTCTCAGCTCCTGTTTATTTGTAAGGAATATTTTCTCTCTTTTTCTTACATGCTGGCAAGTTTTCTACAGTTACTCTTCTCTCTTGAGGAAGGTTTCATTTTCTTCTGATGTTTTGCACACATTTTTTCTCTGTTCTAAAGCAAGGCTTGTCCCCTTCTGTACAGATTGAGAAACTATCATAATAAAAAGCTCTGTTGAATAATCACCCATGGTCATTGTGAGCAATACTACCGTTGTTTATTCATGTTCCAGAAATAAAGGACTTTTGAGGCTGACTGTTGGCACCTCAGGTTTTGTGTCCCTGTTGGGCTCTTTTGAGAGTTTTGTCGCTCAGTGCTGTGAGAGTTGTGAAGGGCCTGAAATTGAGGAATAGAAGCAATAACTGTATTTTGCAAGTGAGGAAACTGAAGTATGAAGTCATGAAGTGGCTTCTTCAATGTCGATTAGAAATTTGAGGAATGAACAAAGCATTTCTGATTTGTAATCTGAGAATCTTATTCTCTTCCTCTGAAGTGCTTAATTTCACAAGTAGACCTTTGTGTCCATTGAAAACAGCATTAATTCACACATAAAATACTTAGAATCTTAGAATCAACCAGGTTGGAAGAGACCTCCAAGATCAGCCAGGCCAACCTAGCACCCAGCCCTACCCAAGCAACTAGACCATGGCACTAAGTGCCTCATCCAGTCTTTTCTTGAATAGCTCCAGGGACAGCAACTCCACCACCTCCCTGGGCAGCCCATTCCAACTTATCTTCCATTCTTTTCCTCTGGCTGCCATGAGTAAACAATTTTCTTCTTTGAAAGGCCTAAGAGAAGCTCCCTGCTCCTCTCCCAGGCAGGCACCCAGAGGTGAGCCACAGGTTCCTCAAGAGCAGAAGGAAGAAGAGGAGAGTCAGTGAGAGCCCAAAACAGACCAGAACTTCAAGTAGGAATCCCCAAGCCAAAGAGGCCTCTATCCCAAATAAGCTTTCCACTTTATATGGAATATGACCTTTGTGGTGTGGGATACACCTGAGACAACTCAAGCCAGCTGTCCAGAATGACTTGAAACTGCCAACAGCTTTCACACCATGGCTGGACTAGGATTTTGTGGCAGCAAAACAAGGACATTGTTGCAGAGGGGCTGGAACTAGATAATCTTTAATGTCCCTTCCAACCCAAATCAGTTTCTGATTCCATAATTATGACAGGAGTTACAGTGAGAAGAGGCAGAGGGAAATATGAATTCACACTGAAGCTTGATTCAGTTAAGAAGTCAATCAGCCACTAACCTCTGTGGAAATTAAGCTTTCTGATTTGCTGAAGTCAATCAGATTCCCATGTGTCTAATCTTCTGCAGTTGCTAAGTCTGTCTAGCACTACAACTAAATTACATTTAAACCTTGTCCACAACATATAGTAGAAAGTCATAATGCTGTGTGTAATTGTTAGATATTTAAGCAACATCAATTAACCACAGTATACAGTACTAAAACCATTATGAAAATGCCCTCGGCATTTTTGCTGACACAGATATCCCACCTGTAATTCTGAGTTGTAAAAGTTGCAATTGAAATCCTGAAGGGAGGTTTAAAAATTCTCTTAGAATAAATAGAATAGAATAGAATAGAATCAGCCAGGTTGGAAGAAACCTCCAAGATCATCCAGTCCAACCTATCACTCAGCCCTATCCAGTCAACTAGACCATGGCACTAAGTGCCTCATCCAGGCTTTTCCTGAACACCCCCAGGGACAGTGACTCCGCCACCTCCCTGGGCAGCCCATTCCAATGCCAATCACTCACTCTGCCAACAACTTCCTCCTAACATCCAGCCTAGACCTCCGCTGGCACAACTTGAGACTGTGTCCCCTTGTTCTGTTGCTGGTTGCCTGGGAGAAGAGACCAACCCCACCTGGCTACAGCCTCCCTTTTGGTAGTTGTAGGCAGCAATGAGGTCTGCCCTGAGCCTTCTCTTCTCCAGGCTGCACACCCCCAGCTCCCTCAGCCTAGGGTTTGTGTTCCAGGCCCTTCAGCAGCCTTGTTGCCCTTCTCTGGACACGTTCCAGCAGCTCAGGGAAGGGGAACAAGGCTGGTTCTCACACAGAAAGTCTACCATAAGGAATTTTGTAGACTATAAGAGTAATTTATGTATGGAAAAAGGTCTTCATTTTATCTCGACTCAGTTCTGTAGGACATTCCACTGACTCTAGATGTACTTTATACTGTACAATGAATTCTTAAAGAATACCTTTTAGATGCCTAATTTGTATTCATTTACTATGCAACTGGCTCACTAAAGTTAATTAATTAACTGCCTTCAAACTGAAACATTGAGAAGTGTGGTCTTGTAAGGTCAAAAGCAGGACATCATTTGAAAAATGCTCTCATAGTCCACTAAATATATTCATAGTAAGTAAAGTAGTTTCCTGAGTTCTGCAGTATTTGCTTCTTTTCTTCTGCCCCAGTATATTGGTGATGGTTATCGGCAGAGCCACAACTCAGCTTGCTTTTGATCAACGAAAATTAACGTTTATCTGCCATTACACCGTCCTGTTGAGATGGTTTCTATCACTGGGCCAATTGTTTGTCATACTCTTGGTTTTATTGCTTCCACCACTTTTTAAATCGTTTCACTCATTGCAGCTGTAGATGCATTAATAATTAAAAGGGAAAGATTAATAACTAAATAGCAATGGACACAGTTCAGCTGAGTTGGAGATTCCGTCAGCTGTGAGTCAACATCCACTGCTAGCAAAAAAGATTCATGACTTTGATAGGGGAGAAAAAAAACAGCAATTAAATTTGGAACTGGAGGACAGGTATCTTAGTAGGGAAAGAAGAGGAATTAAAAAGAAATTCATGTCTTTCTTTCCTTCTTTCTTTCTTCCTTTCTTCCTTCTTTCCTTTCTTACTCTTTCTTTCTTCCTTTCTTCCTTTCTTCCTTCCTTTCTCCCTTCCTTCCTTTCTCTCTTCCTTCCTTCATTCCTTTCTTCTTCTTTCTTTCTTTCCTTTCTTTCTTTCTTTCTCTCTTTCTCTCTTTCTCTCTCTCTCTCTCTCTCTCTCTCTCTCTCTCTCTCTCTCTCTCTCTCTCTCTCTCTCTCTCTCTCTCTCTCTCTCTCTCTCTCTCTCTCTCTCTCTCTCTCTCTCTCTCTCTCTCTCTCTCTCTCTCTCTCTCTCTCTCTCTCTCTCTCTCTCTCTCTCTCTCTCTCTCTCTCTCTCTCTCTCTCTCTCTCTCTCTCTCTCTCTCTCTCTCTCTCTCTCTCTCTCTCTCTCTCTCTCTCTCTCTCTCTCTCTCTCTCTCTCTCTCTCTTTCTCTCTCTCTTTCTTCCTCCTTCACTCTCTGCCTCCTCCTCTCCCTCCTTCCATCCAAGTTCTGAGTTCCTCCCTTCCTTCCAAGTTCCTTCTGATTTCCAAGTTTGGAGTTCTGACTTCCAAGTTACTTCCTTTTTTCTTTTTCAGTCACAAACTTAGAATAGAATAGAATCAACCAGGTTGGAAGAGACATCCAAGCTCATCCAGTCCAACCTAGCACCCAGCCCTATCCAGTCAACTAGACCATGGCACTAAGTGCCTCATCCAGTCTTTTCCTGAACACCCCCAGGGATGGTGACTCCACCACCTCCCTGGGCAGCCCATTCCAATGGCAAATCACAACTTGATGTTTTTCAGCTGCAGTTACCTTGTGGGTTAAAAGTCTTTCTGCTAGCAAAGCATACTTTGCAGAGACCTATCTCAATAAGTAAGATATCTATAGCCCATATTAATCCTTAAATGAAGACTTTTCTTTTTTGCTTGGCAAACAATATATTCTGTGCTGAGTGGGTAATAGATCAGCTCAAGCATCCACAAAGGACATTTATCAGTGTGAACCATATGAATGGCATTTGAAGAGCCTTCAGTTTGTAACTACTTGCATTATTATGAGACATACAACAAAAAGGTGTCTCTGAGGGTCAGAGGAATAAAGCCATGCAAACACTATCTTGTTTTGCCCACATGGATACATAAGCACTTTAATACATTTTGTTTGTTAAGAATCACAGAATCACAGAATTAACCAGGTTGGAAAAGACCTCTGAGGTCATCAGGTCCAACCTATTACCTAACACCATCTAATCAACTAAACTATGACACTAAGTGCCACATCCAGCCTAATTTTAAACACTTCCAGGGACAGGGATTCCAGCACCTCTCTGGGCAGCCCATTCTAACGCCAATCACTTTCTACAAAGATTGTCTTCCTAACATGCAACCTGAACTTGCCCTGGTGCAGCTTCAGACTGTGTCCTCTCATTCTGTCCCTGGTTGCCTGGGAGAGGAGACCAAGCCCTGCTTGACTACAACCTCCTTTCAGGTAGTTGTAGAGAGCAATAAGGTTTCCCCTGAGCCTCCACTTCTCCAGGCTAAACACTCCCAGCTCCCTCAGCTGCTCCTCATAGGGCTGTGCTAGACCCCTCACCAGTTTTTTGACCTTCTCTGGACATTTTCAAGCATCTCAACACTTAAACTGAGGGGCCCAGAATTGAGCACATCACTCTAAATTGATTGTGAATTGAATGAATTGCAACTCATTCAAAATTCCGAATCCACACATTCGTTTTTCTAGGACAAAAAGTGTGTCTGTTTGTCATCATTTTCCACATTATATCTAGTACAAACACTTCTAGTGTAGGACCCAAATACTATTATGAGAAGATGAGCCAGAAGTGTGCCCAGGTGGCCAAGAAAGCCAATGGCATCCTGGCCTGTATCAGGAAGAGTGTGGCCAGTAGGAGGAGGGAGGTTATTCTNGTCTAGGCTGGATGTTAGGAGGAAGTTGTTGGCAGAGAGAGTGATTGGCATTGGAATGGGCTGCCCAGGGAGGTGGTGGAGTCACTATCCCTGGAGGTGTTCAGGAAAAGACTGGCTGAGGCACTTAGTGCCATGGTCTGGTTGATTGGATAGGGCTGGGTGGTAGGTTGGCCTGGATGAGCTTGGAGGTCTCTTCCAACCTGCTTGATTCTATTCTATTCTATTCTATTCTATTCTATTCTATTCTATTCTATTCTATTCTATTCGTCCTTATTCCATACACAGTAAGGATACTTATATATATCATAGCAGAACAAAAAAAAACATACTAGTGAAGGTCTATCAATTGAATATGAATCAAACCCTCCTGGCCTATAAGAACATTACTTTCTTCCTAATTTGAAGTGAGTTTAGATTTCAAGTTTTAAAGCCAAGAGATTTACTTCCTGCATAATACCAAGCACAGAATTTCACAAGGCAATGTTGGTATCAAGTTCAGTAAAGCCACTGAAATAGAACAAGTGTGAACCAAATGCCCAGGTGATAGAGTAGGTGTCATATTCCTTTCAAAGCTGTTGCAACCCTGAATAGCAAAAGTGTTTAGGTGTTTGGATTTGGTTTTTTGGGGGTTGATTTGGGGGGGGGGTTGTTTAATATTTCCTTTTTTTTAATATAATTTTAATTTGCCTATCTTTTCTTTCAGCCACTGAACTCTCTTCACACATTTTTATATTCAAATGTACTTTACCTCCACACAAAAATCACTAATCTGCTGATGTAAGTAGAAGTAGCTTGTCTTAGATTCTTACAAGATGTGTCTTCCAGGAACAGTGGTCACCCTTGGAGCTGTTGTATATCACCTCCAGAGAGAAAGTTTTCCTCTGATGATCTCAATTATGTCAAAATGATGAAGCTGCTTTCAAAGTAGAGGTAATCCAAAATACTTTTAACTCCCTGTATGTATCAGGTTAAGGCTTATTGGAATATTCTAATAAGACAAATCTGTACTTTCCTGAAAGTTCAGTTTAAAATGTAACTAAATTAGAGTCACAGAATCATAGAATCAAGCAGGTTGGAAGAGATCTCCAAGATCATCCAGTCCAACCAAGCACCCAGCCCTATCCAGTCAACCAGACCATGGCACTAAGTGCCTCATCCAGTCTTTTTTCAAACACCTCCAGGGATGGCGACTCCACCACCTCCCTGGGCAGCCCATTCCAATGCCAATCACTCTCTCTGCCAACAACTTCCTCCTAACATCCAGCCTAGACTTCCCCTGGCACAACTTGAGACTGTGTCCCCTTGTTCTGTTGCTGCTTGCCTGGCAGAAGAGACCGCCCCCCACGTGGCTACAGCCTCCCTTCAGGTAGTTATAGACAGCAATGAGGTCTGCCCTGAGCATCCACTTCTCCAGGCATTAGATCATTGGTTGTAAAAGAATAACAATGATAAAGTCTGTATCATTCATTAGTTTGGTAAGAGGTATAAAAAGGTCAATATATAAACAATTCTTTCTTCTTGGCTCTTGGGCAATGGGTCTCTTCACTTCTCTCTAATAACCTTGGCTGACCAGACAACAGGTGATAACTGCTGGTTGTTTTCAGTCTGAGAGAGAGAGAGGTTGGCATTGGCTCCTTCTGGGCTTTCTTTGTCCAGGAGGGAAAGATTGGATTTCTGTATTATTTCTAAATTGCATATAGTTGTAACTATATTTCCTCTATGTATGCTTGTAAATTTAGCTTTGCTGTAAAACACAGCTTTATCTTACTTCCAACCCATCTGAACTGGTCTAGTAAATTTTAATTGAGGGGTGGGAAGTTCCCAACCCACCTCACTGGAAGAGAAGGAAAAAGAAAAGAATCTTGGCTGCCTCAGAACCATCTACCTATGCAATTTGAACATGCACAAGTTTTAAAGGAAAATAATACTCACCCTTATTAGGGGTTAGAGTGACAGTACAGGACATGACAACCTATTTTTAACTATGTGTTAAGGAACAAAAATTCTCAGCTAGCCACAGTGTCACTTCTGCCTGAGGATGCATGAAACCACAACTCCCACTTATCAGAAGTTATGAGGTGCACAGCCTGCACATGTAAAGGATGCTCTATGTTTTCTCCTTCAACACTATTCTACAGCTCATGAATATTTAAACACTCGCTGCAGTAGTGTGGCAATGCAGTAGTCTGTTTGGTGCCTGACAGCCTGGCAGGCTGTGATCATCAGTACCCTGTCTCAGAAATCATTTAATTCCAATTACAAAGATTCAGGGAGACTTGCTTTAGAATAATATGTAGTTAGGAAACTCATCCCAGATGTAGGAGATCCACTTTCTAATCTGCTTTCTGGCCGATTTAGATTTAGCTCTTTCGTGTAATGCAGCCTCAGAATGGCATTTACTATTTTCACTGCCACATTACACTGAGAGATTTGCCCTGAGCTTTTCATCTTCCAGCATCCCTAACACCATTTTAAACTTATCTCTTTCCAAAACGTTCTGTTATTCACACTTGGAAGACTGACCTCACAGAATTCATTGCTCTTAGAGACATACCTTGAAGTTTCATTTCTTGAAGGGGTATTTAGGCTGATCGTAGCAACAATTTATACTACTTTTAACAGTCTTAAAGATACATGGACTACTGTTATTGTTTTGGTTTTGGTTTTGTTGAGGTTTGTTGGTTTGTTTGTGGTTTGTTTTTTTTTTTTATGAGGAGAAATAAAACAAAGCTTTTTTGGAGGTCCTTTGATACTATGCAGTCCCCCAGGTTGAGCCATAACTTTGCAAGCCTCCCATTAAAATAGTGTGGCATTGGAATGGGCTGCACAAGGAGGAGGTGGTGAAGTTGTCATCATTGGTGGTGTTCAAGCAAAGCCTGGAGGAGGCACTTAGTGCTATGGTCTGGTTGATTGGACAGGGCTGGGTGCTAGGTTGGACTGGATGATCTTGGAGGTCTCTTCCAACCTGCTTGATTCTATGATTAAGTAATAAGTCATAGAAATCTAGATTAAAGATACATGGACTATTGTTATTGTTTTGGGTTTTGGTCTTGTTGAGGTTTGTTGGGTTTTTTGTTTGTTTGCTTGTGGTTTTTTTTTATCAGGAGAAATAAAGCTAAGCTTTTTTGAGGTCCTTTGATACTATGCAGTCCCCCAGGTTGAGCCATAAATTTGCAAGCCTCCCATTAAAAGAGTGTGGCAAGTAATAAGTCATAGAAATCTAGCTTGAGCTGTTTAGAGAAATGATTTTTGACAATCAAAGTGTGTTATTTTTTATTTTTATTATTTTTTAACAGAATAGAATAGAATAGAATAGAATAGAATAGAATAGAATAGAATCAACCAGGTTGGAAGAGACCTCCAAGCTCATCCAGTCCAACCTAGCACCCAGCCCTATCCAGTCAACCAGACCATGGCACTAAGTGCCCCATCCAGGCTTTTCTTGAATTATTAAGAGTTGCCCAATCTGGAAAACCAACATAGGTGAGCCTGCTACAGCTCCATAGCTCTAGGTATGTATTCTCCATAGGGACCTGCAATCCATAAGGTTCTCTGTAAAGCTATCCCGTTGGTATGAGCCCACTGGGACAAACACCCTCAGGGGATGCCCTGGGAGGAGTGCAATGAGTCAGATATAACACAGAAGAGTAACAAAGATGTTTTGGAACCAGCTGAAGCTGCAATGGAAATGCATGCAGTGGAATGTGGTGTGAAAGCATGGCAAAGTGGGTAACTGGAAGGAAGGCTTCAGAAGGGAAACAGACAAGCACTTAAAGAAGATATTTTCACTAACACATATGTGGGTTTTGCTGTTTGTTTCTTTTGCTCGTTTGTTTCTTTTTTTTCTTGTTTCTTTTCTATTTTTTCTTTCTTTTAATTTTTTTTCTTCCTTTTTCAATTTTTCTTTTATTTTCTTTTATTTTTTCTTTCTTACTTTTTTCTTTTTTTCTTTTTCTTCTTCTTTCCTCTTTTTTCTTTTTCTTTTTTATTTTTTCCTTTTACTTTTTATTTTCTTTTTTCTTTTTCTTTTTC